>CM042396.1:5496696-5962747 GCA_023634145.1 Thymallus thymallus | reverse complement strand
AAACCGAGACTCATTCAAAAATTATAATACTCGGGGGCCAAACGTTCTCCCTTTAGTAGGGCTGGGAATTGGCAGGGACCTCACGATCCGATATTATCACTATGCTTAGGTGCCTATATGATATGTATTGCGATTCGATACTGCGGTTTTGTTGCAATTTGATGTTCCAAACTATATGTCTGCTGCAGAGAGACAAGACAAAACATGGAAAGAACAGTGCTGAAAACATGTGGGCTCACTATCTAAAAATAGTTTTGCCGCAGATGCAGTCGACTAGTGCTAGCTAATGCTACCTAGCACAAAAAAAGTATAGATATCTCGTAAAAAATAATATTTGCGATATCTAACTATCCATTTTTCCCCCCATCACTACCCTTTAGCAATCATAAAGTGTAAGTTTGCCTTACGAAAACCAGCTAAGGGGCTGCCATACAGTGGGGAGAACAAGTATTTGATACACTGCCGATTTTGCAGGTTTTCCTACTTACAAAGCATGTAGAGGTCTGTAGTTTTTATCATAGGTACACTTCAACTGTGAGAGACGGAATCTAAAACAAAAATCCAGAAAATCACACTGTATGATTTTTTTATAATTAATTAGCATTTTATTGCATGACATAAGTATTTGATCACCTACCAACCAGTAAGAATTCCGGCTCTCACAGACCTGTTAGTTTTTCTTTAAGAAGCCATCCTGTTCTCCACTCATTACCTGTATTAACTGCACCTGTTTGAACTCGTTACCTGTATAAAAGACACCTGTCCACACACTCAATCAAACAGACTCCAATCTCTCCACAATGGCCAAGACCAGAGAGCTGTGTAAGGACATCAGGGATAAAATTGTAGACCTGCACAAGGCTGGGATGGGCTACAGGACAATAGGCAAGCAGCTTGGTGAGAAGGCAACAACTGTTGGCGCAATTATTAGAAAATGGAAGAAGTTAAAGATGACGGTCAATCTCCCTCAGTCATTCCAAGATGGCGTAACAGTGTAGACGTATTTTTTGTTGTCCAGTCTCGTGTCCCGTGTAAATAGTTTGTAGTAGTTTGTAATTTGTCTTTACATATATTTTTATTTGTTCCCGTTTTACCCCTCCTGCAAGCCACCTTACCCAATGCGATACGGACCAAATATCGGATCAAATATCCGTGCTTTTTCCACTATTTAACTGAACCGCAGTCAAAAGTTAGCCTGCTAGCTAGCTTGCTAACCAGCCATCGCTAACCACTGCTAGCGGTCCTCACCTCCGCTCTGGTTGCTCAGACAGCTTTCAGTTCGGACAATATTGGCCAGTCTGCTCAGCGCGCTACCAACCCAGCGCTTATCGGACTGCGTTCCCTTCCACCTCACCGGATTTCCACTGAAAGTACCGGACCACCACACCGGATCATCACAGCTAGCTAGCTGCATTCGAGTGACCGACGCTTATAGCTAACCTCCATTGTTTACACGCTACCAATGCTAGCGTGAGCTAGGCTCATCTCCCGGACATCCGACGTGTGCTAGCTACTCTCCCGGGCCCCAGTACCTTGTCAACCTACCTGGACCTTCTACTGTCGACACGGAACCCCACCGAGCCACCGTGACTGGTCTGCCGACGAAATTTGTCCGACGTGGTCTCAACAGGGTTCTCCTCTGCGACGTCGCCGAAGATCCATCTGCTAGCTCCGGCCTGCTAGCTCCGGCCTGCTAGCTCCGGCCTGCTAGCTCCGGCCTGCTAGCTCCGGCCTGCTAGCTCCGGCCTGCTAGCTCCGGCCTGCTAGCTCCGGCCTGCTAGCTCCGGCCTGCTAGCCCAGCCTGCTAGCCCAGCCTGCTAGCCCAGCCTGCTAGCTCCGGCCTGCTAGCCCAGCCTGCTAGCCCAGCCTGCTAGCTCCGGCCTGCTAGCCCCGGCCTGCTAACACTCTGAACGCCGTGCCCATTTGATCTGATCCCCGGCTCACCACTTTGCTATTCATCGGATCCTATGATTGCTCAGCTCCACAGCTGATGCCTGCAGGACTGTTTGGTTATATGGTATTTCTTTCTGTTTAACTATCAGGCCTCAGGTCCTGTGTGTAGTACATCACTTTTTCTAACTGACCCTCTTTGTCCATTCATCTCCATTACCCGTCGTTGTCTTAGCTCTCTTAATTAACTGTTATTTTTTTTATTTTATTTTTTCTGCCCCTTTCTTATTTCAATATGCCTTGTCTTTTGCTGTTTAGGTTAGCTATTATTGTTTTATTTCACTGTAGAGCCCCCAGTCCTGCTCAACTGGCCTCTGATAGCTCCTTTGTTCCTCCCCCCACACATGCGGAGACCTCACCTGGCTTAACTGGTGTCTCCAGAGATGCAACCTCTCTCTTCATTACCCAACGCCTAGGTTTACCTCCACTGAACTCACATCCTACCATACCCTTGTCTGTACATTATGCCCTCAACCTATTCCACCACGCCCCAGAAATCTGCTCCTTTTATTCTATTTAGCCAACGTACTAGACGTCCAGTTCTGAAAGCCCTCAGCCGAACACTGATTCTATTACTCCTCTGTTCCTCTGGTGATGTAGAGGTAAACCCAGGTCCTATAACCCCCAGTACTACACCTATTCCCCAGGCGCTCTCATTTGTTGATTTCTGTAACCGTAAAAGCCTTGGTTTCATGCATGTTAACATTAGAAGCCTCCTCCCTAAGTTTGATTTATTCACCGCTTTAGTACACTCCGCCAACCCGGATGTCCTAGCTGTGTCAGAATCCTGGCTTAGGAAGGCTACCAAAAATTCGAAAATTTCCATCCCCAACTACAACATTTCCCGTCAAGATAGAACTGCCAAAGGTGGCGGAGTTGCAATCTACTGCAGAGATAACCTGCAGAGTTCTGTCATACTGTCCAGGTCTGTGCCCAAACAGTTTGAGCTTCTACTCTTAAAAATCCACCTTTCCAGAAATAAGTCTCTCACTGTTGCAGCCTGTTACAGACCCCCCTCAGCCCCCAGCTGTGCCCTGGACTCCATATGTGAATTGATTGCCCCCCATCTATCTTCAGAGTTTGTACTGTTAGGTGACTTAAACTGAGATATGCTTAACACCCCGGCTGTACTTCAATCTAAGATAGATGCCCTCAATCTCACACAAATTATCAAGGAACCCACCAGGTACAACCCAAAATCCATAAACATGGGTACCATTATTGATATCATTCTGACTAACTTGCCCTCCAAATACACCTCCTCTGTTTTCAACCAGGATCTCAGCGATCACTGCCTCATCGCCTGCATTCGCAATGGGTCAGCGGTCAAACGACCACCCCTTATCACTGTCAAACGCTCCCTAAAACACTTTTGCGAGCAGGCCTTTCTATTCGATCTGGCCCAGGTATCCTGGAAGGATATTGACCTCATCCCGTCAGTAGAGGACGCCTGGTTCTTCTTTAAAAGTGCTTTCCTCACCATCCTAAATAAGCATGCCCCTTTCAAAAAACATAGAACTAAGAATAGATATAGCCCTTGGTTCACCCCAGACTTGACTGCAATAGACCAACACAAAAACATCCTGTGGCGCACTGCATTAGCATCGAACAGCCCCCGCGATATGCAGCTATTCAGGGAAGTCAGGAACAAGTACACACAGTCAGTTAGAAAAGCAAAGGCCAGCTTTTTCAAACAAAAATTTGCTTCCTGTAGCACTAACTCCAAAAAGTTCTAGGACACTGTAAAGTCCATGGAGAATAAGAGCACCTCCTCCCAGTTGCCCACTGCATTGAGGCTCGGAAACACTGTTACCACCGATAAATCCACGATTATCGAAAATTTCAATAAGCATTTTGCTACAGCTGGCCATGCTTTCCACCTGGCTACCCCTACCCCGGCCAACAGCTCTGCACCCCCGGCAGCTACTTGCCCAAGCCCCCCCCCGCTTCTCCTTCACCCAAATCCAGACGGCTGATGTTCTGAAAGAGCTGCTAAGTCTGGACCCCTACAAATCTGCTGGGCTAGATAATCTGGACCCTCTCTTTCTGAAATTATCAGCCAAAATTGTTGCAACACCTATCACTAGCCTGTTCAACCTCTCTTTCGTATCGTCTGAGATCCCTAGAGATTGGAAAGCTGCTGCGGTCATCCCCCTATTCAAAGGAGGAGACACTCTAGACCCAAACTGTTATAGACCAATATCCATCCTGCCCTGCCTTTCTAAAGTTTTCGAAAGCCAAGTTAACAAACAGATAACTGACCACTTCGAATCCCACCGTACCTTCTCTGCTATGCAATCTGGTTTCCGAGCTGGTCATGGGTGCACCTCAGCTACGCTCAAGGTACTGAACGATATCATAACCGCCATCGATAAAAGACAGTACTGTGCAGCCGTTTTCATCGACCTGGCCAAGGCTTTCGACTCTGTCAATCACCGCATTCTTATTGGCAGACTCAACAGCCTTGGTTTCTCAAGTGACTGCCTTGCCTGGTTCGCTAATTACTTTGCAGACAGAGTTCAGTGTGTCAAATCGGAGGGCCTATTGTCCGATCCTCTGGCAGTCTCTATGGGGGTGCCACAGGGTTCAATTCTTGGGCCAACCCTTTTCTCTATATACATCAACGATGTCGCTCTCGCTGCTGGTGACTCCCTGATCCATCTCTACGCAGATGACACCATTCTGTATACATCTGGCCCCTCTTTGGACACTGTGTTTACTAACCTTCAATCAAGCTTCAATGCCATACAACACTCCTTCCGTGGCCTCCAACTGCTCTTAAACGCTAGTAAAACTAAGTGCATGCTTTTCTATCAAACGCTGCCAGCACCCGCCCACCGGACTATCATCACTACTCTCGACGGATCCGAATTAGAATACGTGGACACCTACAAATACCTAGGCATCTGGTTAGACTATAAACTCAACTTCCAGACTCACATCAACCATCTCCAATCCAAAATTAAATCCAGAATTGGCTTCCTATTTCGCAACAAAGCCTCCTTCACTCATGCTGCCAAACATGCCCTTGTAAAACTGACTATCCTACCGATCCTTGATTTCGGCGATGTCATTTACAAACTAGCCTCCAATACTCTACTTAGCAAATTGGATGTAGTCTATCACAGTGCCATCCGTTTTGTCACCAAAGCCCCATACACTACCCACCACTGCGACCTGTATGCTCTCGTTGGCTGGCCTTCATTATATATTCGCCGCCAAACCCACTGGCTCCAGGTCATCTATAAGTCTTTATTAGGTAAATCACCGCCCTATCTCAGCTCACCCCCAAAGCCAACACCTCCTTTGGTCGCCATTCCTTCCAGTTTGCTGCTGCCAATGACTGGAACGAATTGCAAAAATCATTGAAGCTAGAGGTTCCTATCTCCCTCAACAACTTTATGCATCAGCTTTCAAAGCTGCTTATCGATCACAGCACCTGTATATAGCCCTTCTGTAAATAGCCCACACTACTACCTCATCCCCATATTTATTTTTTGTTTATTTTCACTAATCTTGCACTCCAGTATCTCTATTTGCACATCATAATTTGCACATTTTTCATTCCTGTGTTAATAATGATAATTCTGTAATTTATGTCACCACTATAGTCTATTTATTGTTCTGAACTACACAGCAGGACCTGGTCAATGACCTGAAGAGAGCTGGGACCACAGTCTCAAAGAAAACCATTAGTAACACACTACGCCGTCATGGATTAAAATCCTGCAGCGCACGCAAGGTCCCCCTGCTCAAGCCAGCGCATGTTCAAGCCCGTCTGAAGTTTGCCAATGACCATCTGGATGATCCAGAGGAGGAATGGGAGAAGGTCATGTGGTCTGATGAGACAAAAATAAAGCTTTTTGGTCTAAACTCCACTCTCCGTGTTTGGAGGAAGAAGAAGGATGAGTACAACCCCAAGAACACCATCCCAACCGTGAAGCATGGAGGTGGAAACATTCTTTGGGGATGCTTTTCTGCAAAGTGGACAGGACGACTGCACCGTATTGAGGGGAGGATGGATGGGGCCATGTATCGCGAAATCTTGGCCAACAACCGCCTTCCCTCAGTAAGAGCATTGAAGATGGGTCGTGGCTGGGTCTTCCAGCATGACAACGACCCGAAACACACAGCCAGGGCAACTAAGGAGTGGCTCCGTAAGAAGCATCTCAAGGTCCTGGAGTGGGCTAGCCAGTCTCCAGACCTGAACCCAATAGAAAATCTTTGGAGGGAGCTGAAAGTCTGTATTGCCCAGCGACAGCCCCGAAACCTGAAGGATCTGGAGAAGGTCTGTATGGAGGAGTGGGCCAAAATCCCTGCTGCAGTGTGTGCAAACCTGGTCAAGAACTACAGGAAATGTATGATCTCTGTAATTGCAAACAAAGGTTTCTGTACCAAATATTAAGTTCTGCTTTTCTGATGTATCAAATACTTATGTCATGCAATAAAATGCTAATTAATTACTTAAAAATCAGACAATGTGATTTTCTGGATTTTTGTTTTAGATTCCGTCACTCACAGTTGAAGAGTACCTATGATAAAAATTACAGACTTCTACATGCTTTGTAAGTAGGATAACCTGCAAAATCGGCAGTGTATCAAATACTTGTTCTCCCCACTGTATCTTAGGAATTTTGAATCATAGGTCAAGACAACAGATACGGGCCTTACAAAGACTACTAGTTGGAAGGTAAAATGAAGACGACTTTACAGATGTGTAGATGTGTGCATGACGCGCCATTGATATACTATAGCCAATTAAATAATAACTATATTGGAGGCACTCACTCCTGCTTGGTGCTATGGAGCTCCTCTGTGGCGGTTTCCAGCTGCTCCCTCCACTGGCCTCCCTGGTCCCTGCAGCTCTCTAGCTCCTCCTCCAGGCAGAGCATGGAATCATTCACCCTCTGCCTCTCCTCCTCGATCTGCTGCTGGGACTAACACAACAGGGAGAGATGAGACATACGGTACATATACTGAGTATACAAACATTAAGAACATGCTTGTCACAACGTTGCTCTGTTGGGTGGGGGGTTTTTCTCCAAAAAGTACGATCTTTGTCCGTATGATCAGTTGCAAACCGTAGTCTGGCTTTTTTATGGCGGTTTTGGAGCAGTGGCTTCTTTCTTGCCGAGTGTCCTTTCAGGTCATGTTGATATAGGACTCGTTTTACTGTGGATAGAGATACTTTTGTACCCGTTTCCTCCAGCATCTTCACAAGGTCCTTTGCTGTTGTTCTGGGATTGATTTGCACAAAAGTACGTTCATCTCTTGGCTGATTTCTTTAGATTTTCCCACGATGTGGAGCAAAGAAGCACTGAGTTTGAAGGTAGGCCTTGAAATAAATCCACAGGTACACCTCCAATTGACTCAAATTATGTCAATTAGCCTATCAGAAGCTTCTAAAGCCATGACAATTTTCTGGAATTTTCCAAGCTGTTTAAAGGCAGTCAACTTAGTGTATGTAAACTTCTGACCCACTGGAATTGTGATATAGTGAATTATAAGTGAAATTGTCTGTCTGTAAACAATTGTTGGAATAATTACTAGTGTCATGCCCAAAGTAGATGTCCTAACAGACAAAACTATAGTTTGTTAACAAGTGTATGTAAACTTCCGACTTCAACAGGTATATATAATTCTGTGTGATTCTTTAGCTAGTAAATAAATCATTAAGACAATTTGTGTAATGCTGATTCAACATGTGAGCTAGGATTCGTACAGATTAGATCTTACGATCATCAGAATGAGACTGAAATAAGGTGACGATTAATAATTGACTGCTATTTGATATAAGATCTTCATATCTTTCAGAGTTTTATTCGGAAGACAGCAGCTCTATAAACACACTTCCGTGGTGCCCCAGGTTATTAATGAGTTAAATGTTGCAGGATTTAAATCAAATCACGCCATCAATTAAACGTTAGATAATCGATTTAATAAAATAACATGTCACCAAATTAATCAAAGCCAACGTTACGACATGCTCTTTCCATGACATAGACTGGCCAGGTGAAAGCTACGATCCCTTATTGATGTCACTTGTTAAATGCCCTTCAAATCAGAGTAGATGAAGGGGAGAAGACAAATTGAGACATAGATTGCGTATGTGTGCCATTCAGAGGGTGAATGTATGTGCAATGTATTTATCCAGTTTTTGGGGGGTAAAAAAGGCGTCTCAAGTACAAAGACGTACTTTGCTTCCCTTTATATTAATTTTTTATGTCCGCTGAGCCCACATACCCACACACTCTATATATGTAATGTAATAAATGACTATGTATTTATACTACGATCCTCCTATTCTATGGAATGCACACCGCCCTCATATGTCATTGTTCTTTAACCAAGTAAAGTTTTACTTGGTCCTTTAAGATAAGGTTAACTTCGATTCTATATAAGTAAGTAAGTAAAGACCAACAAAATCCAACTTAGCACATGGAATGTGCACAGGCTCCATGATGGGGAAAAAACATATTGTTCTCAAACACTTAGAGATTGTCAGCAGACGTAGAGTTGAATTAAGATTTTTTTTTAAACATTTAAAAGAGGAGCTGGGTTGGAGAGGCCTATGCTGCCACCTACGGTAGTAACAGCAGAGGTGTAGGCATTCTGATAAATTAGAATACACAATTTTCCCTTATATCCCAGCACATGGACCAAGAAGGCTGTTGTCAAATGTTGAATTGTACCTTAAATTGTGAAAAATACACATCGATTCCATTGTATATCCCAACAGGTGCAAATCTGTTTTTTTGTTGTTGATAGAATTCAAGCTATATTAGATCAAATCTGGATAGGAACTATTTTAGCAGGTGACCTAAATTATAAGATTGACAGACATAGTAATAAAAAAGGCCAGGGAGAAACGAAATCTCTACAGATGATTTACAAGGACACCTGGAGATTATTATTCCCAACAACAAAATACTATTGCTATTTTTTCTCAAAGTAAGAAAAGCTATTCAACAATTAACATTTTTATTTCAAAAAATGCTCTCAACAATTTACTGGATAAAAAAAATCTATCATATACAGTGCATTTGAAAAGTATTCAGACACCTTGGGTTGTTCCACATTGTTACATCGCGGCAGTTTTCAAAAATTTATTAAATACAGCGGGTGAAATAAGTATTGAACACATCACCATTTTTCTCAGTAAATATATTTCCAAAGGTGCTATTGACATGAAATGTTCACCAGATGTTGGTAACAACCCAAGTAATCCATACATACAAAGAATTAAGATGTGTAATAATGTGAAATGACACAGGGAAAAAGTATTGAACACACTTACTGATTTATTTAATACTTTGTACAAAAGCCTTTGTTGGTAATGAAATTTCCCCCCCGGGGGATCAATAAAGTACCTATCTATCTATCTATCTATCTATCTAATGACAGCTTCAAGACGCCTCCTGTATGGAGAACTAGTCACATGCATTGCTCTGGTGTGATTTTGGCCCATTCTTCCACACAAACAGTCTTCAAATCTTGAAGGTTCCGTGGGCATCTTCTATGAATCTTGATCTTCAGTTCTTTCCATAGATTTTCAATTGGATTTAAGTCAGGTGATTGGCTGGGCCATTCTAGCAGCCTTATTATTTTCTTTCTTTGAAACTAATTGAGAGTTTCCTTGGCTGTGTGTTTGGGATCATTGTCTTGCTGAAATGTCCACCCTCATTTCATCTTCATCATCCTGGTAGATGGCAGCAGATTTTTGTCAAGAATGTCTCAGTAAATTTGCCCATTCGTTCTTCCTTCAATTATGTGAAGTTTGCCAGTACCACTTGCTGAAAAGCAGCCCCACACCATGATGTTCCCACCTCCAAACTTCACTGTTGGTATGGTGTTTTTAGGGTGATGTGCAGTGCCATTTCTCCTCCAAACATGGTGTGTATTATGACATCCAAACAGTTCAATTTTGCTCTCATCTGACCACACTATATTCTCCCAGTATTTCACTGGCTTTTCCAAATGTTGTGCAGCAAACTTTAAACGAGCTTCAACATGCTTTTATTTCAGCAATGGAGTCTTGCGTGGTGACCGTGCATACAAGCCATGGCGGTGGAGTGCATTACTTACTGTTTTCTTTGAGACAACAGTACCTGCTAATTGCAGGTCTTTTTGAAGCTCTCCACAAGTGGTCCTTGGCTCTTGGACAACTCTTCTGATTATTCTTTTCACTCCTCTGTCAGAAATCTTGCGAGGAGCACCTGGTCGAGGCAAATTTATGGTGAAATTATTGTCTTTCCACTTCCGTATTATGGCCCCAACAGTGCTCACTGGAACATTCAGAAGCTTAGAAATGCGCCTATAACCAATGCCATCATTATGTTTTGCAACAATTAGGTTGCGAAGGTCTTGAGACAGCTCTTTGCTTTTACCCATCATGAGATGTGTCTTGTGTGACACCTTGGCAATGAGACCTTTTTGTAGGCCATCAGTTGGGACTGAACCAGCTGATATGAATTTGCACTGACAGGGGGCTGGATTGCTTTTTAATTACTGATAGTTTTCAGCTGTTGTCTTGGCTTCCATGCCTTTTTGCACCTCCCTTTCTTCATGTGTTCAATACTTTTTCCCTGTGTCATTTCACATAACTTAATTTCTGAACTTATTTGTTTTGGTTTCTTTGTATGTATGGATTACTTGGGTTGTTACCAACATCTGGTGAATAGCACCTTTTTAAATATGTTTACTGAGAAAAATGGTGACGTGTTCAATACTTATTTCACCCGCTGTATTTTTTTCCCCTCAATCTACACACAATACCCCATAACGACAAAGCAAAAACTGTTTTTTCGAAAATTTAGCAAATTAATAAATAAACCCCCCCGGAAATATTACATTCACATAAGTCTTCAGACCCTTTCCTCAGTACTTTGTTGAAGAACCTTTGGCAGCGATTACAGCCTTGAGTCTTCTTGGGTATTATGCTAGAAGCTTGGCACACCTGCATTTGGGGAGATTCTCCCATTCTTCTCTGCAGATCCTCTCAAGCTCTGTCAGGTTGGATGGGGAGCGTCGCTGCACAGAGATGTTCGATAGGCTTGAGGTCTGGCTGGGCCAATCAACGTGACGCTTGGCATTGAGGTTAACGGACAATCTCCACATGTGTGGATCCCACCGTGAAGCATGGAGGAGGTGTGATGGTGCTTTGCTGGTGACTGCACACTTAACCAGCATGGCTACCACAGCATTCTGCAGCGATACGCCATCCCATCTTGATTGCGCTTAGTGGGACTATCATTTGTTTTTCAACAGGACAATGACCCTACACACCTCCAGGCTGTGTAAGGGCTATTTGACCAAGAAGGAGAGTGATGGAGCGCTGCATCAGATGACCTGGCCTCCACAATCACTCAACCTCAACCCAATTGAGATGGTTTGGGACGAGATGGACCGCAGAGTGAAGGAAAAACAGGCAACAAGTGCTCAGCATATGTGGGAACTCCTTCAAGACTGTTGGAAAATAATTCCAGGTGAAGCTGGTTGAGAGAATGCCAAGAGAGTGCACAGCTGTCATCAAGGTAAAGGGTAGCTACTAAAATATAACATATATTTTGATTTGTGTAACACATTTTTGGTTACTACATGATTTCATAGTTTTAATGTGTCACTATTATTCTACAATGTAGAAAATAGTAAAAATTAAGAAAAACCCTTGAATGAGTAGGTGTGTCCAAACATTTGACTGGTACTGTACCTCAACTGGTATACCATCCAGCCATGGAGTTTGCCCTGTCCTAGTCTTTCATTGCATCAAGAAGTTCCGCCTCTGCAATTTAGTCTTTCTGTACAGCTGTTAATTTTACACTAATTACGCTATTACTTCTGTTAGTGGAAATGGAAGAGACTGAAATGAGAACATATGCTTAAAGTACTTTGTTTCCTCTTTCAAAATATAATTTGGTGAATCATGGATCATAAGTTTCTGTAAATTATTTTTCTTACCATTTCTATGTTGATTCAAAAATACATTTGGTGCATTTTTTCACAATTTTACATCCAATTTGCTTTATTTTTTATAATACATAGTTCCTGAATAGGTTTCTCCATTTATTTTAATTTTTCCTCTCATTTATTCTGTGCCTCTATGGTACAGATTTTATTGCTATCCATCTGTACTGTTATTTACTTAAATGGTTTTTGTTTTAAAAGATGAATATAGAATTGCATAACATTTGACATTTTAGTCATTTAGCAGACGCTCTTATCCAGAGCGACTTAGTGTATACTTTTTTTGTACTGGTCCCCAATGGGAATCGAACCCACAACCCTGGGGTTGCAAGAACCATGCTCTACCATCTGAGCGACACGGGACTATTATAACCTCTAAAAGCACATTTAAGTGTCCAATACAATAAGGGGAAAAAGTCAGTTTTAAAATCCTTTGTCTTGGTTAAAAACAGGTTGTCATCCAGTAGGCTTTGATTACATTTACAATATCCTCATCCATGTGGAAATTCTGTGAGGATGCCAATGATTTTATGGTCTGACTACATTCTGCCTTGTTTTACTTCTTCTGCCATATCTCACTAAGTCTGGATATTTTCCACTAGTTCTAATGTGTCCATGATATTCGTAATTTCGCTAAGTGCATGAGGATGATTTGTAGTGTGATTTCCTTTACAGTCCATTACTTAAAACTGTATTATAATCTCCCACCATAATAAAATAGTAATTTGTTACTTAGGAGCTTGATAGACTAGTATATACACTACATAACCAAAAGTATGTGGACACCACAATTCCACTTTGACATTATGGGCTAATGTGTGTAGGCCAATACCCCATAATCCATTTTAAATTCAAGTTGTAACAACAAAACGTGGAAAAAGTCAACGGGTGTGAATACTTTCTGTAACCTACTTGGACACAGAGTACACACACACCCACATATGTACCTGTGACACCTGTTCCATGGTGCTCCTCAGGGTCTCCATGTCAAGGCTGTACTGCTCCCTGAGGGACTCCATCTCCTGGTCGTGGCTCCCCACCTCCTCCTTCAGCGCCCCCTTGAGAGCTGTCAGCTCCCTCTCCCTCTGACGCAGCACCTCCTCCTGGCGCTGGCGCAACATTGACGCCTCCGCCAGGTCAGCCTGCAACGACATCACATCCTGCGGGAGAGAGGGGGGAGGGATAGAGAGAGGAGAGTGAGAGTGTGGAGTAAGTCTCTGTGTAGACAGGGCTGAATGGCTGCCGTTCTTCACCTGGGATGGTGCTACACATTGTTGGTGGATGTCGTAAGTTGTCCCTATTAAATGTAAAGCGCTTTGAAGAGTGCTAAATAAAAATGAAAGCCATCATCATCATAATCATCATCGTACCGAGTCCGTCTGTGGCGTGTTCTCTGATATTCCCCTCAGCTCCTCCTGAAGCTCAGCCAGCAGGTCTTCCTGTTGACGCACCCGAGACTCCACCCCCTCTCTGGCCATCCGCAGCTGGATCAGCCTGATAGGGAATACACCAATCAACTCATTAACGTGTCCGTCAATGTTACAATCAATCCATCAACCGAACGATTAAAGAGGCAGAAGGTTAAAGACCCTTTAATTGGATTCTTAAAGGGGCAATCCATCTTCTGTGACAACAAAAACAAGGAATAAATACATCCCGAGGCATCACTTTCTAATGTTAACAATACCTTTTTCGGGGGTCTTAAACACATACACTGCACATGCACACAGATTCCATACAGATCAAGCCTAGTCCTGGAAAAGCATTCAACAGAGATTCTCTATTTAAACTGTTTTTTAGTCCAGGAATAGGCCTAACCTGTGACTGGGAAACTGGCCCTAGGTGTGTGATGCCTAGCTTACTCTTCTTGGGCCTGCTGTAGTTCGGTTTTGTTGAGATCGAGTTGTTCCTGAAGCTGGAGGTTCTCTTTCAGACTCTGCTCCAACTCCTCCTTTAGATTCCCATGAGACACTGGTTTAGGACGACCCTGACGTAGAGGAGACATACATACAACTGTACCTACTGTATACTGTACAGCATTCAGCAGTGTACTCAATCAATCTACAATTCACTATGCCATCAGAGATGCCTAGGAACCTGACTGCATCTGGCAAATAAATTGATACAGATTGGCATTGAGGGTATCACCAAAGTGAAGTACCTACTATATGCACCATCTATATTGCCAGGGGGTGTCAAACAACTTATTTGAAGAAATTACAATATTTTTCGCTTTGCTCAGTATAGTAAACATCATCCTTCAGAGTTTCCTACTCTATCTGAAAGGGTACAAAGCACCAGCATGTCTTAATCCAACGTCCACACCAGCCCGCTGTGTGTATTTTTCAGGAAAGGTTTTAAATCCTTGAATAAATAATCTCAGGGCTGCCTGGAAGGGAGTCACTATGTGTATACTGGCTTCCGTCCCAAATAGCACCTATATAACCTATACTACTTTTGACCAGGGCATACAGGTAGTGCAAAGTAGTGCACTATGTGGGAATAGAGTGGCATTTGGGACAGACATTGTCACTGGATGTAAACTCAGTGACAATACAGATGGAGGGTAAAGTTAACTAACATTCCTCTTCACGTATTATCAGTGATAGATGATTCAGTCTGTGCTGCAGAGATTCTGCTCTCCTCGGGGCTACTGCCAATCATTTTGTTTCAGTTTCTATCTGTTTGTACAGAGTGGTAATAGAGAGTTGAATTGATTATGAACTGGACAGTGGAAATAATATACATTTGGCCAATGGAAAGGCCAGTTAGCTGCTAGTTATGTCCTTGAGGGAAATCTGAATAGCCATCTCTATAAATGAATGATATCCGCAATAGCCTCATCTGATATTCTTAATTAATTATAAGAATAATATCATGCAAATTAGATAACAGGTGTTCCCTCTGGCCATAGAAGCAGACGCACACACACACACTGACCACCTGCCTCAGGTAACCCAACACACCAGCTTTTGTTTCACCACACAGGTAGCAGAGAAACTCTATATGTCTGCTATTTCACACTGACACAACTACACCATTTAAGAACTGCTCTAGAGCGAGCCAATACCATCTACTTATGCTCAGAGAGCACTTAACACCAAAACTAATGGAGTAAAGAGAACATGTCACACTATATTTGTACTAAGAGAATCAAATCTCCTGCTGCTTATACTGTATGCTTAAGCAGATTTAAACTACTACTAATTGTATCCAAGCTATTAAGTAAGGTTGATATATACTGGTGTAGTATTTAGACCTAGTCTTGAACAAGAACACGAACAAGCCTTGGGGAACAGTGGTGTGAGAAAATGGCATTCATATGATTAGAGCAGTCCTATACCTGCTTCTGTCCATTTACCACCCCCTCAACCATCACAGGCCAAAATGCCACCACTTGTGGTGATGAGTTAAGATGGCCGCCCTTCACAGCAGCACCATGGATACCATTGGAACCCAAAGAGGGGGAGAGCCAGCCAACCAACCAATCGCCTGCTGGTGCCAGGTTCCACTCAAACTCAATTATTGATAAATCCCAATGACTGAGCTCTTAAACACTGTCTGGCCCTATGTTAATCAGCTTTTCTCTGCAGGTGCTCCGTTGACACATTCCTAATATTTAGCTGAACACCCTTTTGCCCTCAGAACAGCCTCAATTGGTTGGTGGACTCAAATGCTTCCCACAGTTGTCAAGTTGGCTGGTAGTGGATCTCTCCTCCAAATAGTTTGTTCCATATCGTCCCCCAGATGCTCAATTGGATTGAGATCTGGTGACTGGGCAGGCCAGCGCAGTAAGCGGAATTCATTGTCATGTTTGTGGAACTATTCCTGGCCTGGACAATCCTAGCCTTGTGGCATGGGGCACTATCCTGCTGAATGCAATGAAGGGATGAAACTGATTTGCAATGAAGTTCAGATATCCTGTGGCATTCAAACGTTGCTCAACTTTTATGAAGGGGCCCAACGTGTGCCATGAAAACACACCATCACCACCAGCCTGCAATGTCGACATGCAGCATGATGGATGCATGTGGGTTTCTCCATTCCGTAGACCTTCCATCAGCGTCAAACAGCAGGAACCGTGATTCATCAGACCTTGCAATGTTTTTACAATTCTCCAGTGTCCAGTGTTTTCGTTCCTTAGCCCACTGCAACCAGTTTCTTGTTTTATGCTGAAAGAAGTGGAACTCTGTAGTAGTCGGCTGCCATTGGTAGTCGGCTGCCATTTCCCATTTGTGTCAAGGTACGACGAGTTATGCATTATTTTATTGGTCTTTAGGAACCAATGTTGTACTGGACTGTCAGCTGACTAAATGTAGCCTGTCTGTTTCTCTGCACAATTCTTGTCAGCCTCCTTTGTCCCCTTTCATCAATTACCCGTATTCGACCACTGGTCTGCCATTGGCTGGATGTCCTTTGGGTGGTGGACCATTCTTGATACACACGGGAAACTGTTGAGCATGAAAAACCCAAAAGAGTTGCAGTTCTTCACACACTCAAACCGGTGTGCCTGACACCTACTACCATACCCCTGTAATGACTGTCCTGGGAGGATACAAATGGGTCAGATCAGGTTTGCAATTAATAAACTTCAACCAGACCCCCTCTCACCAGCAGAGGGGGGAGGAGGCAACTGGTGTGGGGGGTTTGACACCTCACGCCCTGTTGTAAATCAAACAGAGGAGATCCAGGGTCTCCCTCTCCAAATTCACAAAGTAATGTGCTTTGTCTCCAGAAACTCTAACACGTTCTAAAGTGAATACTGGAACCATATTCCTAACACGGTGTATAGAAAACTAATGTCATATTGTTGTTATTTTGTGATGTCATTAAAAAATGGGGCCTCCCACTCCTCTTTCTATTCTGGTTAGAGCCAGTTTGCGCTGTTCTGTGAAGGGCGTTGTACGAGATCTTCAGTTTCTTGGCAATTTCTCAGAACAAGAATAAACTGACGAGTTTCAGAAGAAAGTTCTTTGCTTCTGGCCATGTTGAGCCTCTAATCAAACCCACAAATGCTGATGCTCCAGATACTCAACTAGTCGAAAGAAAGACAGTTTTATTGCTTCTTTAAATCAGAACAACAGTTTTCAACTGTGCTAACATAATTGCAAAAGGGTTTTCTAATGATCAATTAGCCTTTTAAAATGATAAACGTGGATTAGCTAACACAATGTGCCATTGGAACACAGGAGTGAAGGTTGCTGATAACGGTTTCTGATAGCTGTTTCCAGCTACAATAGTCATTTACAACATTAACAATGTTCACACTGATCAATTTATGTTATTTTAATGGACAATTTATGTTATTAAAAAACAAGGACATTTCTAAATGACCAAACTTTTGAACGGTAGTGCACACCGTTTTATATTTCATGAGCTGAAATATAAGATCCCCAAAATGTTTCATCACATAAAGCTTATTTCTCTCTAATTCTGTGCACAAATTTATTCACATCCCTGTTAATCAGCATTTCTCCTTTGCCAAGTTAATCCATCCACCTGACAGGTGTGGCATATCAAGAAGCTGATTAAACAGCCTGATCATTACACAGGTCACACAACACAATGCCACAGATGTCTCAAGTTCTGAGGGAGCATGTAATTGGCATGCTGACTGCAGGAATGTCCACCAGAACTGCACCGTGTACTACTCCCTTCACAGAACAGCGCAAACTGTCTCTAAAAATAAAATCAGCCGTTTCCAGCTACAATAGTAATTTACAACATTAGCAATGTCTACACTGTATTTCTGATTAAAAAAAATCGCTTTTCTTTGAAAAACAAGGACATTTCGAAGTAACCCCAAACGTTTGAACAGTAGTGTACATGCAAAGCTCAAACACACAAATTTGCAGATGAAAAAAAACTTTTTTTTTTTTGGAAAAAGCATTCAAAAGTTGAACTCTTACCTCAGCACCACTGCTTTTCTCGTAGACAAGGTTGTCTTTACGTTTGACGGATACATCACTCTCACTGGTCCTAATGCAGAGGGTAGAAAATGTAAAGTTGTGCTTTAGTAAGCTAAGGATACAGAGTAGGATACCTATGAATGCAAGCGGTCTCCAGTTGTAAACATTATAATTACTGAGTCTAAGAGTTGTGTGTGCAAGCTATTGGTTCAGGACATGATACAGGAGTTTAAAAAAAATTATTTGATGGTGAAACGTCTCTTGGTTTTTACCACCATCTTGTAAACGTCTATCACAATGTATCAGAAGAGACTCAGAAGCAACAGCCTTCTAGTGTATGTATGTAACTTTCTTTACCCCTCTTTCAGGATGGTGTAGACTGCTTGTTTGGTTTGTGGATCCTCTCCACTGATGACCTCTAAACTCTGACCCCTGTGATCCCTCAGAGGGGCAGGCATTCTCTTCAATTGGAAAAGACAGAGGGTAAGAACATAGATACATTATACTGTTTACACACACTCACAAACATCTAAACTTAGTTACTTACTGCCTTTTTTGGCGGGATGGCAGGAGGGGTATCCTTGACAACAAACTTCCCAGCTGACTTGATGAAGCTCGGCTTGGGGCCAGGTAGTGCTGTCACCTTGGCAACTGAGGCAGGGCTCCATCCTAGGCTAATGTACGGAGGTGTGGATGATGTGGAGGAGGAGGAGAAGAGAGGGGAGGAGGCGTAGGGGTTGGGTGTTGGCGAAGAAGGGGAGACCTCAGAACAAACTTCTTCTTTGCGAGCATCCAGACTTCTGGAGCGTCTGCGTTCGTCAAACTTGAGCCGCAACCTTGCTCCGGAGCGCCCCCTAGTCTGTCCATTGGGAGTGCCAATGTTGAACTTGCTGATCAGCTTGTTGATAGGAGCCAGGGAGGTCTTGTCAATGGCAGGAACAGGCTCCTCATTGAACGACATTGGAAGAAGGGGTTCTGGGAAGGATGAAGCAAGGCCATTTCTGCCCAGCGACCCACCAGGCCCCACCCCATTCTGCTTGGCCCCTCTGGGACTAACAGGTTTGAGCCCTGCTTCATTAAATTCCTCCCATTTGACACAACCCCTCTCCTTCATAACCACTCTGTAGGGTTCTGCTGCTGTGGGTAAGGGTTCTTCCTTGACCATTATGCTTACCCTCTCCGCCTGTCCTTCTATCGGGGGCCCACCCTCGCCCTCTCCCTGGCTCCCAGCCTGCCCGTCCCCAGGAGGTCTTTTGAAAGGACTCCCAAAATCCTCCCCGCCCTCGTCCTCTGGTGTGGACACTGGAGAGGCCAGAGAGCTGAGTGTCTGTTCAGTAAGGGCGTAAGGGCTCTGGTCATCCCCCCTTTCCTTCCTCTGGGGCAGGCTGTTGTAGGGCGAGGAGAGCCCCGAGTTGGGGTTCTGAGGCTGGGCCTGCTGGGTCTTCAGCTGCACCCCATACGAGTCTCCCTTCTCCCCGTCCTTCAGTACCACATAGGGCTGGCCGGAGATGCCCTGTACCCGAACAGCCACCCCGTACTTGTTGGAGGGGAGAGTGGCGCGGCTTACCCCTCTGGTCTTCTCAGGGTAGCCCCCGCCTGTGTCATGGAGGTCCTTGATGAAGCGGATCTGGACACCATAGTCCAACGGAGGCTTCCGGTCTGTGGAGAGGGCGGACATTTTGACTTCCTGGTTGAGCTAGAAGAGACCTGGGCAGAGGGAGAAATTATAATAAGAGTTCATACAGTCCACACACACACACACACACACACACACCTGACATAAATCATGTGTTGAAGTTGAAAGTCAGCTTAAGTCAACATATTTTTTAAATAACAGTTGTACAGAGGTCAAAATAATTTTTATTATATCTTTATCCTAACAAATAAATAAATAAAATCTATACTCTACTTTCCCCAAATAACTGTTCTTCTCTGTGAAGTAACAATAGAAGTAGACCCAACGGGCTACATGGACATTGTAAAGACAATTCATAAGAGGGAAAAATAATATGTCAATAACTGTTCTATGGATGTGTGTGCGCTTGTGTATATGAATGGGAGTGAGGGATGGTTAGGATATACAGTGCATTCGGAAAGTATTCAAACCCCTCGACTTTCTCTTACGTTACAGCCTTATTCTAATATTGACTACACACACTACCCCATAATGACAAAGCAAAATATGGTTTCCTAATTTACAAAGAAATAACAACTGAGATATCACATTTACATAAGTATTCAGGCCCTTTACGCAGTACTTTGTTGAAGCACCTTTGGCTGTGATTACAGCCTCGAGTTTTCTTGTGTGTGACGCTACAAGCTTGGCACACCTGAATTTGGGGAGTTTCTCCCATTCTTCTCAGCAAAGATCCTCTCAAGCTCTGTCAGGTTGGATGGGGAGCGTCGCTGCACAGCTATTTTCAGGTCTCTCCAGAGATGTTCGATTGAGTTCAAGTCCGGGCTCTGGCTGGGCCACTCAAGGACATTCACAGACTTGTCCTGAAGCCACTCCTGCGTTGTCTTGGCTGTGTGCTTAGGGTTGTTGTCCTGTTGGAAGGTGAACCTTTGCCCCAGTCTAAGGTCCTGAGCGCTCTGGAGCAGGTTTTCATCAAAGATCTCTCTGTACTTTGCTCCGTTCATCTTTCCCGTGACCCTTTTACTGAGGAGTGGCTTCCGTCTGTCCACTCTACCATAAAGGCCTGATTGGTGGAGTGCTGCAGAGATGGTTGTCCTTCTGGAAGATTCTCCCATCTCCACAGAGGAACTCTGGAGCTCTGTCAGAGTAACCATTGGGTTCTTGGTCAAGGTCTTTCTACCCTGATTGCTCAGTTTGGCCGTGCGGCCAGCTCTAGGAAGAGTCTTGTTGCTCCAAACTTCTTCCATTTAAGAATGTGTTCTTTGGGACCTTCAATGCTGCAGACATTTTTCCCAGATCCCCAGATCTGTGCCGACAAACAATCCTGTCTCAGAGCTCTAGGGACAATTCCTTTCTCCCAGTTCCTTTCCCACAGTTGATGTCAGAGGTTTTTGCTCTGACATCAACTGTGGGACCTTATATAGACAGGTGTGTGCCTTTCCAAATCATGTCCAATCAATTGAATTTACCACAGGTGGACTCCAATAAAGGAGCAACATCAAGGAGGATAAATGGAAACAGGATGCACCAGAGCTCAATTTCCAGTCTCATAGCAAAGTGTGAATACTTATAAAATAATGTATCTGTTTTTTTATTTGTAATACATTTGCAAAAAATTCTAAAAACATGTTTTCGCTTTGTCATTATGGGGCATTGTGGGTAGATTGATTACGATTCTTTTTTAATTTAATCCATCTTAATAAGGCTGCAACGTAATAAAATGTGGAAAAAGTCAAGGGGTCTGAATACTGCTTATCTTTAAACAAAATATTCTGATAGAAAATGTACGAATTAGCCTCCTTCTGTACGTCTATATTTGTATAGCAGACACAGTAGCCATCTGACAAAGAAATTAATGTTGGTATCGTAGCATGTCACCGGCATATCTCTCTGGGGTTAGCTTCTCTTCCTTTATTAGCTTATTCATATTATGGTTTCTGTCAGCCAAGGGTTAGCTAAATAGGTAACTTTTTCCTCAGCGCTACGACCAATGTAGCTTACATTTTCCGGCTTGGATGAGAATTGTGTTATGCTGTTGATACTTATGTGAATGTCTGAACATCGCATCCAGAAATAAACTGCTCACATTGTGGACATAAAGTTGTAAAGACTGTTGACTGTTGCGTCAATCGTAACTGGACGTTCTAAATAAGTGTTCTAAATCACACCAGTTTGAGCGTATACTGCAGGGAACACTGTAGAATGATCACACCTGTGTGTTTGTACGTGTCAAAGTGTTAATAATGGCCACACCATATCAAACCTTAACAAAGGTTTCTAAACTTTCTTAGGGTAATATGAAAAGTATGTCAAGCCATTGTTTATAGGGAAAATATGAGCAGAAGAGCAACTGTAAACCAGGGAAAAAACGCACTACCCTCGCCAAAGCAAAACACGTTAGGGAACCCTCCCCTATTTTGAAATCACTCCCCCCTAGTAAATTTTGGTTTGTCCCTAAGAGTCAATGGTGGTTATCGGTGAGAGTGGAGAGGGACTCTATCCGAGGGATTGGGCCGGGTGGTTTGTGTGGGGCCATCTCACATCAGTCTCTCAGTGGATCCACTTTCCCCAAGTAGACCCCACAGCCACTATATTTTAATTCACAAGGTAATACAAACTGACCACAACACTTAAGTGGGAGTCTTCCTCCAATGTATGTACAATGACATAATCCACACACTTTTGTTACATTAGGAGAGGAGTTGGATATTAAAAGCCCTAAGAAGGAATAGTGCCTCAAAGTACAAAAAAGAGAGGTCAGGTATGGTGTTTGGTGGTTTCAACCGGCTGGATTTAGGTCCATGCGGACACCACAAAAGAGAGTGCAAACAGAAGCAGCTGTTGTCTGTGTGTGTTTTTTGCTTTTTCTCCAAGTTGTAAAAGCAAGCAGAGTAGAAACTGGCTACTCTTTATTTGACTGATGTAGCTGGCAAGGTAACTACTGTTTGACTTAACAGAATTAAGTATTTATTACCAGTGCTGAGCTAGTAGTGTAACTGATAAGCTAGTGTTTCATTCTCTCTTGACTGAAGTTCTGTCTGAAGTGAATGAACTAGCTAGCTAGTAGCAGCTACCACAGCAAGTTTAGCTCTAGCTTCTAGTTACCTGTCAGGTAGCAGTGTCTGTTTTGTAGCCTTTGTTTTTGTCCCGTTTCAACAGAAGTAAATTCAAATTAGCTCGTTTTCGCCAGTTGATGTACCATTGGAGCTAGCCAAAAGTTGGCTAACATTAGATATTATCTTTTGCCCCAATCACAGTCAGTATAGCAACATAACGCTATTGATCCATCAGTTTCCCTAGCTAATTCCTCGGTGCACAACTGAGCAAGAGGACAAGTACATTTAGTGTCTAGTTTGAGAAACAGACGCCTCACAAGTACTCAACTGGAAGCTTCATTAAATAGTACCCGCAAAACACCAGTCTTAACGTCAACAGTGAAGAGGTGACTCCAGGATGCTGGCCTTCTAGGCAAAGTTGCAAAGAAAAAGCCATATCTGGCCAATAAAAATAAAATATTAAGGGTAAAATAACACACACTGGACAGAGGAAGATTATTATTCTTATAATAATTAGATAAAGAGCAAAACAAATATACTTTGAATACACCTTAAGTACATGTTATCTACAGTACTGTGCAAAAGTTTTAGGCAGGTGTTTAAAAATGCTGTAAAGTAAGAATGCTTTCAAAAATAGACATGTTAATAGTTTATATTTAAATTAACTAAATGCAAAGTGAGTGAACAGCAGAAAAATCTAAATCAAATCCATATTTGGTGTGACCACCCTTTGCCTTCAAAACAGCATAAATTCTTCTAGGCACACTTGCACAAAGTCAGGGAGTTTGTAGGCATATAGTCAGGTGTATGATTAAACAATTACACCAAACAGGTGCTAAGGACCATCAATTCAATATGTAGGTTGAAACAGAATCATTAACTGAAACAGCTGTGTAGGAGGAATAAAACTGGGTGAGGAAAAGCCAAACTCAGCTAACAAGGTGAGGTTGCTTTAGACAGTTTACTGTCAAAAGTCATACACCATGGCAACAAGACATAAGGTAGTTATACTGCATACGCAAGATCTCTCCCAGGCAGAAATTAAGGCAGACAGGAGTTTCCATATATGCTGTCCAAGCTCTTTTGAAGAAGCACAAAGAAACAGGCAACATTGAGGACCGTAGACGCAGTGGTCGGCCAAGGAAACTTACTTCAGCAGATGAAAGACACATGATTACTTCCCTTTCCAATCAGAAGATGTCCAGCTGTGCCATCAGCTCAGAATTGGCAGAAAACAGTGGGACCTACTGTCCGGAGAAGTCTGGTCAGAAGTGGCCTTCATGGAAGACTTGCTGCCAAAAAGCCATAACTCTGACGTGGAAACAAGGCCAAGCGACTCAACTATGCACGAAAACACAGGAACTGGGATGCAGAAAAATGGCAGCAGGTGTTCTGAACTGATGAGTCAACATTTCAAATATTTGGCTGTAGCAGAAGGCATTTTGTTCGCCGAAGGGCTGGAGAGCGGTACACAAATGAGTGTTTGCAGGCAACAGTGAAGCATGGTGGAGGTTCCTTGCAAGTTTGGGGCTGCATTTCTGCAAATGGAGTTGGGGATTTGGTCAGAATTAATGGTCTCCTCAATGCTGAGAAGTACAGGCAGATACTTATCCATCATGCAATACCATCAGGGATGCATCTGATTGGCCCCAAATGTATTCTGCAGCATGACAACGACCCCAAACATACAGCGAAAGTCATTAAGTCATTCAGTGTAGAGAAGAACAAGGAGTCCTGGAAGTGATGGTATGGCCCCCACAGAGCCCTGATCTCAACATCATCGAGTCTGTCTGGGATTACACAAAGAGAGAGAAGCAACGGAGGCTGCCTAAATCCACAGAAGAACTGTGGTTAGTTCTCCAAGATGTTTTGGCCAACCTACCTGCAGAGTTTCTTCAAAAACTGTGTGCAAGTGTACCTAGAAGAATTGATGCTGTTTTGAAGGCAAAGGGTTCACACCAAATATTGATTTGATGTAGATGTTTCTTCTGTTCACTCACTTTGCATTTTGTTAATTGATAAATATAAACATGTCTATTTTTGAAAGCATTCATAATTTACAGCATTTTTTTCCACACCTGCCTTTTTCACAGTATTTCATAAATTTGAAATATAGTAAAATGGTATTTGAATTAGAATTCCTATATTTTCTTGACAAAAAAAGTGTATTTATAATGTGTTTAAAGTACACTTTTACAAATAAACTTCTACTCATTAACCACATTTGCTATTGTAATTAGCCACGTAAAAGTTTACCTTGATTGAGCAAGGCATCTTCTCAGCTAATGGCATCATGTTATTTACAAAGCAGTTGTGGCTGGAGCAGCAATATACAGGTAACACTTTTGAGAACTGTGCCCTATTAACATTTCACACTTTAGTTGTTCACATTACAGTAACAAATTAACATTTCTATAAAATGTGTAAGGTGTAATATGTAATGTGTAAATAAATGTACACCATTATTCAGTTTGAAAATGAACATCAAAACATTTTCATAAGCTAAATATGAAGAACAATATCTAATAAATCAAAACTTCAAACGCAGAAAAGGATGCTGGGGAATATGCCAACATTTTTGCACATGCATTTTTTAAAGTATACTCTGGACATGCAAAAGTATTCATACTCCTTGGATTAATTCACATTTTGTTGTTACAATGTGGAATTAAAATGGATTTAATTGTAATTTTGTGTCAACAATCTACACAAAGTAGAAGATGTATTTTTGGGGGGGATTGTGAACTTTATTATTTTCATAATTCGTCAAGCTCGGTCAAGATGTTGGTGCTACACAGCAATTCTCAAATCTTGACATAGATTTCAAACAGATTTAAGTCAAAACTGTAACTTGGCCACTAAGTAACATTCACTGTATTCTTGGTAAGAAACTCCAGTGTAGAGTTGGCCCAATGTCGGTTGTAAAGCAAACTGAAGCAGGTCTACCTTTAGGATTTTGCCTGTGCTTAGCTCCATCCCGTTTATTTTTATCCGGAAAAACACCCCAGTATTTGCCGATGTTAAGCATGACCATATCATGATGCAGCCACTGTCAGGCTCTGGCCATAGGGAGCTCTTTGGCACCTCTAGATAGCCAGGGTCAGAGCCTGACAGATCTAGAAGGCCTACATCTATGTTTTCTTCTTGTATTGAATCCCCAATTAGAGACAGCTGCGAGACGTTGTCTCTGATTGGGGATTCTATTTAGGTAGCCATATCCCACACCTGTTGTGTGGGTCATTGTACGTTTCATGTCACAGACAAGTCTCTGTATGCACCCTCTCGTGACAGCCACCACCATACTTGGTGGCAGTTACTCAGTGATGTGTTGGATTTGCCCCAAACATAAGGCTTTGCATTTAGGCCAAAACATTGTTATATTTTAGTGCCTTGTTGCATACAAAATGTATGTTTTGGAATATTTATATTCTGTACATCTGTATTATTATTTTCACTCTTATTTAAATCATTATTATGGAGTGAATACAATTATTGATCCATCCTCAGTTTTATACAATCACAGCCATTTAAATCTGTTTTACAATCACCAATGGCCTCATGGTAACATCCTTGAGCAGTTTCATTCCCGTCCTGCAGCTCAGTTCAGAAGGATAACCATCTTTGATGTGTCTGGGTGGTTTAATACATAATCCACAGCATAATTATTAACTTGACCATGCTTAAAGAGATATTCAATGTCTGATTTCATATTGTTACCGATCTACCAATCACTGCCCTTTTATGAGGCTTTCGAAAGGCTCTCTGGTCTTTGTAGTTTAATCTATGGTTGAAATTCAATACTGAGGGACCTTACAGATGTTGTATGTATGGGGGGGACAGAGGAAGGGTTAGTCATTTAAAAAAACATTTTTAAAAAATGATGTTAACCCCTACTTATTTCACAGTCCATGTAACATATTCTGTGAATGTTAAGCCATATTTTACTCCTAAACGAATTTAGGACTGCCTAAACAAAGAGGCTGAATACTTATGCAATTACTATATTTTAGTTATAAAAATTGTATTAACCTTATTATTATTTTATTTTTTTTCCACTTTGACCGAGTATTTTGAGTTCATTGTTGACAACAAATGACATTTAAATATGGCAGATAGATTGTGGCTTCTATCAATGAAATTGTCTGCATCATTTCCAAACCCTATATATTTATTGGTAAATATATACACTGAACAAATATATAAACGTAACATGTAAAGTGTTGGTCCCATGTTTAATGAGCTGAAATAAAAAGATCCCAGAAATGTTTCATACACACAAAAACCTTATTTCTCTCAAATGATGTACACAAATGTGTTTACATCCCTGTTAGTGAGCATTTCTCCTTTGCCAAGATAATCCATCCACCTGACAGGTGTGGCATATCAAGAAGCTGATTAAACAGCATGATCATTACACAGGTGCACCTTGTGCTGTGCGCAATTGGCATGCTGACTGTAGGAATGCCCACCAGAGCTATTGCCAGAGAATTTAATGTTAATTTCTCTACCATAAGCCGCCTCCGTCATTTTAGAGAATTTCTCAGTATGTCCAACCAGCCTCACAACCACTGACCAAATGTAACCATGCCAACCCAGGACCTTCCACATCCGGCTTCTTCACCTGCAGGATCGTCTGAGACCAGCCACCCGGACAGCTGATGAAACTGTGGGTTTGGACAACTGAATTTCTGCAAAAACTGTCAGAAACCATCTCGGGGAAGCTCATCTGCGTGCTTGTCGTAGTCATCATCACCAGGGTCTTGACCTGACTATAGTCCACCGTCGTAACCAACTTCAGTGGGAAAATGCACACCTTCGATGGCCACTGGCACGCTGGAGAAGTGTGCTCTTCACGGATGAATCCCGGTTTCAACTGTACCGGGCAGATGTAGACAGCATGTACCGCGTCGTGTGGGCGAGTGGTTTGCTGATGTCAACGATATAAACAGAGTGCCCTATACGAAGGAGATGTGTCGCACTGCATAAGGCAAATGGTGGTCACACCAGACACTGACTGGTTTTCTGATTCACGCCCCTACCTTTTTTTAAGGTATCTGTGACCAACAGATGCATATCTGTATTCCTAGTCATGTGAAATCTATAGGTTAGGGCCCTAATAAATTCATTTAAATTGACTGATTTCCTTATATGAACTGGAACTCAGTAAAACCTTGTTGCATGTTTTTTTTTTTTTCAGTGTAGTATTTATTACACAAGAGATAAAATTCACAAATTCTACAGCACAACGGCAGTCATGTCTTAAGTGTAAAACTAAAAATGAATTGACATACACTTGGATCTTTTTTTATATTTCCTCGCTCTCTTTGATGTCATTTCCCAGACCTTTCCTTATACTTGGTTCCTACCGTCATTTGTGTACTGTATGAAAACATATGATGCAACTGGTATAGTATGAGATATGGCATATCTTCATGATACACTATCATATGCCCTATTCTGTCCTTCTCAGAGGATGTATTGTATTCATTGAGACCATTATGCTACTGGGCAACTGAGCATTTATTTGTGCTGGTTTAGGCTTAGGTAAGTCTAAACCAGCACAATGTGTATGAGCGAGAGTGGGTGTTGAGCGAGAGTGGGAGTTGAGCGAGAGTGGGTGTTGAGGGCCTGCGGGTCCCGACAGAGACCATTGAGGCACAGTCAGCATTTTTCATGCTGCGGGCAGTCATCTTTCTGATTTAAACAAAATATTTGTTTGTCCCGTATATTATTTGTAAACTGTCATCTTTCTGATTTGTGGTTCCTCAAATTCTTATGATTAACCACGTGACAATGATTTTTAGAAACAAAAATATTATTGAAATATTTTGCGCATATGAAAATCATAACTGGTACAGTATTTTAATTTATCCAATCTTCACCCACCGAACGGTAGAAATGGTAGGATGAATTGTAAACCTCTCCATGGTCAGATTTTGCCTATAGGCTACATTGAAGCAAGGCAAGACATAATATGAAATAAAACATTCAGGTTTCAAACAATTAAGTATGTTTTCAAAATGCATTCTGCCTCCAGCTCACATTGTAAAGTGGTAGCCTGTTGCCTGCACTTGAATGGTGAATGGGAAGCACTAAGAAAATAATGCTTTTTATTAATTGATGAAAATACAAGTTGATGGAAATACCTTTGACTATCATGCTTATCGGTCTATAGGTGAATTTGCATAATTTTGTGGAATTAAGACACAGGTCAATTTAATTCCACTAAATGATGCAAATTCACCTATAAACCGATAAGCATGACGGTCAAAGGTATTTACATCGACTGGTATTTCCATCAATTAATAAAAAGCATTATTTTGGAATGGGATTATTTGTTAATTTTTTGGACCAAAATGCATCAGCCGTCACCCGTATCGCTGGTCTGACTTCAATTATCTGATCTCGGTCTTCAAAGTTTGAATCTGATCCACGTGCACCTTCATCAAATGAGCGGAACGGTACCGCCCTGAGCTCCCATTGATTACAGTGGCCTATAATAGAAACAGTAGATAAATCCTCTCACTCAAACTTAAGAATCACAAATGACTCCCACACAAATGCTGCGTACAGAAACACATTTTAAGGATCTAGCAAAACACACACAACCTCCCTATGTGTAAGGAATTGTCCAACTGATCCCCACCGTTGCGAGCGTCGGAAAGCTGGACTCGAGAACGCATAGGAACGCTAGCTCTAATTTCAAAGTTGGATCGATAGCTAATCTGTACCTCTTTTTCTCCCCAATTGCGATCTTGTCTCATCGCTGCAACTCCCCAGCAGGCTCGGGAGAGGCGAAGATCGAATCACACGCTTCTTAACACCCTCCCGCTTAATCCAGACGCACCAATGTGTTGGAGGAAACCACTCAACTGATGTGTCAGCCTGCAGGCGCCCGGCCCGCCACAAGGAGTCGCTAGAGCACAATGAGCCAAGTAAAGCCCCCCTGGTCAAACCCTCCCCTAACCCGAACGATGCTGGGCCAATTGTGTGCCGCCTTATGGGACTCCCGGTCACGGCCGGTTGTGACACAGCCTGGGATCGAACCCCGGTCTGTAGTGACTCCTCAAGCACTGCGATGCAGTGCCTTAGACCGCTGCGCCACTCGGGAGGCCTAATCTGTACCTTTTATGAAAATAGCGGTATTTTAAATTATGCAATCTTCATCCACTACCAGATATACTGTAACTAACAGACATACTGTAGCTAGCTAGCTAACTAGCCCATCTGTAGCCCCCAACAGAAACCAACCGCAAAGTTACTATTGAAGCTATTACATTTATTTGTTGAGGCTTGGCCTATTTAGAAGGTTATTTTGCAGCA
The DNA here is from genome assembly GCA_023634145.1 of Thymallus thymallus. Taxonomy (NCBI): domain Eukaryota; kingdom Metazoa; phylum Chordata; class Actinopteri; order Salmoniformes; family Salmonidae; genus Thymallus; species Thymallus thymallus. Next base: position 5,932,910 of record CM042396.1, on the reverse strand, counting down.
TAAAGCTATATTTGTCAGCATGAAGCTGAGTGACTCACTCATTCATGGCTTCCGTTCAAAATAAGTTATACTATAAATGCAGGGTTAAAAGACACATTCTTTCTGATCTTCTTTTGCATATGTAGTCTCTCTCCTCTCACTACAGATCTTTTGTTTTTGAATTATTATGTGGATTATAATAAATTGACATATTTGTAGGGAATTTTGCATTTTTCGTTAGGGCAAATTAGGTCTGTGATATTGAGTTAGAAATCTAAAAAACTTTAAAAAGGACCTAAACCTTGAATACATTGCAAGTTTGCCCTTTTTGGCCATTAGGCTACACTTTACAATAGGACTGAACTCGGACTGACTGCAGCATCTAAATCGGTAGGATGTTTTACACCTAGACGAGCTATTATACTATCCTTTTGTAAATTCATGGAGGTGTGAATGTTTCTGTCCAAGAGTCTCTCTCCTCTCGCACTGCATCAGAAAAAAAATAAAATAAAAATCTGCTGGCGGGTGGTCCCGGAGTTGAGAACTTGTGCAATTACGCTTAACATGTGGACTGACGAATTTTCGAAAAATAGGATACTTGTGCCTTAGAGCCCATTACATAAACAAAGACTGGGTGCTTGTGGGGAGAGTGCTATCCACCATGGAGTGGGACAGTTCCCAGCTCAAAAATAACAAATAACCACCAATCGTGAAAAAACACTTGTGGATCTCGTTGATTTCCTCTATCGCGTCAAGGAAGCCATACTTGTCTTGGAGGCAACCAAACAGCCTACTTTTCACCTGGTAATTGTGTGGCTCCAAAGTGTCACCTACAGCTGGATTTGTGGTGTCAGAGAAGAAGCCAGCTGACCAGGCACAGTGGAACACCGTCCTTTTCCTGCACAGCTATTTGAAGAAATCTGAGTAATGGACTGTTTTTGAAGTTGTTTCAGTAGCTTTATTTGTTGGCCAATTCAGGATTTCGTTCATAGACCATAAGCAGGCCATAAAAGGTCAAAGTTAACTTCCTAAGTATGATTTGGCTATAGTTTACTATATTGCCTCAAGATAAATATTGATCACCGATATCTGCAAAATGTAGCTCAAGAGAAAGTGCAAGTGTCCGCTCTCTCTCAAACTCTGCTCTCTTCAAACTACATCTAGCTTATTTTGGCTGATATAGCAGCCTAGTAATACCGATAGCCTAATATGGGTAAACCAGTCTAAAAAAAAAAATAGGTTGCGCTGACAAAAAACACAACATCTCAGTGCTAGAGGCGTCACTACAGACAACCTGGTTCGAATCCAGACTGTATCACCGTCCGTGATTAGGAGTCCCATAGGGAGGCGCAAAATTGGCCCTGACTTGCCTAGTTAAATAAAGCTTACTACAATATATACAAGGACCGGAGCACATGACTTAACATTTTATTTGCTCTGTAAACGACTTGTCATCACCTCACATATCATCACCCCAAATAAAAGCCTACTAGCCTAACGTAGAGCGAAAGCTAAACAGGATTGCCAGATTTGAGTGAAACCCTTTTAGGGGAGTTTGTGGTGGGATTTAAAGTCCATGGGGGTTAGAATTAGGGGAAGGTATACGATGCAGGACATATTACAATAAATGGGGGGATAGTTACAATCCAAGTCAGTTGGGTGAACCTCCCACCTCGTTCTGTTATAACATCTTTGGTCTGAAAAACATTTACGTGACAACTAGGAGTCCCATTAGGGAGGCGCACAATTGGTCCAGCGTCGCCCAAGTTTGGCCGGTGTAGGCCGTCATTGTAAATAACAATTTGTTCTTAACTGACTTGCCTACTTAAATAGTCTGTTCTGACTGGAGATGCGCAAATGTCTGCATAATTGATCTGGGGAAACACTGAGGAAGTGCTTGAGAAGTTTGTCCGGCTCAATAAAGCATTTACATTTTAGTCATTTAGCAGACGCTCTTATCCAGAGCGACTTAGTCAGTTAGTTTTTTCGTAAACCCTCAAAACGTAAAAATTGTCCGCAACAGTGAAATGGGCTACTTCTATGTGAATTAATGAGGAGTCACACCTCAATTCAAAACTTTTAGAAAATAATAATAAAATATTGACAAGTTGAAACATGGATATGGATATTTAGAAGGCACCGTGCCTTGGTTTGAGGGCAGCGGGAGTTCTGGATTTCAGTTGAGAGGGAATAGCCACAGCTATCCAAGGCCGCAATGGATGTACTGATGCCGTTTGCATGTACATACTTATGTGAAAAGACTTTCTCGGCACTGACATATATAAAAAAAATAAGTACAGATCGCAATTGAACGTTGATGACCCAGACTGGCCTTGTTGTGCTCCAAGCATAATGCCCACCCACCTCATTACTTAAGTTTAACATTACAAAATGACTATATTAAATAATATTATGGTTGTTAGGCTATTGTGTTATCGTTATGCCCGTGTTTGAATAGCCTAGTACGCGCAAACGTTTGTATGCTTCAACCACCTCCGGGGACAGTATAGCCCATCAACACAGGGGTTAAATATCAACCTCTCTCCCCCCACCCCCCCAAAACGGGCCTTACGCTGAGAGCAGGGTAGAAAGGTGGATAGGATACTCCTCCTATTGTCCTGACTCCTTGGAGCATGAAACACCAGTGGTTATGCTAGGAATGGGCCCCTCTCCTCTCATCTACCACAAAGCTATCTCCCTTGGCTCCCGCACCCTCACCCATCTGTCTCAACACAGCCTCCCACCATCACTCTATCTTACATTCTTTATATGTCCTTTCATTTCTTTTTTAGTTTACTTGCAAGTTTCGGGTTTACACGTTGCCCAACTGCTTGAGTTCTTTCCACAGCACTTGAGGGAGGGCCGTTCTCTCATTGTCTTTTGAATTGATAACTTGGCGGTAATTAATAAACAACCAGAGGTAATTGGCTATTGGTTTACACTAACAGCCCTTGCCTTGACCATTAGGTTAGATTAGCAAGTCAAAGTCAGCCTTTGTGTTCCAAACTTTCCAAGGAATCCAGACATTCTCTATATAGAGAAACGACAGGCCTTTCAATGGCAGACCTCAGCCTGGATGGCAAGGTTTGGTAAATGTATTGGAAGGCTAATCAGTTACATCCCAGTAGCAGGCCAGGATCCTGCTCCATTAGTCTCACTCTGTCTCAGACAAGGCCTGTCGTCACAACAGCATTACTATGTCAACAGAGAGAGGAATGTCACCAAACAGGACTGTCTGCCAGTCATCATCCTTTCTCCCCCCCCCCCCCTCTTTCTCACCCATGACTTTTGCCATATACAGTGGGGAGAACAAGTATTTGATACACTGCCGATTTTGCAGGTTTTCCCACTTACAAAGCATGTAGAGGTCTGTAATTTTTATCATAGGTACTCTTGAACTGTGAGTGACGGAATCTAAAACAAAAATCCAGAAAATCACATTGTATGATTTTTAAGTAATTAATTTGCATTTTATTGCATGACATAAGTATTTGATACATCAGAAAAGCAGAACTTAATATTTGGTACAGAAACCTTTGTTTGCAATTACAGAGATCATACGTTTCCTGTAGTTCTTGACCAGGTTTGCACACACTGCAGCAGGGATTTTGGCCCACTCCTCCATACAGACCTTCTCCAGATCCTTCAGGTTTCGGGGCTGTCACTGGGCAATACGGACTTTCAGCTCCCTCCAAAGATTTTCTATTGGGTTCAGGTCTGGAGACTGGCTAGGCCACTCCAGGACCTTGAGATGCTTCTTACGCAGCCACTCCTTAGTTGCCCTGGCTGTGTGTTTCGGGTCGTTGTCATGCTGGAAGACCCAACCACGACCCATCTTCAATGCTCTTACTGAGGGAAGGAGGTTGTTGGCCAAGATCTCGCGATACATGGCCCCATCCATCCTCCCCTCAATACGGTGCAGTCGTCCTGTCCCCTTTGCAGAAAAGCATCCCCAAAGAATGATGTTTCCACCTCCATGCTTCACGGTTGGGATGGTGTTCTTGGGGTTGTACTCATCCTTCTTCTTCCTCCAAACACGGCGAGTGGAGTTTAGACCAAAAAGCTCTATTTTTGTCTCATCAGACCACATGACCTTCTCCCATTCCTCCTCTGGATCATCCAGATGGTCATTTACAAACTTCAGACGGGCCTGGACATGCGCTGGCTTGAGCAGGGGGACTGCAGGATTATAATCCATGACGGCGTAGTGTGTTACTAATGGTTTTCTTTGAGACTGTGGTCCCAGCTCTCTTCAGGTCATTGACCAGGTCCTGCCGTGTAGTTCTGGGCTGATCCCTCACCTTCCTCATGATCATTGATGCCCCACGAGGTGAGATCTTGCATGGTGCCCCAGACCGAGGGAGATTGACCGTCATCTTGAACTTCTTCCATTTTCCAATAATTGCCCCAACAGTTGTTGCCTTCTCACCAAGCTGCTTGCCTATTGTCCTGTAGCCCATCCCAGCCTTGTGCAGGTCTACAATTTTATCCCTGATGTCCTTACACAGCTCTCTGGTCTTGGCCATTGTGGAGAGGTTGGAGTCTGTTTGATTGAGTGTGTGGACAGGTGTCTTTTATACAGGTAACGAGTTCAAACAGGTGCAGTTAATACAGGTAATGAGTGGAGAACAGGAGGGCTTCTTAAAGAAAAACTAACAGGTCTGTGAGAGCCGGAATTCTTACTGGTTGGTAGGTGATCAAATACTTATGTTATGCAATAAAATGCAAATAAATTATTTAAAAATCATACACTGTGATTTTCTGGATTTTTGTTTTAGATTCCGTCTCTCACAGTTGAAGTGCACCTATGATAAAAATTACAGACCTCTACATGCTTTGTAAGTAGGAAAACCTGCAAAATCGGCGGTGTATCAAATACTTGTTCTCCCCACTGTATGTCTGACACACAAGGGTAAAAAAACATCCTCACTTTGCAGTTTGAAAATTAAAGTTTTAGATATATAGATATATAGATAGATAGTTTATTGATCCACGAGGGGAAATGTCTTCGTCAAGCAGCTACGGAAAAAAAACACAGGGCAGGTGCAAAATGACAGAAAGAAAATACACAAAAGACAAATACATAGAGCGGCAGTATGAAAAAGTATCAAAATTCAAGAAGTCTGGAGTGCAAAAAAGCTGTAAAAAGACATTGCATAGTATGGGTGGATGGCTGAATATGTACACTATACATTGGTGGATGGTGCATGGTTAACTATACTATACAGGTCGATGGCAGAGAAATACTTAAATAGCTAAAAGTGCAGATGATATAAGTGAGTGTAATAATAGTTTATTTAATATACAGACTGGAAAAATGAACAGGTAAGTTCATATATTTTGGTTAAATTAACTGTACAGGTAAATATACAGTTCAATTTACAGGTAAGTGAATATTTGCATGGTTACATTAACTGTACAGGTAAATGACAGGAAGAGATACTTAAATAGCTAAATGTGTGTATGATATAATTTAGGGTAATAATAGTAATTCCCTTAAAATACAGTCCTTAGTGCAGGGTTTAATTGCATATAAATGCACGTATTGCACATTCGATATACTAAAAGCAATGAAAAAAGATACAACTGACAGGATACTTATATGCAGTCCTGAGTGAATGACTACGTAAGTTATGTCCAAGAATTACTTGCAATATTGCACGTGATATGATATAACAACTGTACATGAATATTTATATACAGACCTGAATGAATAAATAAGTCCTGAGTGAATGAGTGATTACAGACCAGAGTTACTCATGGAGGGATGCATAATTGATAAACTAGGTCCTAACACCCCAACAGTTCCAGGTCTATGTTGCCGACGGCACGGCACCCTGGTGAGGCATTAAATAGTCTAATAGCCGCCGGCAGGAAGGACCTCCTGTAGCGCTCTCTGGCACACCTCATCGGACCCTGCACGAAATCCAGGAATGGCAACAGCTGGTGTCTGACGGCGACTGATCACTTTCCCAAGTGGGTGGAGGCAATACCCATTAAGGTCAGTAAAGGAAGAGAACGTGCTTAACTCTAAATTCTCTTCTGTAACCCATTAAAAAGGGTGCCTGGAACCAAACATTGATTTTTGTTTTGTATGATCAAGGACGAGACTGGCTGGGCCACCTACAGGTTGATGATGTACATCAACACCCACGGTTCTCCTGAGGTAATTTTGAGTGACTGAGGTAGTGAACTCTGGAACAAGGTACGGATGTTACAGGTTATATTCTGTCACCAATGGTTTAAAAAAAATATATAATTATGTACATAATCAGACATATTTCAATATCTTACATTGTCAATAGATATCCCTTTCCTACCCCCTCCACCAGGATGAACGGACCAACCAGACCCTCAAGACCGCCATGGGCAAGTCCCTTGACGGGTACCAGGAACGGTGGGAGGACAACCTGAAGGTAATTCTCTTTGCACACAACAGCAGCATCCAGGCCTCCACCAAAAATATCAAACTTTAGTTATTTAAATATGGCCAGGTTGGTTTTCACAGCTGTTTCACAAGGTGTTCATTGTTGTGAATTGTAAGGTATCCCTTGATGGTGTTTGTTCATTGTTGTATCCTGGGATGTACAATGTACACACACACACGGGTGTACTAATGAGTTATGTGAGATACATTTTTTTCTATCATAATAGAGGACTACTGTAATTATATTATTTCAGTGTAGATAAGGGAAGGGCAGGTTAAAATAAAAACATGGACAGCCAGACAAGCCAGTGTATTAATCAAACGGATTTGCTTATGAATGGAAATTAGCTGACTGTGATCTGTAAAATAAGTAACATTGTGTCAAGCAGATTACACGTTTGCTTTCCTACTTTGGAAAAGTAGCAACGTTTAAGACATCGACTTTCATGTTGTAATGTTAGCAAGGTACCCAGAAGTAGTTCGAAGTCATGTTTGCATCTAATTAGCTAAACAAAACTGTATTTATTCTTGCAAACCTGCTGCAAAATAAGAGTTCTGGACAGATTAGGAACGGATGTTAAGTCACTATTATTCCTTGTTTTCCATTATAGCTAAGATTCAAAATGGTAGTTATTGGTGAGAGTGGAAATGGTCTCTATTCGAGGGATTGGGACAGGGTGGCTGGGAGGGAATGAGACACCTCTGAAGTAGGCGTGATGCCTCCACTCATTTCACTTTGGTCTCTCGGTGGACCCACTCTCCCCAAGTAGAGCCCCACCAGCCACTACACATTAATTCCCAAGATATTATAAACTGACCACAGAACTTAAGTGGCAGACTTAAATGTCTGCTCAGTCTTACTTTTTTTGCCATTTCTGGGGATTTTAACCATGCATCTCTTCAACGCTGCCCACGTTCAAAGAGTTTGTGAAGTGCCCAACTAGGAATAATAAAACTCTGGACTTGTTATATGCTAATGTGAAGGACGCATACAACTCCACTGCACTCCCTCCCCTCGGTAGATCGGATCACAACCTTGTCCACCTCACCCCACTCTACAGGCCTATGGTCCAACAGCAGCCTGCGACCACTAGGACGATTAGGAGATGGTCCCCGGAGGCGAATTAGGCCCTACAGGACTGCTTTGAAACAGACTGGGATGTGCTCTGTGAGGCTCATGGGGAGGACATGGATGGACTTACAGACTGCATAACGGGCTATATCAATTTTTATGTAGACAACACCGTACCCACCAGGAAGGTACGCTGTTTTCCAAATAATAAACCTTGGGTCACCAGCGACCTGAAGGCCCTGCTGAACGAGAAGAAGAATGCCTTCAAGGAGGGGGAGCTGAAGGACAAATTGAAATGCGTCCAGAGGGAGCTGAAGTTGCAGATTGATCAGGGGAAAAGTGTATAAGGAGAAGATGGAGGACAAGCTGAGGCAGAGCCAGGTGAGAGAGGTGTGGAAGGGTATGAGAAATATCACTGGCTTCAAAAAGTCAAACAGTGGGCAAACGGAGGGGACCCAGGACAGAGCCAATGAACTGAACCAATTTTTTAACAGGTACGATATTAGCTCTGTCTACATCCCCTGCAGCTCTCCAGGCCACACACCCTCAAGGCTGTCCCACTCCCCCTTTGCACACGACACCTCCGTTGAGACAATCAGCGACCCCCTCCGCTCCCTCTGGACTGATCCTGAACACCCCACCTCCCTACCTGGGCTGGCTTTCACCACCAACCAAGTGAAGAGAGCTGGAGAGACTACACCAATGAAAGGCGGCGGGCCCTGATGGCATCAGCCCAAGGGTGCTGAGGGTCTTTGCTGACCAACTGTGTGGAATACTCCAGCGGCCCTTCAACCTTAGCCTGAGCCTGGAAAGGGTCCCTGTGCTGTGGAAAACATCCTGACTGGTCCCAGTGCCCAAGAAGGTGCAAATCTGCTGTAAAATGACTTCAGACCTGTAGCGCTAACATACCACATCATGAAGACTGGAAAGGTTAGTCCTCGCTCACCTCAGACCCCTGGTGTGTTCATCACTGGACCCCCTGCAGTTTGCATACCAGCGCAACATCGGGTGTTTGATGCAATCATCTACCCTCTGCAGAGGGCCTACTCTCACCAGGACAACGTAGGTTGCACTGTGAGGGTTATGTTTTTTGACTTCTCCAGTGCCTTCAACACCATTCAGCCCTTGCTACTGGGTGAGAAGATGAGGAGGACTAAAGTGGAAGCACCCTTAGTCTCCTGGGTTACGGACTACCTGACCGGTAGGCCACAATTTGTGCGGCTACAGAGCTATGTGTCAGAACAGGCAGTGAGCAACACAGGGGCCCCCCAGGGAAAGTTCCTGTCCCCCTTCCTGTTCACCCTCTACACCTCAGACTTCAGATATAACTCAAACATACCACGTACACAAGTTCTCAGATGACTCCACAATTGTAGGGTGCATCAGGGGTGGGCAGGAGGAGGAGTACAGGAGCACAATCAATGACTGTGGTGTGGTGTGAGCAGAACCTCCTTCAGCTTAACATCAGCAAAACAAAGAAGATGGTGGTGGACTTCAGGAGAACCAAGGCCCAACTGACTGCAGTCCCTATACAGGGGATGGATGTGGAAATGGTTGGGTAATACAAGTTCCTGGGAGTCCATATGGACAACAGACTGGAATGGGCTGGTAACACCGGGACTCTGTACAAAAAAGGGCCAGAGCCGACTCTACTTTCTGAGGAGGCTCAGGTCCTTCAACGTGTGCAGTTAAACTACTGTATACTTTCTACCAGTCTATGGTGGCCAGTGCCATCTTTTTTGCAGTGGTGTGCTGGGGCGCCAACATAAAGGCCGGTGATGCTTCTCTGGTAAATAAGCTGATAAGCTCTGTTCTGGGGATTAACCTTGACACTCTAGAGGAGGTGGTGGAGAGAAGGATCCTGGCCAAACTGCAGGCCATCATGGACAATGTCACCTTCAGTCACAGACTGATCCCACCACGGTGTGCCAGAGAGCGCTATAGGAGGTCCTTCCTGCCGGTGGCTATTAGACTATTTAATGCCTCACCGGGTGCCATGCCGTCAGCAACATAGACCTGGAACTGTTGGGGTGTTAGGACCTAGTTTAACAATTAGGCATCCATCCATCCGTGAGTAACTCTCTGGTCTGTAATCACATTCATTCAGCACTCATTCATTCAGGACTGTATGTACATATTCATGTACAGTTGTTATATCATGTGCAATATTGTAAGTAATTCTTGGACTGAACTTACGTAGTCATTCACTCAGGACTGCATACTAGTTTCCTGTCAGTAGTTTATTTTTTTCATTGCATTTAGTATATCGAATGTGCAATACGTGAATTTATCTGTAATTAAACCCTGCACTAAGGACTGTATTTTAAGGAAATTATTATTATTACCCTAAATTATATCATACGCACATTTAGCTATTTAAGTAACTCTTCCTGTCATTTACCTGTACAGTTAATTTAACCATGCAAATATTAATTTACCTGTACATTTAACCAGACTGTATATTAAGTAAACTATTATTACTCACTTATATCATACGCAAATGTGGCTATTTAAGCATCTTTCTCTGCCATCGACCTGTATAGTTAACCATGCACATTTTTATTTATATCAATGTGCAATAATTGTATAATTCTTTCACCTAACACTATAACAATGTATAGTGTACATATTCAGTCATACTATGCAATGCGTTTCTATAGCTTTTTGCACTCCAGACTTTGTGTATTTTTATACTTTTTCATACTGCCGCACTATGTATCGTGTATCTGTCTTTTGTGTATTTCGTTCTGGGCATTTTGCACTTGTCCTGTGTTTTTCCTTAGCTGCTTGACAAAGTAATTTCCCCACAGGGATCAATAAAGTACCTACCTACCTATGAATGAAAGCAGATCTAATTAAATTTAACAATCTTCCCAAATATGTTACTGGTAGAATAAAAAAAAAAGACTCTTGCCACAATCAGTCGAATTGCATGGGTACACTGTCAGAAAGAGACTTCACAAACACAACTGACTTTACCCAGGTGTTGTCTGACAAAAGTCAGTTGTGTCTTGATATTCTTTTTTTTAGAGCAGAGGCTTCTTCCTTCCATTGGCCAAGTTTGTGCAGTCTCTTTCTGACAGTGTACTCATGCAATTCGACATTGATTGTGGCAAGAGAGGCCTGTAGATCCCTTGATGTTACCCTGGGGTTCTTAGAGACTTCTATGAGCATCTTTTGGTCAGCTCTTGGGCTGACTTTGGTGGGATGTCCTAGGTATAACATTTTCAAAGTAGTTTTTTTGTGTGATTTGTTAAATTGGGTAACCTTTATCTGTCAATGGTGTTGAAGTGAAGATTACATATCCATTTGTCCAAATATGTCAAATAAAATAACTTTCCAGGGGTTGTACTTACTTTTTTACATGACTGTATATAAAAAGGTGCGCCTGGAACCTACTACCATACCCCATTCAAAAGGCACATAAATCTTTTGTCTTGCCCATTCACTCACTGAATGGCACACATACACAATCCTTCTTTAACCTGTCTCCTATTCTTACTCTCCACTGATTGAAGTGGATTCCACAAGTGACATCAATAAAGGGATCATAGGTACTTTATTGATCCCCGAGCTATCTATCCATCCACCTGGTCGGTCCGACATGGAAAGAGCAGGTGTTCTTAATGTTTTGTATACTCAGTGTACACGCCCTTATTTGGAGCTTGACGTCACAGATTTGAGTTTTATAGCGGGCAGTAGGAGATGACGCACATGTAGCCTAAAGTTAGTTCTTAAAAGTGGGAATCCAAAGAGATGGCATCAAGAGCAAGCTGATGTTCTGTCCCTGCCTGCACTTTATACAAGAAATCTAGGGAAGAACGCACAAAATGTCAGATACGATATACACACTCCTACAGCCAACCTACGTGTGTGTAGTAAGCACTTAAATCGACGATGACTACGAAAGGGATATACAATCGGAAATGACGGAAACAAAAACACAGGAGGTGCCTTCTGTGGTCCCATTGGATCTAGTGCTGTGCCAAAATAGAGGCACTTTTGAGAAGAGAAAGCGTCAAAGCGAGCGTGCAGAGGTTCTCTGCGCAGTCTAATGATGGCCGTTAGAGTTGATCTTACCGTTTTGTAGCCTGGGCACTCTAGCATAGGTCAACGAGATAGACAGTAATTGTGTTGCCTTACATTGCAGAATAGACAGAATAAAAATGAAAGGTGGTGTTGCATTTTAATTACTTAGGATCGGTTCTATTCCATTTTTTTCCCCACACTCATAATATCGCATGTCTGATGTGTTGGCTAGCCATGGTTTATTTGGATGACAAAATGTCATGCTTTTAACAACTGTATAGCCTTGCGTGAAGCCCCAGGAACCGACCAGGGTAGGACTATTTGGTTGCATGTTGTCTGGTCTATTGTGTATTCATAACCCCCACATAAATCAGCATTTTCAAAACACAGACCATCCAAAAATCTGCGTCTTAAACCATTTCACCTGCGTTTCAGATTGAAAGTCTGTTTTTTTTGGCTTCAGTAGAGTGATTAGGGGCGTGCAACTAGTTTTCCTTCACACAAAATACATTAGTGCAACACATTTGGCAGAAAATAGCTTCATTTTCATCAGATGACAACAAGGTATATATATGTTTGCCGACATATTTCTAATGTTAAATATTGCAGATAGATTGTGGCTTCTATCAATGTAATTGTTTGCTTCATTTCCAATACCCTATATATTTTTTGGTAATTATATACTGAACAAAAACAAACGCAACATGTAATGTGTTGGTACCATGTTTCATGAGCTGAAATAAAATATCCCAGAAATTTTACATATGCACAAAAAGCTTATTTCGCTCAGATTTTGTGCATAATTTGTTTACATCCCAGCTGTTGAGCATTTCTCCTTTGGCAAGATAATCCATCCACTTGACAGATGTGGCATATCAAGAAGCTGATTAAATAGCATGCTAATTACACAGGTGCACCATATGCTGGGGACAATAAAAGGCCACTAAAATATACAGTTGTGTCACACAACACAATGCCAGATGTCTGAAGTTTTGAAGGAGCATAAAATGGGCATGCTGACTGCAAGAATGTCCACCAGAGCCATTGCCAGAGAATTGAATGTTAACTACCATAAGCTAACTCCAACGTCGTTTAAGAGAATTTGGTAGTACGTCCAACCGGACTCACAACTGCAGACCACATGTAACCATGCCTGCCCAGCACTTCCACATCCGGCTTCTTCACATGCGGGACCGTATGAGACCAGCCACCTGGACAGCTGATGAAATTGAAGAATATTTCTGTCTGTAATTAAGCCCTTTTGTGGGGAAAGACTAATTATGATTGGCTGGGCCTGGCTCCCAAGTAGGTGGGCCAGGTGCAACCATGCATACAGGTTGTGTGACCTGTATGCTCTCGTTGGCTGGCCCTCACTACATATTCGATGCCAAACCCACTGGCTCCAGGTCATCTATAAGTCTTTGCTAGGTAAATCCCCACCTTATCTCAGCTCGCTGGTTACCATAGCAACACCCACCTGTAGCATGCACTCCAGCAGGTATATTTCACTGGTCATCCCCAAAGCAAACACCTTATTTGGCCGCCACTCCTTCCAGTTCTCTGCTGCCAATGACTGGAACGAATTGCAAAAATCATTGAAGCTGGAGACTACCATCTCCCTCAATAACTTTAAGCATCAGCTGTCAGAGCAGCTTACCGATCACTGCACCTGTACACAGCACATCTGTAAATAGCCCACCCTACTACCCCATATTGTTATGGTTGCTCATTTGCACCCCAGTATCTCTATTTGCACATCATCATCTGCACATCTATCACTCCAGTGTTAATGCTAAATTGTAATTATTATTTCGCCACTATGGCCTATTTATTGCCTTACCTTCCTAATCGTACTACATTTGCACACAGTGTACATAGATTTTCTATTGTGTTATTGACTGTACGTGTGTTTATCCCATGTGTAACTCTGTGTTGTTTTTGTCGCACTGCTTTGCTTTATCTTGGCCAGGTCGCAGTTGTAAATGAGAACTTGTTCTCAACTGGCCTACCTGGTTAAATAAAGGTGAATTATTTGATTTGTTTCGAAATCCATAGATTAGGGCCTAATGAATTGATTGTTTTCCTTATATGAAATCTCGTTGAGATTGTTGCATTTATATTTTTGTTCAGTATATATTATTTTAAATAATATACATTTTCCTTGTTTATTATTTCCCCCTAACCCTACCACCCCTCCCCTAACTGAGGTAAACTAATGGACAACAATACTTAGGTTTCTACTTCTAGCTTATCCATACTATATCTAATTCTTTTTTACAGACCGTATATTTTACATTAGTTATCTTTTGCATTAGTTATCTTTTGTTTGTTTCCTAATATTTAGCTTTTAGTTAATCTAGCATTTTACTGGAGAAATGTAGCTACATATCAGTCAAAGCTCTGTCTGCTGATAGAATGCCGGTTAGTGAATACAGGAATTTTATTGACAATGAAAGCTTATTATTGCAATAAGAAGCATTTTAGATTTGCGTTTACAAAGTGCATCAAGATATTTCTGATATGCTAACAATATATTTACTTTTAGCCCCATGTCCATAAAACATTACAGATTATAAACATTGGCGGCCCTCCAGTAGTTTTCTTCATCACTCGTGAGTATTTTTCGCCAGAATTTTTTGTAGGAGGTTGATTACTTCGTATAACTAATCTGTAACACTAGGCTACTGTCTTCACTTCTCCCCCGCAAATACGGTATATTGCATCTGTGATCGTGAATAAGGGCCTTATGTGCAGTTTACGTGAAGGGATTCCCCCCCACAAGAGCGCACATGCGCAGTTGTTACCTATTTCCGCTGTTGCAGCCGGCCACAAAATTGTATAAAATCGATATCGTTTTAGATGGAAAATAACACATTTCACAAAACCAATCACGTGACCAGTTTTTGCAGCAAACTCTACGTAACTAGTTTCAACGTATGGAATCACATACACTTTTTATTTTAGGTCATCTTTAAGTATGGATGGACTTGGGAAATTATTTCTCACAAATAGACATCTGTGTTATGGTTTCCGTTATGAAATTGTTGCGCCGGTTATTTGACCGGCAGCATTTTCATTTATCGGACATTTGAGAAATTTAAAAAAAAAGGGACCCATATGCATTGGGTGGTAGAATAACTTTTTTTACTTTTCCTCAGCCAACAAAATGAGTTATTAACAGCAAAATCACTAGCCTATGGCTCGGAGGAGCGTGAGTTTCAAGTTTGGGGAAGCACATTTTTACCATAAAAATGCACCTTTATAAGCATTACATACATCATTGCATTTGCAGACTTATGTAAGATGGCGTACTATTCGTAATGTGATGAGTAGATTGGATAGTCATAATTTCGGCTAATAATATATCACTGTTTTCAAAAACTACTGGGCTATAGGCTATATCAGATCCGTTTCGTCTATCTTTGCACGGGAAAAACACATTTCATGCAATTTCACTACACTTTATATGACTAGAGACATTAGCGGAACCTTTTTTTAATATGACAAATTACAGGGTAGCCTACTCTGCTGACACTGACAAACAGATCAATAAAAACCACGTTGTCCATATAATAACCCTATGAGAACGGGAGACACTAATAGGATACGACGTCCATCTAAACTGGAGGAGTAAATTATTCAAAAACAAACTTAAGTGGCACTGACCCAACAATTAAAATAGTGAATAAGCACAGTGTACATTAACCGGGGAAATGGCCAATGCTCTCCGCTGGTGCCAATAAGATTACAGGCCTACAGTTGGTCGCTCAATTAAATTGAGAATTTTGATAACTAAAATACAGATGAGAGTATTTTCATTGTCTTCTCTTTACAGCAATTTGCTTTCCAAACTGTTTTATTTATGAATAGACAGGAGCAGGCTAATTAGGCTATATAATGTTGGCAATTTATTTACTTAAGGAAAGCTTGCCCTAGTCTCACGGTTGTGCCGCCTATGAGACTGTCAATCTACTATACCACATAGTAGAAAGGTTGACCTATTCTATTGGTCAGCTTGTCGAGAAAGAAATACGCCAAACAGATCCTGGGACAGTTGATGGGACGATAGATCCTAAATTCATACAACCAGTAGGCCTAGTCTAATTAAAAACAAGACAGAGCAATTAATCTGATGCAACAGATCAGAACGTTTGACTTAAAAATGTTGACAAACTATTTCTTAACATTATTAGCGCAGCAATGTGCACAATGCAGTAGGATACGCGCGAATGTACATGTGGGTACCGGACAATGAAGTTGAAAACCAATAGAAGGTGAGAAAAATTGGCTACTGCTTTTAATGGAAGTCTTTATAAAATAATTGCCTCCATGGATATGGTCGGATTTTGCAGTAAAACGTTCATGTTTGAAACAATTAAGTAGCTATTAGGTTTTCAAAACTCATACTGTCTCCAGCTCATTGCAAAGTGGTGTATGACACGCTGATGAAGCCGGCCTTCCGTTGCCTATGCATTTGAATGGCGAATCCGAAGAAGAACAGCTATTTTTAATCTTGGTCAGAAAACTATTGCATTTAGAATTGTTGCGCAACGAGTGGGCTAATAAAAAGAGCTGTCTGACAGATTCTATATATCTATATATCTTTTTGACTATGTTTGTTTACTGTGTAACTCTGTGTTGTTTTTGTCGCACTGCTTTGCTTTGTCTTGGCCAGGTCGCAGTTGCAAATGAGAACTTGTTCTCAACTGACCTACCTGGTTAAATAAAGGTGAAATATATATATTTTTTTAAACACACACACACAATTTTATTTCACCCATAGACCGTTAAGCATGACTGATCAAATGCATTTACATCAATTGGTATTTCCATCATTGAATTATTTCACAGTAGGATTTATTTCTAAGGCACTGCATCTCAGAGCAAGAGGCGTCACTGCAGTCCCTGGTTCGAATCCAGGCTGCATCACATCCGGCCGTGATTGGGAGTCCCATAGGGCGGCGCACAATTGGCCCAGCATAGTCTAGGTTTGGCCGTCATTGTAAATAATAAATTTGTTCTTAACTGACTTGCCTAGTTAAATAAAAAGGTACAATTTTTTTTTTTAATCTACAAAAGAAAGGAGGCCTTGACTCCTCGGACAATGAGGACTTTTCCCGAGACCAGCGGAGCAGAGACCAGTGGAGTAAAAAAAACTCATAATTATCAACTCCCATCCAGTCCGCACATAAAACCACTTCATCAGGCCAAAGATCCTCACTCCTTTCATGACACAGTAATATCTTATCGCCTATCGAAACCAGGGAATCCCACTTTACTCTGTCCTTTACTTTTTGTTGAAAAATATCCTCTGGGGAAATTTGAACACTCACGATTATTAAGAGGAAACAGGGAGTTGTAACATATTTTGTATTTTTATCCATTATAGACCTGTTTGGGTTAGTGATCATTTGTAGAGTGGCTCTCCATTTGCCCTCAGCATGCATATTTTCACCATTCTGAATGTCTAAAGAATCCATACAGTATATTCATAAAGTATTCAGACCCCTTGAATCCACATTTTGTTATGTTACAGCCTTATTCTAAAATGTATTAAACTCGAAATTGAGCTCAGGTGCATCCTGTTTCCATTGAGGATCCTTAAGACATTTCTACAACTTGACTGGAGTCCACCTGTTGTAAATTCAACTGATTGGAAATGATCTGGAAAAGGCACACACCTGTCTTTATAAAGGTCCCACAGTTGACAGTGCATGTCAAATAAAAAAACCAAGCCATGAGGTCGAAGGAATTGTCCGTAGAGCTCCAAGACAGGATTGTGTCGAGGCACAGATCTGGGGAAGGGTACCAAAAAATGTCTGCAGCATTGAAGGTCCCCAAGAACACAGTGTCCTCAATCATTCTTAAACGGAATAAGTTTGGAACCACCAAGACTCTTCCTAGAGCTGGCCGCCCTGCCAAGCAGAGCAATCGGGGGATAAGGGCCTTGGTGGTGACCAAGAACCCGATGGTCACTCTGACAGTGCACCATCCCTACGTTGAAGCATGGTGGTGGCAGCATCATGCTGTGGGGATGTTTTTCAGCGGCAGGGACTGGGAGACTAGTCAGGATCGAGGGAAAGATGAACGGAGCAAAGTACAGAGAGATCCTTGATGAAAACCTCAGGCCCAGACTGGGTCAAAGGGGTCAAAGGTTCACCTTCCAAACAGGACAATGACCCTAAGCACACAGCCAAGACAATGCAGGAGTGGCTTCGGGACAAGTCTCAATGTCCTTGAGTGGCCCAGCCAGTGCCTGGACTTGAACCCGATCTAACATCTCTGGAGACACCTGAAAATAGCTGTGCAGCAACGCACCCATCCAACCTGACAGAGCTTGAGAGGATCTGAAGGAAAGAATGGGAGAAACTCCCCCAATTCAGGTGTGCCAAGCTTGTAGTGTCATACGCAAGAAGGCTTGAGGCTGTAATCGCTGCCAAAGGTGCTTCAACAAAGTACTGAGTAAAGGGTCTGAATACTTACGTAAATGTGATATTTAAGTAAATAAATTGGCTAAAATGTCAAAAAACCTGTTTTTGCTTTGTCATTATCGAGTATTGTGTGTAGATTGAAGAGGGGAAAAAACTATTTAATCCAAGCTGTAACGTAACAAAATGTGGAAAAGGTCAAGGGGTCTGAATACTTTCCGAATGCATGTTCTTCTGAAATATGAACACAGAAATACTGGACATTTTGAACTGTTATTATGGTGGCAATTTGACACAATTACAATCTTGGTCTTAACCTCTTCACACGTACCAACAAACAGTGGTCCCTGCAGCGTACGCTCAAACCGGTGTGATTAGAAAACTCATTTATAACATCCAGTTTTGATTGATGCAACAGTCAGCATTTGAGCTAGCCATACTGGTTTTTCACAGAAACATTTTGCACAAACACAGAATTACAAAGTTATGTCCTGAATGTGACCAGTTTATTTTGCAATGTTCAGACATTCACAGAAGTAGCGACAGCATACAATCATCCAAACCGGAAAATGTAGGCTACATTAGTCCTAGCGCTAACTGAAGAAAGATTGACGTAACACAAGCAGTCATATTTAACTAACTCTCGGCTGACAGAAAACCCAATATGAATTAGCTAATAGCAATTACTATCATAATTCATCACATCACGGGTAAGCTCAACATTGATCTAAATAATTGATTAAAACTCTTTCTAGAAATCTACAGTAATCCGACGATGGGTAGTTTGTGAGAGGAGACAAGATGACTTTGGTCTGTTTGCAGTATGCATGTTGAAGGGTGTGTGTCGTCTACGATCATTCACTTCCCTTCATTCACTTCTGGAAGTTTATTCTCTCTGACAGACGTTTACGTGACAACTAGAATGCATCGTATAATGTCAACAAACATGGTGCCACACATAGCTGCCAAATAGCTTATCATAATCTATGCAATAATCGGAATGCATTACTTGAAAACATGTTAATAAAACTGTAAATACATTATGCTCCATACATACGCTACAGTAGAAACGACAAGACGGTTTCGTAAAGCTGTTTTATTTGCTTCCATTTCATGGCACTATTACCTTTAGTATCTAAGATAACCCTTGCGTAATATTTATCTTTGGCAGCCCTAAGTTCCTTAACCACACTATTTCTCAGTGCTTTGCATCTTTGCAAATCAACACTACACTAACTTTTTACAAACATCTTCAAAAGCATGATCTCTGTTTCATTAGTTGCCCGATGGAGTCGCCTAAATAGGGCCTTAAGCATCTTAAGGCTAAGTCCGTCATTAGAACTATTGGATCCTATCCCATGAACACCTTTCCTACTTTTCAGATATTTATTGACAATTTGTCCTATAGGTCATCTTTCCATTACAACATGACTTTATCCTGTATGTTCATTTGATAGTATATTATCCCAATCTTAAATTCTCTCTCAAACTGTGGCAAATATTTATTTGGAATGTAACACTTAATTGGCTAAAGTCGCTCCGGCTATCTACTCCGATTTTAGAGCACTCTCGTCTGAATAGCTGACGAATTTACGAACGCTCCACACCCGTTGAATATGGCCGGTGTCAGTAAATTGTATCCAGCACCACAGTTAGTCACCAACACTCTGGATAACCAGCTCTGCTAGGGTGAGTAAAATGGTCAGAGTGAGCTGTTCTCTCATGTGTCTGGAAGTAGCTAGCAAGCTAGCCAACGTTAGCCAGTTAGCTTGACAGCTGTTGTTCGGTCAGAACTCTCAGATCAACCCTACTCCTCGGCTAGAGCGTCCAGTGTGAGCTCTGAATTTACGAAACTAACAATATGACAACACTGAATTTACGAACACCCAGGGTGCACCATGACAATGCAGATTGAATTTACAAATACACCCATAGTATAAACCAGCCTTTAGTCTTGAAATCTTTGTTTGTTTAGTACATGGCCTCACATGTGAATCCTTAAAGAGATGGACGGGGCAAGGTGTAGACAAAGAAGAGCTCTTCAGTAGGTACCAAAACATTCAAAGGCCATTCTCTCAAAAGTGAGGTTAAAAGTTGATCAACTTTCAAAGCTGAATTATTTCCCAATTTGTCCTCAACTGTAGTGTATATTAAATGTTCTCTATTTTAAAAATAAGTCTACTTTCATACAATGCTACATAAGAGCCGGCCGGTCACATATACACCCCCAAGAAGAATTACATTTTTTGGGTTATACTACGTCTATCGACGTGTCTGTTTACAGTTGTCGCAGTAACATCATGAACAGTCTATTGTCGTTATGAAAAAGTATAGACACATGACACTTAGTGATTGGGAGTCCCATAGGGCGGCGCACAATTGGACTAGCGTCGTCAGAGTTTGGCCGGTGTAGGCCGTCAGTGTAAATAAGAATTTGTTCTTAACTGACCTGCCTAGTTAAATGATGGTAAAAAATAAAATAAAATCAGCGGCATGGTGGTCCAAAATAGCATAACTGGTTTATTTTAATGCCAATAAACCCATCTGTTTAAAAATGTATTTAGCATTATGTTAATCTAGCTAACTAAAAGCAACTTTTTAAACAATGTTTTGGTTCGTTTCTATCTTGTTAGCTAGCTAACGTTAAGTTAGCCAGTTCAAATAATGACCTTATCATATAGCTGACTACGTCTTAACTTTAACTAATTTGTATGAATTATTAAAGGAACATAAACTCACAACAAGATCATTATTTACAAGTTAATGGCAAGCAAATTACAGAAAATAGTTTACGGTTGTGAGTAGGGTTGCACATTGAGGAATATTCAGAGGTGGAAACTTAGCCGTCATAACGCTCAGGAAGGAGACGCGTTCTGTCTCCTAGAGATGAACGTACTTTGGTGCGAAAAGTGCAAATCAATCCCAGAACAACAGCAAAGGACCAAGGAAGAAGCCACAGCTCCAAAACCGCCATAAAAAAGCCAGACTACGATTTGCAATTGCACGTGGGGACAAAGATCGTACCTTTTGGAGAAATGTCCTCTGGTCTGATTAAACAAAAATAGAACTGTTTGGCCATAATGACCATCGTTATGTTTGGAGGAAAAAGGGGGAGGCTTGCAAGCCAAAGAACAGCATCCCAACCGTGAAGCATGGGGGTGGCAGCATCATGTTGTGGGGGTGCTTTGGTGCACTTCACAAAATAGATGGCATCATGAGGAAGAAAAATGATGTGGATATATTGAAGCAACATCTCAAGACATTAGTCAGGAAGTTAATGCGTGGTTACAATGGGTGTTCCAACTGGACAATGACCCAAAGCATACTTCCAAAGTTGTGGTAAAATGGCTTAAGGACTACAAAGTCAAGGTATTGGAGTGACCATCACAAAGAACTAAACAGAATCCTATAGAAAATGTGTGGGCAGTACTGAAAAACCATGTATGAGCAAGGAGGCCTACAAACCTGACTCAGTTACACCAATTCTGTCAGGATTTATGGGCCAAAATTCACCCAACTTATTTTGGGAAGCTTGTGGAAGGCTAACCGAAACTTTTGACCCAAGTTAAACAATTTAAAGGCAATGCTACCAAATACTAATTGAGTGCATGTAAACTTCTGACCCACTGGGAATGTGATGAAAGAAATAAAAGCTGAAATAAATAAATCCTTCTCTACTATTATTCTTACATTTCACATTCTTAAAATAAAGTCATGATCCTTACTGACCTTAGACAGGGAATTTTTACTAGGATTAAATGTCAGGAATTGTGAAAAACTGAGTTTAAACGTATTTGGCTAAGGTGTATGTAAACTTCAACTGTATATATTGTTGGAGGATGTAGTTGCCCTTTAATTAAAGTGGGCAATACAAATGCCCCCATTGATACAAATCAGCATTATATATTTCTGTTATGTAGGCCTTCATTGTGGTCAACATTTAATTGGGAAGTTTTTTTTGGGAAAGCCTTTAGAAATGTTAATGCTGACAGTGCATGATGACTAAATTGTCCATCGTAAATAGCTTCTTAACCAAGACTAAGGACCAAAAAAATACCTGGTTTGAACACCCAAGTTGAAACATCTTTCCTACCTAACAGCTACCGATGTCATTGTTCTGTGAGCTGCTCCATGCTACAACCAGTTGAGAGCTGCGCACTCTTGCTGTCTGCAGATAGTATTCAGGCTGTGTGTGATGAGCTTTGCGGTTGTGTAGGCTACTTTTTGCATGATTTCTTTATTGTACTACATAATTAATAAGTTGTATACCTCCACTACTTTGATACACAACAGTAGGGATTAAGTAGTGAGTATAGGCAATTCCCATTGAAAAACAAAGTGGGTATAGGGCATATATCTGCGTATAGCCTCCACTACACCACTGGCCCTTTGTGTTTTACAAAAAGTGCACTCTGACCTACATCAGTGCGCTGGTTTTATGGTTGCTGTCTTTTCAGCATCAGGAGCCGAGTCAACACTTACTAAAAATGTATCCGACACTGAGACACTCAATATGTTGTCTCGAGACCGGACTCGAGTCCTACAACACTGGGCCTATGACAAATAAAAGAAGCAGTGTTCAGGGCCTACAGAACATACTGTCACCTGACCTCATCGAATTAATTGCGTCACACCCACCCACCCGGTCAGCCAGTATCGGCGTGAACGAAACTCGGGATATTTGTGTGCTACGATGACCACCAGATAAGCGGGAAGAGAGCCGAATAACAGACGGATGCCCATATATAGCAGCCTATAATAACCAGCACCACGTAGCATAACGCATGAATACACTCGCAAACTACTTCTTTATCTATAAACCGACACTATGCGATAACCTGTGTTTACTATTATATCATCCAAAATGTGCAGAGTAAGCTAATTTAGACAATCGACGCCTACGCGGCTTATTTCTATCACCACATTGTAGGCTATCACTGTGGCAGGAAAAGCAGAGTATAGTAAGACTTCTGCCAACGCACCACAAAGCCACAGGTGTCCCCTCTCTGCTTATCCCAAATACATGCTGGCTCAGCAAAACGCTGATCAGCGAAATGTAGAGGCTATTTAATACGAACGATTCAACAATTCCCGTTGGCGTTCCATTACATACACCGACCGACGGCAAAAACAAATAGGCAGGAGCTTAAGCAAATAATAAGTAGGCTGGTGTCCCAGTATCTGTGCGTTGGCGACGATGAATATGACGTGTATCGTCGACATCTCTAACGCACAGATACTGGGCCAAATAACAAGGTTATTATACATCATATACAGGCGCGTAAATAGCCTACCTGCTATAACGGAGGACGGTCCAGGCGAGAGATCAGAATTGCCGTCTCAAGTCTCCTTTGATTTTCGAGAGGTGTCTCCTCTCTCGCAGTCTGGTAGCCTAGAATAAAAAATAATTAAAAAACTGATGGATGTTTCACAATACACTGTACACATAGACAAATTCCCGCTGCTGCTCCTAGAGCAACCTGTTGCCAGTAGGCTACGTCACATAACTATCATCCCGCCCTCGAAACAAGCCAATTGCCGCAGGATACCGGGGAAGGCGGCGCCTATTGAATGTACGGTCTTTTAGATATTGGTGAGACAGTGCTGCCAATCAATGGTCTAGCTATTACGATTATTTGCTCTGCACGGCTCCGTTTGCTATAATAGGCTACATGAGTACATTAATACGGTTTATTTGCAGTAGAGTTTAGGGCTATTCTCAAAATACTAAAATAGTCTAGAGATAAATTATCATGAATTGACCAGTCTGTATATTAAGTAAACTATTATTACCCTCACGTATATCATACGCACTTTTAGCTATTTAGGTTACTCTGCCATCGACCTGTATAGTATAGTTAACCATGCACCATCCACCAATGTACAGTCGTGGCCAAAGGTTTTGAGTATGACACAAGTATTGGTCTCCACAAAGTTTGCTGCCTCAGTGTTGATGATGGCAATTTGCATATACTCCAGAAGAAGAGTGATCAGATGAATTGCAAAGTCCCTCTTTGCCATGAAAATGAACTTGAAAATGAACTTAATCCCCCCAAAACATTTCCACTGCATTTCAGCCCTGCCACAAAAGGACCAGCTGCCATCATGTCAGTGATTGTCTCGTTAACACAGGTGAGAGTGTCGACGAGGACAAGGCTGGAGATCACTCTGTCATGCTGATTGAGTCAGAATAACAGACTGGAAGTTTTAAAAAGGAGGGTGGTGCTTGAAATCATTGTTCTTCCTCTGTCAACCATGGTTACCTGCAAGGAAACACGTGCCGTCATCATTGCTTTGCATAAAAAGGGCTTCACAGGCAAGGATATTGCTGCTGGTAAGATTGCACCTAAATCAACCATTTATCGGATCATCAAGAACTTCAAGGAGAGAGGTTCAATTGTTGTGAAGAAGGCATCAGGGCGCCCAAGAAAGTCCAGCAAGCGCCAGGACAACCTCTTAAAGTTGATTCAGCTGCCGAATCAGGGCACCACCAGTGCAGGGCTTGCTCAGGAATGGCAGCAGGCAGGTGTGAGTGCATCTGCACGCACAGTGAGGCGAAGACTTTGAGGGTGGCCTGCTGTCAAGAAGGGCAGCAAAGAAGCCACTTCTCTCCAGGAAAAACATCAGGGACAGACTGACATTCTGCAAAAGGTACAGGGATTGGACTGCTGAGGACTGGGGTAGAGTCATTTTCTCTGATGAATCCCCTTTCCGATTGTTTGGGCCATCCGGAAAACACCTTGTCCGGAGAAGACAAGGTGAGTGCTACCATCAGTCCTGTGTCATGCCAACAGTAAAGCATCCTCAGACCATTCATGTGTGGGGTTGCTTCTCAGCCAAGGGAGTGGGCTCACTCACAATTTTGCCTAAGAACACAGCCATGAATAAAGAATGGTACCAACACATCCTCTGAGAGCAACTTCTCCCAACCATCCAAGAACAGTTTGGTGACGACCAATGCCTTTTCCAGCATGATGGAGCACCTTGCCATAAGGCAAAAGTGATAACTAAGTGGCTCGGGGAACAAAACATCGACATTTTGGGTCCATGGCCAGGCAACTCCCCAGACCTTAATCCCATTGAGAACTTGTGGTCGATCCTCAAGAGGCGGGTGGACAATCAAAAACCCACAACTTCTGACAAACTCCAAGCATTGATTATGCAAGAATGGCTTGCCATCAGTGGCCCAGAAGTTAATTGACAGCATGCCAGGGCGGATTGCAGAGGTCTTGAAAAAGAAGGGTCAACACTGCAAATATTGACTCTTTGCATAAACTGAATGTCATTGTCAATGAAAGCCTTTGACACTTATGGAATACTTGTAATTATACTTCAGTGTTGTCACGAGAGGGTGTTAAAAGAGACCAAGGCGCAGCGCAGGTATAGTTCGACATTTTAATACCGAATTATAAATTCCAAAATGACGAACTCACAAAACGTAACACACTTACTAGGTGTGGAACCTACAAACATAAATAGGATCCCTAATTAGAGACAATGCCTAGCAGCTGCCTCTAATCAGGGATCCAACACAAAAACCCCACATAGAAAATCAAACCTACATCTGTCAGACTCTGACCATGGCTGCATAGAGAAGCAAAAGGCTTCTCTATGGCCAGAGCCTGACAAGTGTACCATAGTAACTACTGACATAAAGATCTAAGAACACTGAAGCAGCAAACTTTGCAGCAAAATACTTGTGTCATTCTCAAAACTTTTGGCCACAACTGTATAGTGTACAACTTTTGACTCCCAGGCCACCCTGTTCACGCAAACCACCAGACCGCTAATTTTGTAGGCTAACCCTATTTGTTGATGTAACGGGTAGTTATACATTTGGCCACAATGTTCATCTGGGAAGAAAGTTATCCACATTACAAAATACAAACATTTGGGACTGACCAACAAGTAGCCTATCTGAACACTGCGTTTTCAAGGTATGCTATGGCTATGGGTGCACCCTCAACAACTCACTAGGAATACACCAATCATAGCACATACAAATGTACAAGGCTAGACACACAAAACAATTAGCCTACACTTTTTTAAAAAGAGAATGAGATATACAGAGTTAGCTCAAATTATTCTCTTTATATTCAAGCATCAAGCATATCAAAAGTATCAAAAAACTTCACACACACACAGTCACTGAACTTGAACATAAGCTACAACAATGTAAGTAAGAATAATACAAAAGTCGAAAAAGCACTCTTCTACAAAAAAATGTAGATTACAATGTTCACTCACTAGTGTCCATAAAGCAAACAGCACAAAAATAAACACATCTATACACTGAGTCAATGAAATTGAACATTGGCTACATAATTGCAAGTATAATACAAAAGTAAAAAAAAACAAAAAAACATGCCTCTGTACAAAAGCTTTAACTCACAGCAAATTTTATTTCACCCTTGTCAGCCTGTTAAGGAAGAGTCATAGCATAGCTACTTCAGAGTAACCAGTAAGTAATTACCACTAGTAAACCAGTAGGCGGCGCAGTAACTCCCTGCTCTTTGCCATCTTGTCAATGATGTCATCTTTGTCAAGTCCCATAAGAATCTCCTTCTCTGTTGCCATCAAAAGGAACACTTCAAGGTTCTCTTGAGTGAGGGAGGTTACTAGGAGGTTCTTCACAAATTTCAGGGTGGAGAAGGCCCTCTCACAAGCCACCTGAGTGATGGATAGGGTGAGGAGGAATTTTAGCCCAAACCAATGATGTGATACGCATCTGTGAGCAGATTGTACTGAGACAGGAGAAGATAGCAGCATATCGGGCAGTTTTTACATGTGGAACAACTTCTGCTCACCAACTCCACACTTTCATCAGGATCCTCAAAGCCTTCCCCTGATTCATCACTGGCGGAGGCCCTGGTGTTGTACTCCTCCAATGCTGACTGCTTCAGTCTTTCCCACAGTTCAGCCTGCAATGCCTCAACAGTGGCATGTTCATAAAATTCCAGTAAACATTTGCTGAGCTCCTTCATGGCTGTCTTTGGAAGGCCCTTTTCTCTGATCTCAGGAAAATGCTTTGGATTCATGCAGGAGACATCTGCACACAGCACTGCATTTGCTGCATAACGGCGGTGAATACTTTCAATAACATTGTCCAGTACCACATTGTGGATCTTGATTTTGTAATCCATGTCTGCATTAGCAATGGGCTCGTCTTCTGCCAACTCACCTGGCTTTCTCTTCTTTTTTTTTGTTCTCTTCTCTGGGAGAGCAGTCTGAGCTTCGGCATCACAGTCCTGCTGCTCCTCCAACAAAGTCGTCTGCTGCCCTCTTCACACCCTCAAAGTCTCGGGCAAACTTTCTCAACTTATCCTCCATTCCCGTCACCAAGTGCTGTGCTGTTACGATATCCATGCCACTTGTTTGCAAGTATTTAGAGAGAAAAAATCCTGAGAAAAACCTCAGCTGTAAGTATGGTTTAATACTTTATGAGAGCATCCTTGTACCCTTGGGCCTTGCTTCGGATGGCAGGTTTTATGGTCACATCCTTTTCAATTCTTTCCATAGTGATGACCACATCCGTGTAAAGTGCACAGTCAGGCTTTGCAAAGCTTCCAAATACATTCCTCAAGGCCTCGTCTTTGGCCCACCAGCGTGTTTCACCAATTACTTCAAGCCGTCTGTGTCGCCTCACTGGTTTCCTCCCATAGCTTCATGCGCTTGTAGGAATCTGGAACGAACACTGCAATGTCATTCAGTAGTGGATTCACTTGCCACAACAAACCCAGTGGTGTCAGTTAGCACAAGGTTGAGGACATGTGAGTAACACTATATGTATATTTGGTTAGGAGACTCTCCTGTGAGCAGTGCAGAGAAGCCCCTGTATTGTCCCTTCCCTGCATATTAGCTGCTCCGTCTGTTGCATTACCAACACACTGTTTGATATCTATGTCCATCTTCTCAAGGGTCTGTGTCACAAGGTCCACAATGTACTGTCCAGTCGATGACTCACAGTCAATGACCGCAATGAGTCTCTCGTGGACAACATCAGTGACATATCGCAGAACTACTGCACACTGGTTTTTGGATGTTAAATCCTGTGTTGTGTCCATTTGTATTGAGAACCTCCCTGCCTTTCTCACTTCAACAGCAATTATCTGATGAATCAACATTCTGATGACTTCAATTACTTTATTTGCTGTTGTTTTGGACGTCATAGTTACCAAGGACCCTCTTCCTTTACTTCCCATCTGCTTCTTGCTCTTCTCTATGCAATCACTAACATGCCCTTGTAGGCATATTTGCTTAGCAACAATATAAGCTCAAGAAACTTGCCATGATTGACGGCCATGTTTTCCATGTTATGTGCAGCTTCGTGTCTGTGTCCTCTGTAGCTAAGCCCACATTTACCAAAAACTTTAGCTACATCAATCACATGTTCCATGACCTGCCTCCTCTTTCTGACCTGGTCTCGATGAACTGACATTTGCTTATCACTCAGAAGGGTACGGATGTCTGTTTTGCTGGCTCTGAGGAAAAAGGCTTCTGCACTTTCTCTATGGGTCTTGCTTCTCTCATGTTCCTATACTCTCTGATGGGCATGTTTCCAGGCCTGCATGCCTCCTTTGACAAATGCACAAAATCACTAGCTGAAGGTTTTTACGAATGCAAGACATACTGAGCAGAACAAGGAGTGAGTTACTTCATTGTATGTTAGCCATTTTCTGTTTGTGCCATCTTTGGAGTGGAATACATTGGGAATTACACTTTGAGGGGTTTGTTTTGGGTGGTACTAAGAAAATAAGTCAAAATCCTTGGACTGAGGACGGGCAAAATAATCAAATGGATTTTCAGTGCTTTCACTGTCCTTTTCCATTTTCCCTGTACTGGGCTCTGAACCTCTCTGTCTCTCTCTCTACACATCTGGTTGCTCTGCAGAATGAGATTAACATTGTAAATAACCTCAACTTAAACGTGTATTACTTGTACAGTCATCGATCGTTTGCCCCCCGATTACAGTCCTACTGATAATCTCATAAATAAAGCACATATTCATCTAAAATCATAGCCTACATGTTTAGGTTTGTGCTCTTAAGTTGTACCTGAAGGTTCCTGCTCTGAGTCTGACTCTGAACTGACCCCCCATCTCCAGTTCTGCAGGATCACCTGAAGCTCTGGTTCTGCTGCTGCTTCCTTCTCCACCTTTACAAAGAAAACACTCTGTTATCAGACTCACTATCATTAGTGTATCAGTAGGCAACATTAATACAGCTCTGGAATAAATTAAGAGTGGTCTCTTAATTTGTAGTGAATTTTTTCCCTTCGGGGATCAATAAAGTACCTATCTATCTATCTCTTAATTTTTCCCAGAGCTGTATATTATCGTAGTAACTTGTAATGCTGGTACTAATGGCGCTAATGATCTTTGTCATTGCCTGTGTCCCGGTTCCCCCCACAGCCAGTCCGCCACTGCTGGCAGCCTAACATGCATGTTTACACTATACAACTACTATATAATAAGATAAGGTTTTGTAAGGCCTTCTTTACCGGGAAATTGATTGTTTGATTAATGGGTTGAGGGGATTTATACATCAATGCAACCAAGGATCCATTCGGTTATTGATCATGAATGGTAATGTAGTGGTTGGAGTACAGTTTCTCCTGTCCCATAGACACACTACTTGCATCATGCCATGGTAATAACTTTCTTCATAGCTCACTGCTCGCCTATGACCGAAAACAAGTTCTGTTGGATTGTTACAGCGTATCAGTGGAAAGTCTTGATCAGGACCTCTACAGTACATTTCTACAGAGCAGAACAAACGTATGTTTCTCAGACATCAGGAATGCAATAAGATGGTTATAATCCCTATGATAGATACTGATAGATGGAAATAGCATAATGGTTATCAATGCTCATGTGATTGTAGGTCAGTACCGTTCAGGGTTTGGGTCGAAACCATTTAAATTCCACTCAAATCAGTCTCAGAAATCCCAGATCTAGGGCAACAGCAATATACACAGTGTACAAAACATTAAGAACACCTCTCTAATATTGAGTTTCTCTCAGAACAGCCTGAATTTGTCAGGGCATGGAATCTACAAGATGTCGAAAGCATTCCACAGGGATGCTGGCCCATGACTCCAATGCTTCCCACAGTTGTGTCCAGTTGGCTGGAGGTCCTTTGAGTGGTGGACCATTCTTGATACACACAGGAAACTGTTGAGCGTGAAAACCCATGCAGCATTGCAGTTCTTGACACAAACCGGTGCACCTGGCACCTACTACCATACCTCGTTCAAAGGCACTTAAATCGTTTGTCTTTCTCATACACCCTCTGAATGGCACACATAGTGTATGTACACTCAATGTATGTACTTTATGTCAGAATGTTAATGTTGGAGGCAAACAGTCTGCAGCAAATTTGGCCCATGGGGGATTTTATTTGGCCCCCCAAGTTTCTGAGCAAAATACTTTTAAGTTGCTGGATATAAGACTGTGAAAACACAAGCAAATCAGCTCCAAGGCCAGACAAAAATGTATTAATTGTTTAACAGATTTTCCGCCAAGAAAAGTGAGGCGAGCGAGCAAAAACAAAACCCCCAAAAACATTGTTGATAAGGAATAACAGTACTTCACTACATTGTCCTAGGCACTTGTGCAGCCTCTAGACCTAATGTGAGCTTCAAGAGTTATATTATTCCAATGCGAAAACCTACACGATTTTTCATGAAAAGAATTCAGATGTTACAATGTTGTTATAACCATGAGAAATGAAACACAATGGGAAGTATAACAGCTTCACAAGACCCCATAACTAAAGTTGGCCGTGTGCAGTAGATCACCTACTGGGTGTCGACAAACAATGACGATTCAACATGTAGAATCGTCTGGGAATGAAAATGACGGCCAATGTTCTGTGGTCACAGGCAATAGCACAACCACCTGCTGACCTGGGCGGACCACCCCCTGTATTCTGGATAGAGCACCAGCATTATGGTGCTAGTTTAGGTAAGATTTTGTGTTGACAGGTAAGGCAGGTTAGGGGTTTGGTTTTTTTACTTTCTTTCGGTCCCATTCAGCCCCTTTTCCTGATGGCCCCATACTTTCTCCCTATTCCACTGGGCGTACGTTTTGCGTAATAGAGGTAAAGATGGAAAGGAGCAGGGCAGTGCTGTCCACTGTACTGTACCTCTCCTTAGTTGAGATGGTAAGCCCAGTGGAATAGGGAGAAAGTATGGGGTCGTGGGCGCAAGTAAGGGTGACAGGCCAGAATACCGTTAAAACAATGGATTTTATTTATCCAAGACGGTAAGTTAAGGAAAAGGGTCTGGACGGGACCAAAAGAAAGTAAAAAAACCAAACCCCTAACCTGCCAACACAAAATCTTACCTAAACTAGCACCATAATGCTGGTGCTCTATCCAAAATACAGGGGGTGGTCCGCCCAGGTCTTACCTAGTGTATATGGACAAGTAAACTCTACGGGTGGTGTATGCCCATGGGCCTCTTGCCTAGTACAATGGCTTTCCCCTTCCCCCTGGGAACAAATTAAAAAAGGTAGTTAGCCCAAATTATAATGTTACAAATGACAAAACCAATGCTCTCTCTCCTAACAAACAAATTCTAATACACTACTCAATCACATTTAACAGCTCAAACAACACTCCAAATATCTAAACACTAATTCTCAAAGATCAAAGATCAAAGATCAAGCAAGCAAGCAAGCAACACATCTCACAACCACAGCAAACCAGCCAGATAGAGAGAACAGCTCAAACACTGAGGCTTAAATGTGGGTGAGCCGCAGCTACTGACGAGTGGGCGGAGTCAGGTCTTCCAGACAGTGGAGAAACCCACCAATCAGCTACTGCAACTGGACCTGGAGGCCATCTTGCCTGGAACAAACTCACACATTGAAACAAAGCAGAAACAAATATACGGACACAGAGCAACACAACACACTGGGGACGTAACACTGTTCAACAGCACGGTCTGTTTTTGTAGTTTATTTATTTGTATATTTTTAAGATTTATTGGAGCTCTCTTAATGAACTGCTTTCCTTCTTGCTTACACACTGGGCACATTGGCCTGACACGTTGGAATTGTTGTTTGAGCCTCACCACCTCTTCCCCCTGAAGAATATCTGGACATCCAAAATGGACACACACATCTGGGAATGATACTGTGATTGCTGAGTAACACTGCGTCTCCACTTGCATTCCACAGGTTAGCCCCTTGAAAGAAACTATCTGCTCGTGAAATGGATTGTCTTCTTGGAAAAGCTCTAAAACACATGTAAAAATGTTCTCATATCAATGATGTTGAGTTGTTGTGAAATATTGGCAATTTCTTCCTGTGTTGCGGGCTGATGTACTTCTGTGTGTTCCTTTCCACGTCAGGTGCTCAAACCGGCCACTCACAAGAGCCTCAACAGGTGGCTGTGTTCTTCACACGCTTCTCATTTGATTCTTCCATCTTCTCCCTAGCCAGGGCTGTTTCCTGAAGCCCCAAGTTTAGAAGGGAATTAACTCTCTCGGCAGGGTTGGCCCAGCTGTCATCTGGTGCTGTTCTACAGGCGATAAGCATGTCAAGATCCAGTTGAACAAACAAGAGCGTGTGGCATGCTTGAACAGAGGCATATGTGGTTCTGTGGTCTGGCCCATCATCAGATTGAATGATCAAGATTGACTTGTTGAGAGAGACATCGTCTTCACTGTAGTTCTCCCCTCTGAGGATGCTGTTATTGTCAACTGTGTGTCGAAGAGGGCTGGGTGGCTGGAAAACCTTGTCCTTGATATGAACTTTCCCATCATCGAATGAACTAGATGAAGATGCTGGGATGTCTGGGATCAACACGACAGATGGTACAAGTCCACTGATGTGGTAATCATGGTCGGCAGCTGCTAGAACTGACCAACTCACAGGAGCAATGCTTGGATGTGTGCCTCTGTTACAGGTCCCTATAGGCTGGCCAGGTTCTCCGACAGGGATGATTGCCTTATCATCCACACACAACATTTCACAGTCCTTCTGCCACATGCAGGCAAACTGTTTAATGTCGTTCCACTGTACTGCGACAAACTTTGAGTCTTGATGTCCCTTTCTTATCACCCGAGACTAGACCATGAACTTGAGGTCACACCTTCCTGTGTACTGGAGAGCAGACGTGGACCATGGATTCTTGGGTGCAAACTGCAGTCTTAGCCACTGTATTGATGGGATTTTAAGTTTCTGGTGGAAGCTTTTCTACTGTGTCAGGCAAGTCCTCAAATGATACAGCAAAAGGTAAGTACAAGTACAAGTACTCCCCATGTCTGCGATTGTTGACCTGAGCTATGTATTCGTTAAACTACTTCTGTGCTTCATCCAAAAAGGACTGGAATGAGGATTGTGCTTTGCCATTCAGCTTCCTTAAATCCATGATCAGGTCTGGGTCATCACCATCAAGGAGGAACAAGGATACTCTCTCGTCAAGTAGGCCCTGTTCAGGAATGCTTTTTGCATTGCTCTAGTGTGGTATGTTGGTATTTATTTTCTCAGTGTGGAGATGACAGAAGCTTGCCTGGTCTCATGAACGCTATTGCTATGTGAGAATACCTTCCATATGAATGTCAGAGAGCCTAGGTAGTTACCACAGGCATACTTGTACAAAGTGAACGTCAATGGAAGTTTCAAGTTGTCAATCCAGTTCCTTCTCTGCAATCTATCTTCAGGAGAAAAGTCATGGCTTGATTCACCTTCTCCAAGTGCGATGCATAAAGCTGCTATGGACTCTGTTAAACGCACCACATCTTCTCTGAGATCTAATGTGAACAAGGAATACAGGCAGTATTAGTGGAGAGGTTTAAAACATAAGGCACTTACACTTATTTTCTAAAATAAATGTTGTAAATGGTGACTTAACAATATCAGACACAGTATGTTTGACATGAATCTACAAGTTCTTTGAAGTTCTCTATATGGGGATCCACATACCAGAGTGCTTTTGACAATTTGGGTAACGAATGGACATGAAAAATAGGAGAAATATTATTATTATTAATACACAAATTAACATTAGCGAACATTATTCACATAGGATGTATAATAAAATGCGATATTCTATCATATTCAAAAATGATAGGGAAAAAAACGTTATGTATGTAATGTATTATCAGTTCATTAATATACTTAATTGTATAGCCTAACAAGGCTTTAACAAAGGCTTTACAAATATAAAGGCCTATCAGACTACGCTTTCTAGGAAAAATATGCTATTGTTAATAAAGGGCAATCATTCGAATTAAGTCAAATGAATGTAACACTGGGAAAAGTGCAATCCAATCTCGTAATTTAATGTGATGTATAGGGTAGTAGTGTAGACTATTAAAAAATATATAATTCAAGAATGATTGACAAATAATTGTAATCAAATTAAAATGTTAAAGTATAATAATGAGTTCATTACCTGAATACATATCTATAGCCTATAGGCGTTAACAAAATATTAATAGAAATCTGATTAGGCCTCTCAGAATAGGCCTTGTAGAAAGAGGGTCAATCAAGTTATGTCTGCCAAATTAACATAGCATTTGGAAACAAATACATAAATCCAGGCATGGAGTATAACCTATCATCATCAAAACAAAAAATGTAGTTTATAACATGCACAATTAGAAGCAATGAATCTATATAGAGCAAGCTTGACTAAATTTGAGCCCAGTAACTTCGCTCACCGGATCCTCCTTAGATTGTCTCGTCAGGCTGCCACGAAAAGCCCCCACCTTGGAGACAGTCGATCACATCATTGTGGAGCTGCTGATGAATGCTGATGAACGCCCTGATCTCTGGCCAGTCAATTGGTTCAATGACATTGTTATTTCGTCTATTACAGTTTTTTTCTGAATGCTTAAACACTAACAGTGATTCTTGAAGCACTATCTCTGAAACCATCAACACTTGTAGCCGATGCATTTACCAAGTGTGCCAAACTGAATGCACGTTCTCTGCTTTACTCAGTTTGCAATTTAATAAAACACTTCTTGCAAATCTGTAAACATTGGTCTCTACATTGCTACACTATTTCGCCAATTGTATTTCCACATTTTAGATAATGAGTTCACTTACAAATCAGAGTTTGAGGACTATAAATAGGTGACAGGACTATAAATAGGTGACAGGTAAACATTTGGTTTGGACAACAATGGAGGCCAATATTGGACAGAGAGTAAGAGGGGTGAGAACTAAGAGGAGGAGGAGGAGGTGAAGTAGGACGGGGAAGAGGAAGAGGAGTCAAGAAATCAATAACTGATGAAATCAGAGCGACTGTGGTTGGCCATGCTGTCAACCATGGTGTGAGCATGAGGGAAGCTGGGTAACGGGTTCAAGCAAATCTGAGCCGCTATACTGTTGCAGGTATC
Source organism: Thymallus thymallus (assembly GCA_023634145.1). NCBI lineage: Eukaryota > Metazoa > Chordata > Actinopteri > Salmoniformes > Salmonidae > Thymallus > Thymallus thymallus. The sequence continues at coordinate 5,897,620 of CM042396.1, read as the reverse complement.
ATCCGGATATTTCTAAATGAGAACCGGTAAGTAACTAAGTGCTGTAGTCTTACTGCTACAGTAATATGTACTGTACTTTCATAATGAGAAGGATCTATCACTAAGACCATTCAAATGTTTTACAGGACTGCAAGAAAACCAGTATCTGGTGGAAGAGGTCGACTGTTCACCCCAGAGCAGGAGACCCACATTGTAAAGACGGTCATTGCAAATAACTGCATCAGACTCAGAGAACTGCAGGACCACATAATGGCAGATAACACCATATTCCAAAACGTCTACAGAGTGAGTCTCTCTGCACTGTCTCCTCTACTGAAGAAGAAAAAAAGCAGCTGAAGCAGCTGTACAGAGTCCCTTTTGAAAACAAACTCAGACCGTGTAAAACAACTGAGCTGGTGCTACATCATACTGACTGATCCCTGTCTTTTCGTACTGTGCACCATTGTTTTGTCTTGTCTCTTTCAGAGAGTCATGGAGCTAGAAGCAGATGCAGTGCATCATCAGCTAATATATGTGGACGAGGCAGGTTTCAACATTGCAAAAACAAAGGGCCGCGGTAGAAATATCATCGGACACCGTGCCATCATCAACGTCCCGGGACAACGTGGAGGCAACATAATGTGTGCGGCTATTAGTCAAAATGGCCACCAGCATGCAGTCCTAGGCCCAAACAACACTGTACACATTATCACATTTCTGGACACCCTCCACAACAGACTTATCCCTAATGATTTATCCGGGCTGCTGTGGTCCGCAAATGGTTCACAGGTCACCCACTTTTCATCGCACTCAATCTCCCCCCATACTCTCAGTTCTTGAATCCTATTGAAGAATTCCTTCTCTGCATGGCGTTGGAAGGTGTACGATCGCCAGCCCCACCAACGCATACCCCTTCTACAGGCAATGGAGGAGGCTTGTGGAGACATCGATCAGGGGTCATGCCAGGCCTGGATACGGCACTCCAGGCGATACTTTCCACGCTGCCTAGCTCAAGACAACATCGCATGTGAATTGTGGATGGAGTCTTATGGCCACACCCACAAAGATGGCTGAGATACAGCCCAATTTTTTTGGTTAGTTTTTTTCTGGCACAAATGTGCTTCTGTTGTTTGAGGAGTGTTAGAACATTTTGAGAAAATAATTACCTTTTCCCCCTTATTTGTATTGATAGTGTGTTATGTTCGAAATACACATCCATATTTTACACATTTGGATACCTGTGTGTATGTGTGTTTACTACATGTATGACAAACATTTATTGCAAACTGCTATGCCCTGCACACAGAAAAAGCAAAAGCCACAAGTGTTTTTCATTTATACTATCAGTGGTAGTTTGTGCTTCCTGTGCTTATTCAAATGATAGTTTGTTTGTACAGTATTGACACAAAAACACTTTTTTTTAAGAGTTTTGCAAGAATTGTTTGCTTTGCAAAATATGTTTTGCTGGTTTGGTGTAAGGTTTTGTGGTTAGTGTATATAGTTTTGCAAAAATAGCCAATAGTTTCAAAGATAGTGCCTATGCAATCAGAAAGAAAAACTAATCACTTCTAATTTATCTGAATTTTACCGACTTTGTTTACGAGGGACGTCCCACGTTTAACCTGGACAAATACATAGTATGAATTTGCGCTGGCTTCAGCCATAAGAGAGAAATTAAACATCTGTACGTCGCATGCAGGTGCGAGCGTGTGCGTTTCACTGTCGAATATGATCTGAGCGTACGCGGTTGCGCATCAACTTGGGAAAGCATCAAGGGAGAGCGGACAGTGCATTAAAAACAACGCGCCGCATATTATCGCCCAAAAAATTACTTTTTTTCGGGATGTGGAGAAAAGTAAGGTCTGGGCAACCGTTTAACAGTAATATTATTATTGCCCACGTGATTTTTTCAAAAGTATTCCCACACAGAGATATGTGATTGTATACAAATATAAGAAAGGTTTGAAATGGTTGTTTTAGTCAAATATTATATGTCTGGGCTTCTTGCGGTCAATTTGCAGTCTACAAATTATTTGTAAATATGTTCCGGCCCCCTGACCATCTGCTCAAGCAAATAAATCGGACCACGGCTGAATATAGTTGACTGACCCCTGGCATAGTGAGACTACTCAATTCAGGAAATAAACAAATTCCAATTCTAACTTTCTCTCATATAGAAAAATCTAGAAAAAAAGTGAATTTCAGTTTACTTCCCGAATTGACTGAATGGAAAATGAAATAACTCTGGTAGTCATTAGACAATTTGAAGGAACTAGACTAGGATATCAGCATATCTGTTTTAGTGGGTTTAGCATATCCCCATGTTTTTATTCCATTTTATTTATTTAACCATTATTTTACTAGGCAAGTCAATTAAGAACAAATCTTTATTTACAATGACGGCCTAGGAACAGTGGGTTAACTGCCTTGTTCAGGGGCAGAACAACAGATTTTTACCTTGTCAGCTCGGGGATTCGATCCAGCAACCTTTCGGTTACGGACCCAACGCTTTAATGCAACAAAAAACACAAAAAGATTTGACAAGAAAGAGTCCAAAAACAATTCAATGTACTTCTTCAGAGTTCAGTCTCTTCCCCCGTGTGGGCTGCTGGTCAGTCTCTCAGCTTCCCCCCGGGGGGCGCCAGAGTAGAGCACATTATTACACAGAACACAAGCACAAAAAATGGTTGAGAAAAAGGCAAAATTGGACAGATTATTTTATTTTATTTTTTTAAGAAGAAAAATTAGAAACACCTGCCATGACAGTAATATGAAAATTGATATTTTTCGCTCCGTTATTTGGTCTACTTCGAGGCCTCTTGCAGAGACCAAATTACAAAACAGATCGGACAAAGTTACTGCATTGGTTCACATGCAACCCCAAAGACTAGTACACACATTGGATATGACCATGATGTCACTACTTGTAGCTATGCCAACACCATCCAACAGCACAACTTCTGTGTCCAGTGAAGAACATACATAAAAATGGTTGATTCAATGTATATAAACAAAAAGTCCATTGACAGAACCAATACATAATATAGTTACATTTTTTTCGTTCATTGGTTGATTCTCCTGCATTCCAAGATCGACAGAGGCGTGTTTTGGGCAAATGTTCAGGCTGTATATCGACACTTTTCTGTGGCGCCATTCATTCTCTCTCTGGAGGTGTCAGAGGGAGGACAGTTTAGTACATTTAGGGGCAGTTTGGATCACCTTTGGATTCAACTGCTCTGAGTCAGAACCAGGGGTGTGTGTGTATGTGTGTGTGTGTGCGCGAGGTGACCACGCTCTCACCAGGGGTCGGTCAGTCAGTGTCAGTGCAAGGGGCCCGTGCCGGTAAGTCACAAAGTGTGAGGTAGTGTGTTGGTGTCAGTGCTTTGCTGGTCGGCAGGCCGGATGTCTGGGGGGGGTGGGGGGGGGTTCAGTTGTTCAGTCCAAAATAGTCACTAAAAGTGCTTCATGTAAGTGTGTTTATGTATGTAAGAGAGATTTAAATCAGGCATTGTAAAGAGCTTATCAGATAAGGTTGGGTAAGTAGCTGGTGGGTAGACCAGGATTGGGTTTCCCAAAAGCATTGTAGCACTAAGATCATCTTTCGTCCATTGAGTTTCAATGGAATTAAGATGATCTTAGCTCTTCGGTTCTTTTGGGAAACCCAGCCCAAAGCCCTTTCGAGAGAGATCAGAGATCAGATCAATGTCTCTTCCCCTGCACCCCTCCCCTCCCCGTCTCTTCTCCTCCACCTTCCGTTCCTCAGCCCTCGTTGGCAGCCACCAGCTGGCCCAGTCCCTGGCGGACGTACACAGCTTGGATCTCCTTGGTCTTGAGGCAGAAGTCGCAGGCCCAGACAGCAGAGCTCTCTCGGGTTAGCAGTCCGTAGGCCGGCTCTGTAAGGCCCGTGCAGTCACGGTGGAACCAGCGCTGGCACGACGCCTCACACAAGATGGCATCCTGGTCGTCGTGCACCTCCGACAGGCAGAAACCGCAGGGGAACACCATGCCCGGGCCGCCCAACTTCCCTGGACCGGAGCCTGGGCCGGTGGAGGGGTTAACGGGGCCGGGGGGCAGCGGAGACTGGGTGTTGGGGGTGGAGTTGGAGTTGGAAGGGGGGTTGGGGTTGCTGCCGGGGGTGTTGCCCCCACTGTTGTTGGTCATATTATTCTGGGCAGAGTTGGGGGGAGCGTTGGGTATGGGGCCTCCACCAGGGGCGTTGTTCTGCTGGTTGTAAGGGGTGGAGCCGAGGGCAGAATTCGGCGGAGTCGATTGCTGCTGGGACGGGTTATTGGAGGAGGGGGCGTTGGCAGAGTTGGCCCCCTGCAGCTGATTGGGTGGCGGCTGCAGGGGCTGGGAGCCGTTGAGGGGGCCGGTGGGGGAGGAGTTGGGGTTGGGCTGGGGGGGTGCTGTGGGGGGCTGGCCGGGCGTGTTGGGGTTAGGCTGCTGGTCAGGGAAGCCCCCTCCAGGCTGGGGAGGGCCAGAGTTGGGAGGCCCGGGGGGAGTGTTGTTGGGACCCGGTGGACCAGAGGGGTTTAAGTTAGGCTGCTGCGGAGGCCCAGACTGGGGCCCACCTCCGCCAAAGTTCTTCCCTTCCTCGTTCCCTGGGCCCTGGGGGCTGAGGCCTGGGTAAGGTCCATCTTGTGAGGGAGGGAACTGTCCTTGAGGGGGTAGACCTGGAATCCCTCCCATGTTTCCTCCTGGGCCAACGCCCATGCCCCCCATCATGTTCATCCCTCCAGGCATGCCCCCCATGGGGTTCATGGGGCCATGGGGGGGTCCCCTGGGGCCTCCCCCACCGGGCAAAGGGGGGCTGTTGAAGGGGTGCCCACCCTGTCCGTGCTGTTGCTGCGGGGGCATACCAAACCGAGGGTGCGGTGGCCCCCCTCCTCCAGGACCCCCCATACCACCAGGGGACAGCATGGGGTTGAACCCTGGTCCCGGGTGCATGGGCGGACTGAAATTGGGGGGCATGTTAAATTGCGACGGACCTCCGGGTCCCGGGAAACCTCCTCCGCCGCCTCCACCCCCAAAGCCAGGCATCCCCCCAAAGCCCAGCTGGTGGTGCGGTCCAGCGTTGGGTGGTCCTGGGCCGAAGGGCGGTCTCCGTCCTGGTCCTCCAGGGCCTCCCCCGGGGCCACCCATGAAACCCATGCCCCCAGGGCCTATCCTGCCTCCACCCCCATACGGTCCCCCTCCACCTGCCCCGGGGCTCGGGAGGAAGGGACCCCCTCCTGGACCTCCAGCCCCTCCAGGTCGGGACGGCAGTGACGGGGGGCCAAAGTCATCGTCAAAAGGGTTGGAGGCAACCAGGTGGTCCACCATGGGGGTGGGAGGAGGCGCAAACTCAGAGAGGTGGGAGAACGCGCCACCAGCCCCCTGAAACACACGATCAGGAGAGACGAGAGAATGGATTGAACGACTTGAGTTTGCAGAGAAGAGCAGAGAAACTACAGGTAATATAGAACGGTTGAATAGTCAACTAGTGAAACCACTGATCGATGTAACAAGTTGTCAACTATGTTTCAACGTAAAATGTTAACTTCAGGTGTTTAGACCATGTTTAAAATGTGTAACCATCATAACAAGACCAGTAAAAGGACAAGTGAACACAACGAGTAAAACCTTCTCCCAGAAGAGGCCACCAGTCAAACACAGCGAACATGTTAACATTATGGAGGAATGTGTTCAGGTCAGAATCCCCAAGGCAGTATTCACCTGAGCGTTGGATTTTCTCTTCCTTTTCTCTGGGCTCTTCATCTGTCCACCTAAAGAGAGGAAGAGGAGAACAGGGGAGACATGAGACATTCTAGCCTTATCTTTCCAGTTTACAGATGAACATACATTGTCTATTTTTATACCAACACCTGTAACCATCATTCCCTAACAAATGCTTTTTGTCAGGGTCGGTTTGGAGTAAGTAGTGTGAAGATTAACCATGTTGACACTGCAATACATACAAATGTACAGATCTACAAATCAATGTCCATCAATCAGGAATGGACAGAGCCTGATTGAATGGCATGAGGACAGTGTGTGGTGAGGTGAGGCATGGACTCTTCACTCGGCTACCGTCTGACAGACAGCAACAGCACAGGTGCATCAGAGCTAACACCAAGAGACAAAAAAAAAAAAAGAAGTAGTGTCTATTACCAGGCCATCACTAACCGTTTAGCAGGTGATGCGCACACACACACACACACGCTCACCCACCTTATACTAACAAACGTGCACACAGAGCCAACGCTGCCATATCATGTTATAGAGACATTAAACCACTGGACACTTCATTTCACACTGTATTTAAATACTGTATTCTCAACATAGCTCATAACTTCTACTACTGTACATAGCATTTTAGTTACTGTTTATACACACACCGCATATTTACAGTGCATTCAGAAAGTATTCAGACCCTTGACCTTTTCCACATTGTTACGTTACAGCCTTATTCTAAAATGTGTTTTTTCCAATCAATCCACACACACACACACACACACACACACACACACACACACACACACACACACACATACCCCATAATGACAAAACAGATCCTATCAACCTGTGTTGTCTTGGCTGTGTGCTTAGGAATGTTGTCTTGTTGAAAGGGGAACCTTTACCCCAGTCTGAGGTCCTGAGAACTCTGGAGCAGGTTTTCATCAAGGATCTCTCTGTACTTTGCGCCGTTCATCTTTCCCTCGATCCTGACTAATCTCCCAGTCCCTGCCGCTGAAAAATATCCCCACAGCATGATGTTGCCACCACCATGTTTCACCGTAGGGATGGTGCCAGGTTTCCTCCGGATGTGACGCTTGGCATCCAGGCCAAAGAGTCTTGGTTTCATCAGACCAGAGAATATTGTCCTTTAAGTGATTTTTGACAAACTTCAAGCAGGTTGTCATTTTTACTCAGTAGTGGCGTCCGTCTAATCACTCCCATAAAGACCTGATTGATGGAGTGTCAGAGTGACCATCGGGTTCTTGGTCACCTCCCTGCAAAAGCTTTTCTCCCCCGATTGCTGTTTGGCAGTGCGGCCAGCTCTAGGAAGAGTCTTGTTGGTTCTAAACTTCTTCCATTTAAGAATGATGGAGGCCACTGTGTTCTTGGGGACCTTCAACGCTGCAGACATGTTTTGGTACCCTTCCCCAGATCTGTGCCTCGATAAAATCCTGTCTGACAATTCCTTCGACCTCATGGCTTGGTTTTTGCTCTAAAATGCACTGTCAACTGTGGGACCTTATGCGCACCGGTGTGCCTTTCCAAATCATGTCCAAATAATAGGATTTACCACAGGTGGACTCCAATCGAGCTGTAGAAGAATCAAGGATGATCAATGGAACCAGGGTGCACCTGAGCTCAATTTCAAGTCTCATAGTAAAAGGTCTGAAATCTTATGTAAATATTTTATTTGCAAAATGTTCTAAAAACCTGTTTTCGCCTGTCATTATGGGGTATTGCGTGTAGAATTGAAACAATTAATTTAATCAATTTTAGAGTAAGGCTGTAACATAACAAAATGTGGAAAAAGGGAAGGGGTCTGAATACTTTCCGCATGCAGTGTATATACTGGATTCTTGACATAATTCACTCTAATATATAGTGGCGTCTAAAAGTTCACACCCCTTGACTTTTTCCATATTTTGTTGTTACAGATTTAATTTACTGGCCTACACACAATACCCCATATTGGTCAAAGTGGAATTATCTTTTTAGAATGTTTAATGAATTAATCAAAAAATGTAAAGCTGAAATGTCTTGAGTGAATATGGCAAGCATAAATCAGTTCAGGAGTAAAAATGTGCTTAACAAGTCACATAATAAGTTGCATGGACTCACTCTGTGTGCAATAGTAGTGTTTAACATGATTTTTGAATGACTACCTCATCTCTGTATCCCACACATACAATTATCTGTAAGGTCCATCAGTCGAACAGTGCATTTTAAACAGATTCAACCACAAAGATCAGGGAGGTTTTCCAATGCCTCGCAAAGAAGGGCACCTATTGGTAGATGGGTGAAAAATAAATAAAAATGTAATATTAATTAATATTAATTGAATATTCTTTTGAGAATAGTGAAGTTATTCAATTATACTTTGGATGATGTGTCACTACAAAGAGACAGGCGTTCTTCCTGACTCAGTAGCCGGAGAGGAAGGAAACCACCATGAGGTCAATGGTGACTTTAAAACAGTTAGAGTTTAATGGCTGTGATGGGAGACAACTGAGTTAAAGGAAGCCTGTTTATAATATAAATATGACAAAACATACTTTCTGTTTGCAGTGGTGTAAAGCACTTAAGTAAAACTACTTTAAAGTACTACTTTAGTAGTTTTTTGGAGTCTCTACCATTTATATTTTTGACTACTTATTTAAGAAAATAATAATTTGACAAAAGTACATTATTTAAGAAAATAAATGTCCAATTCACATGTGAACCGTTTCAGGACACTAGGCGTATGTCGCAAGTCGCGACCTCACAGGAGTCATTTGAACGTTTTTTTTAATGATGGGTGGGGCTAAGGCTTAAGAGGGTGTGAACGATGCGGAATGGTTGTAGAAAAAGAAAAGCTGTTCACTAGATACCAAAACGTTTAAATGCCATTTTCTCAAAAGTGAGTTTATCAACTTACAAAGCAGAATTACTTTCCCATTGTTCCTCAAATGTAGTGTATAATATACCATTTTGTAGCTCTGAGTCTCTACATTTATCCAACGTAAAAAATATGCATTTAAGATTTTGCTACATACAGTTGATCGCGGAAATTTACATACACTTAGGTTAAAGTCATTAACTAATTTTTCAACAACTCCACAGATTTCATGTTAACAAACGATAGTTTTGGCAAGTCGGTTAGGACATCTACTTTGTGCATGACAAGTAATTCTTTCAACAATTGTTTACAGACAGATTATTTGACTTATAATTCACTATATCACAATTCCAGTCGGTCAGAAGTTTACATACACTAAGTTGACTGTGCCTTTAAACGGCTTGGAAAATTCCAGAAAATTATGTCATGGCTTTAGAAGCTTCTGATAGGCTAATTGACATAATTTGAGTCAATTGGAGGTGTACCTGTGGATGTATTTCAAGGCCTACCTTCAAACTCTGTGCCTCTTTGCTCAACATCATGGGAAAATCAAAAGACCTCAGAAAAAAAATGTGTAGACCTCCACAAGTCTTGTTCATCCTTGGGAGCAATTTCCAAACGAATGAAGGTACGACGTTCATCTGTACAAACAATAGTACGCAAGTATAAACACCATGGGACCACGCAGCCATCATAACGCTCAGGAAGGAGACACGCTGTGTCTCCTAGAGATGAACGTACTTTGGTGGAAAAAGTGCAAATCAATCCCAGAACAACAGCAAAGGGCCTTGTGAAGATGCTGGAGGAAACAGGTACAAAAGTATTTATATCCACAGTAAAACGAGTCCTATATCGACATAACCTGAAAGGCTGCTCAGCAAAGAAGAAGCCACTGCTCCAAAACCGCCATAAAAAGGCCAGACTACGGTTTGCAACTGTACATGGGGACAGTACTTTTTGGAGAAATGTCCTCTGGTTTGATGAAACAAATATAGAACTGTTTGGCCATAATAACCATCGTTATGTTTGGATGAAAAAGGGGGATGCTTGCAAGGCAAAGAACACCATCCCAACCGTGAAGCATGGGGGTGGAAGCATCACGTTGTGGGGGTGCTTTGCTGCAGCAGGGACTGGTGCACTTCACAAAATAGATGGCATCATGAGGAAGGGAAATTATGTGGATATATTGAAGCAACATCAAGACATCAGTCAGAAAGTTAAAGCTTGGACGCAAATGGGTCTTCCAAATGGACAATGACCCCAAGCATACTTCCAAAGTACTTCCTTCCTCTCCGGCTAGTGAGTCAGGAAGAACGCCTGTCTCTTTGTAGTGTATTTGGCTAAGGTGTATGTAAACTTCCGACTTCAACTGTAAGACCAAATTCAGGTGTTGAGTCACATTTATCAAGAGAACGTCTCTGATCAGGCAGACTCACTAAACACAAATGCTTTGTTTGTAAATGATGTCGGAGTGTGCCCATGGCTATTAGTATATACAGAAAAACAAGAAAATTGTAGCGTCTGGTTTGCTTAATATAAGGATTATGAAATTATTCATAAATGTACTTATTATAATTAAGTATATTTAAAACCAAATACTTTTACTCAAGTAATATTTAACTGTGTGACATTCACTTGAGTCATTTTCTTTTAAGGTATCTTTACTTTTACTCAAGTATGACAAATGGGGTACTTTTTCCACCACTGCCTGTTTGCAACATGGCACTAAACTAATACTGCAAAGCAATTAACATTTTGTCCGGAATACAAAGTGTTATGTTTGGGGCAAATCAAATACATTACAGAGTACCACTCTCCATATTTTCAAGCATAGTGGTGGCTGCATCATGTTATGGGTATGGGAGTTTTTCAGGATAAAGAAATCAACAAAATGGAGCTAAGCACATGCAACATCCTAGAGGAAAACCTGGTTCAGTCTGCTTTTCACCAGACACTGGGAGATTAATTTACTATTCATCAGGACAATAAAATCTAAACACAAGCCACATCTACACTGGAGTTGCTTACCAAGAAGACAGTGTTGGCAGATTTACAGTTTGGACTTAAATCTACTTGAAAATCTATGGCAAGATGTGAAAATGGTTGTCTAGCAATGATCAACAACCAATTTGACAAAGTTTAAAATATTTCTTAAAGAATTTTGGGCAAATGTTGCACAACCCAGGTGTGGAAAGCTCCTAGTGCCCTCCAAACTCAGCCAGTTCCACTGTATTGTTTCATTATTTTATTTGTGTACTTGATTGGCATTTTACTACATTGTTAGTAACAAGCATTTCGCTGCACACGCTACACCCCATTCATAGATGCTAATTACTTTAGCACCTTTTGATGATAGTATCTATGATAGTAAACTATACAAAACCGCCCCAGACCATTATTGCTCCTCCACCAAACTTAACAGTTGGCACTATGCATTTGGGCAGGTAGCGTTCTCTTGGCATTCGCCAAACCCAGATTTTTCACTCCAGAGAACAAGTTTCCACTGCGGCGAGCTATACACCACTCCAGTTGACGATAGGCATTGCGCGTGGTGAACAGACTTGGGTGCGGCTGCTCGGCCATGGAAACCCATTTCATGAAGCTCCAGACTAACGGATCTTGTGCTGATGTTGCTTCCAGAGGCCGTTTGGAACTCAGTAGTAAGTGTTGCAACCGAGGACAGATGATTTTTACACACTATGCACTTTAGCACTTGGCATTCCCGTTCGGCGAGCTTGTGTGGCTTACCACTTCGCGGCTGAGCCGTTTATGCTCCTAGACATTTCCACTTCACAATAACAGCACTTATAGTTGACCGCGGCAGCTCTAACAGGGCAGAAATTGTACGAACTGACTTGTTGGAAAGGTGGCATCCTATGACGGTGCCATGTTGAAAGATTACTGCCAATGTTTCCATATGGAGATTGCATGGCTGTGTGCTTGATTTTATACACCTGTCAGCAACGGGTGTGGCTGAAATAGCCGAATCCACTAATTTGAAGGGGTGTCCACATACTTTTGTATATACAGTATATGTAAGTCATTCAAACATGTTAACCCTTGCTACCGGGTTACTGAACTGAATAACTACCGACCAGTAGCACTAATTTCCTTCATCATGAAGTGCTTTGAGAGGCTAGTCAAAGACCATAACACCTCCTCCCTCCCCGACACACTTGATTCACAGACCACGCATTCGCAATTCGCACTGCCCTTACCCACCTAGATAAAAGGAATGTATATGTGAGGATGCTGTTCATTGCCTACAGCTCAGCCTTCAACACCATAGTGCCCTATAAGCACATTACAAAGCTCACAGCTCTAAACTCCTCCCTAAACCGATTTGCATATGAATAGAGTGGAAATGAGCCGACTTTGTGATCTGTAAGGTAAGTGTTGCTCTCCACTTTCTGGAGGACCGAGTTTTGAAATCAGTGGAATTCGAGTATGATAGCTAAGGAGATGGAAAAAAGTCTGGCGTTTGATTGGAAATATGCAGACAGAGTCGAGAAGAGAACACACAGAACGCTGTTGTATAAAACACCCGTCTCCGGATTGCATCTTCAAACTAAGGGAAACCATGTCATCCATGACAGAGGGTGAATCGTTGATCCATGTATACAGGTAAGATAGTCTAGCTAGCTACATTTTCAGATAATACACATTTTTAATTTAGTCAGAAAGTCATTTTTATTTCAAGTTAAAGTGTACTGTTAGCTAGCTAGCTAACGTTACGTGTATGATCTGTGTAGTAATATTATTTGTATCTCATAGCCATTTGCATTGCTAGTTATAGCCTCATGTTAGCTAGCTAACATTGAACCTGGTTGGTTAGCTACCTGCAGATTCATGCAGGGTAGTAACGTTAGGAGTTAAGATTATGGATCATTGTTCAGCTAGCTAGATGTCTAAACAAGACTCCACTGTGCAAGTAACCATTTCAATAGCTTTTTCATACTCGAATTCCACTGATTTCAAAATCGGTCCACCAGAAAGTGGAGAGCAACACTTAGGCAGTTTTACTACATTTATATCTTTCAACAAAGCTGTGTTAGAAAGAATTACTTACACATACTGACCAGCTCATATTATAGACAGAAGCGTGCTACATGGCAGACCAATCCGAACTCATCTGACCGCATGTCCAGCCCACTCATTATCTCAGCCAATCATGACTAGCGGGAAGGTTGCAATCTTTCTGTGGCCAAACCAACTAGGCTCACAATTTAACCATTTTATTTTGTATTTACAGATGTCATACAAGTTTGTTATTAAAAGGCACATGAAAGTTCACATGCTCCAGAAGGCATCTGCCAAAATGACTCCCCTGTACAGTAGTGACGCGCGACATACGCCTAGTTTCCCGAAACTAGTCACATTACAGCGCTTGTTAACGGAAGACAGACGGAAGACATAGGCTGCCACCTGTGCTAATTAGCCATCTAGCTCCAAACACCTGTGTGGAAGCTAACTGGGGAGGAAGTGTAGAAGTATAGATCTGTGCAAAACTGCTACAGTAAGTGTATCTTTTTCATCATTTCTCACTGACATGAAAGATAAATATATGGTTAGAAAACAATGTCATGAAAAGTCTAAATTATGTTTTTCATGAAATGTGATGATACTCGAAACCAGATCAAAGTATAATGACCAAAGTATGAAAAATGACTGTTGCCTCTACATCGCAAGAGACATACCAAACAGGAGATGTATAAAAAATAAAATACACCATTGATACAATTTCAATGTTTGAGTTGCGTATCACCAAATTTTCATGAGATGATTTTACTGCAACACTTGACATAGGCGTTTCAAAGAGCTGTCAGTCAAGGCGACCCCATAAATATAAGCTCCCTGCCTACTCAGTGTGTATTTTCACAATTCCTGCTAGTAAGCCATGAGAGAACATTTCTACCCCTCAAAAATATTATGGGTGATATTTTAGTCACTCAAAAGGCTATTTTACATGGGAATTTGAATGACTGTTAAAACACAGCATCCCAATTGGTCCTGTGTGGCTCAGTTGGTAGAGCATGGCACTTGCAACGCCTGGGTCGTGGGTTCAATTCCCACGGGGAACTCACTACTGTAAGTCACTCTGGATAAGAGCGTCTGCTAAATGTAAATCGTAGTTTATATGGAGGAGAATGTAATGGCTAAAAACCCTACATACGGAGATAGCTACACCCGCTATAATATCCGCTGAACTGTGTATGGACAGATGAACTTTTATTTAATTTGAGTGTTTAACAGCCCCAACAAACCACCAAGCAGAGGGCCAGGTTTGGTTGATTATGAGACAGAGGGAAAGGATGGACACGTCTTGAGAACGTAGAAATGAAATTATTACCAACACGCAAAACATGAGCAGCAGGTGAGACAGAACAACGGTTTACAGTCCTGTGGTAACTTAATGGTTTGTTCTGATCTGAAACAGACTGGATGGATGAATAAATTATCATATACCTACCTTTGCCTCGCTTTCCTTGGCCTTGTCCCGCCAGTAGTCTCCCCGATTCGGCAGCCATTAATATGACTGTCGGTGCGGTGCCATTTCACCGTTCATATCATGCAAGAAAATATTTGAATGACGAATAGTCTTGATAATTTGGACCTGGGCAATACTCGCAAGTGGAGTCATATACAGTCTTTGGGTTTGAGGATGGTTTCTACAGATAGATAATGAGTCTCCCGTTTTACAGGTAGATATCTTGTTCCCAACGCTTTGGCTGTCACGGGGATCTGTGGCGAGCCATGGTTAGTTTCAGAAGCCAACTTGCACAATAACAAGTTGTTTAACCCTCCCCTTCTCTATAAATGATCACTTAGTTACAGATTAGTCAAGTTATCAATTAAGATAGTTGGCTAGCTAGCTGGATAGCAACGTTAGCTATCACATTTGGGTAACGTTAGTCGCTAGCTAGTTACTATGTTTGTGATAGATAACATGTAGATTATGATTTACAACAATTAATAAATCTACATTGAATTTGGGTAATTTACCAGTTTCACCTTTATAGCAAGCGCAACAAAATAACCAGTCTCTAGTAAAATGTTAGCTACTGTAGTTGGTTAGCTACGAAAAGCTAGCTAGCCTGCTAGCATCATTGGGAAGTAAACTATACCCTTTCTCCGGCGTTGCTTGCTCTGCAGTCCGTTAATATGAACATCTCCAGTGTGTCATTGTCAATATACCAGTCCTCACACGGTATATTCTTTCTGTTGTGATACAGCTTAAAATAATAATTCATACAAAAAAGTAAATTTTGCCATATTAATCACGGCCTACTGTCGCCGCCGGACAAAGAGGGCCAGGCAAGAGACGCTCACCCGGGAAGATTACAACTCAGAGGGAAAGAAGGGGTGTCCTAAAAAGAGATTTTTAAATGAGTCTAAATGAATCTAGATTAATAATACACGTTATTACACTTCATGATCATTCTAGCTGTAGTTTTACTGCTTTCTTTTGTGTAAGAAATTACACACATTGTTTACTTAATTTGTTAATTGCGCCCCAAACCCCCCCCCTTTAACTGCAGGTTATGGAGCAGTCTAGAACAGACCACTTTCAGTGCTGAAGTAAGGATGGACACGGTGCCTTAAGGTATTAAGTATTCACACCCCTTGACTATTTCCATTTTTTTTGTTACAGCCTGAATTTAAAATGTATTACATTTTGATTTTGTCACTGGTCTACACACAATACCCCATAATTTAGAAGTACTATTTAGATTTTAATTTTTTTGGCAAATTAATTAAAAATATAAAGCTGAAATGTCTTGCTTGAGTCAAGTATTCACAACATGCTCGACTCCACCTTATATAAACTTAAATCGGGTGCTGGATCCTCATATATAATCCAAAGAACAGAAATAGGACAGCACTCCGGTAAATAAACTTAAATACACATTGCCGCACGAACGTTTCGGGTATGAGCCCTTCTTCAGCGTTCAAGGCAATGGCAATAAATGTCACATCAACAATACCATACATATGGGCATAATTATTATACATTCACAGTCAGTATTGGCCCAATCAAGAGATCCCAGCAGAGGGAGCTTGAAAATAAAATAAAGATAGACACACACATTCATTTTTTATTTTGTTTAACCTTTATTTAATTAGGCAAGTCAGTTAAGAACAAATTCTTATTTACAATGATGGCCTACACCGGCCAAACTCGGAGGACGCTGGGCCAATTGTGCGCCTCCCTATGGGACTCCCAATCACGGCCGGTTCTGATACAGTCTGGACAAATACATTATGATGTCATTACCTAAATGCTATGGAATCGCCAGTTGCACCCAATTATGCAAATATATTTATAAGGACATTTGAGTTGGACTTTGTGTACAATAATAATACCTATTCTAAGTTTATCAAAGTGTTTATGAGATAAATTGAGTACATTTTGTAAATTTGGTCAGGCATGATCTTGAATTGCATGAATTCTTTACATAGGCAACATTAATTCCAGGATGCCAGCCATTACATTTACCTTAGTAGGCTGTCCTACGTATAAATAATAAATTTCCTTTTTGGATGTTTTGGTTAAGAAAGATAGCAATGGCTTTCACATTGAGGTGTATAGAAAAGAAATGGATAACTTTGATTGGGCTGAGCGGGAACTGTGCTTCCGTAGAGGTAGGGGGGCTAGCAGGCCAGAGGTGGATGAACGTAGTGTCCTCGTTTGGGTGTAGGGTCTGATCAGAGCCTGAAGGTAAGGAGGTGCCGTTCCCCCTCACAGCTCCGTAGGCAAGCACCATGGTTTTGTAGTAGATGCGAGCTTCAACTGGAAACCAGTGGAGTGTGCAGAGGAGCAGGGTGACATGAGAGAACTTGGGAAGGTTGAACACCAGACGGGCTGCAGCGTTCTGGATAAGTTGTAGGGGTTTAATGGCGCAGGCAGGGAGCCCAGCCAACAGCGAGTTGCAGTAATCCAGACGGGAGATGACAAGTGCCTGGATTAGGACCTGTGCTGCTTTCTGTGTAAGGTAGGGTCGTACTCTGCAAATGTTGTATAGCATGAACCTGCAGGTTCGGGTCACCGCTTTGATAATAGCAGAGAACGACAGGGTGTTGTCCAGGGTCACACCAAGGTTCTTTGCACTCTGGGAGGAGGACATAATGGAGTTGTCAACCGTGATGGCGAGATCATGGAGAGGGCAGTCCTTCCCCGGGAGGAAGAGCAGCTCCGTCTTGCCGAGGTTCAGCTTGAGGTGGTGATCCGACATCCAAACTGATATGTCTGCCAGGCATGCAGAGATACGGTTCCCCACCTGGTTTTCAGAAGTGGGAAAGGAGAAAATTAATTGAGTGTCGTCTGCGTAGCAATGATAGGAGAGACCATGTGAGGATATGACATAGCCAAGTGACTTGGTGTATAGAGAGAATAGGAGAGGTCCTAGAACTGAGCCCTGGGGGATACCATTGGTGAGAGCACGTGGTGCGGAGACACGCCACCTGATAGGAGAGACCTGTCAGGTAGGATGCAATCAAAGAGTGTGCAGCGTGGGAGATGCCCAACTCGGAGAGGGTGGAGAGGAGGATCTGATGGTTCACAGTATCAAAGGCAGCAGATAGGTCTAGAAAGATAAGAGCAGAGGAGAGAGAGTTAGATTTGGCAGTACGGAGAGCCTCTGTGACACAGAGAAGAGCAGTCTCAGTTGAATGACCAGTCTTGAAACCTGACTGGTTAGGATCAAGAAGGTCATTCTGAGAGAGATAGCAGGAGAGTTGGTTAGAGACGGAACGCTCAAGAGTTCTGGAGAGAAAAGAAAGAAGCGATACTGGTCTGTAGTTGTTGACATCGGAGGGATTGAGTATAGGTTTTTTGAGGAGGGGTGCAACTCTCACCCTCTTGAAGAAAGAAGGGACACAGCCAGTGGTCAAGGATGAGTTGATGAGCAAGGTGAGGTAAGGGAGAAGGTCTCCGGAAATGGTCTGGAGAAGAGAAGAGGGGATAGGGTCAAGCGGGCATGTTGTTGGGTGGCCGGCCGTCACGAGTCGCAAGATTTCATCTGGAGAGAGAGAGGGGAGAAAGAAGTCAAAGCATAGGGTAGTGCAGTGTGAGCAGGACTAGTGGTGTCAATAGGCTTAGTAAATGAGGCTCGGATGTCGTCAACCTTTTTTTCAAAATGGTTGACGAAGTCATCCACAGAGAGGGAGGGGGGAGGGGGAGGAGGAGGATTCAGCAGGTGGCAAAAAGCTTCCTAGGGTTAGAGGCTGAGGCTTGAAATTTAGAGTGGTAGAAAGTGGCTTTAGCAGCAGAAACAGAGGAAGAAAAAGTAGAGAGGAGAGAGTGAAAAGATGACAGGTCCACAGGGAGTTTAGTTTTCCTCCATTTTCGCTCGGCTGCCCGGAGCCCTGTTCTGTGAGATCGCAATGAGTCATCTAGCCACGGAGCAGGAGGGGAGTACCGAGCCGGCCGGGAGGAAAGGGGACATAGAGAGTCAAAGATGCAGAAAGGGAGGAGAGGAGGGTCGAGAAGGTAGAATCAGGAGACAGGAGGGTGAAGGATTTAGCAGAGGAAAGAGATGATAGAATGGAAGAGGAGAGAGTAGCGGGAGAGAGAGAGTGAAGGTTGTGATGGCGCATTACCATCTGAGTAGGGGCAGAGTGAGTAGTGATGGAGGAGAGCGAGAGAGAAAAAGATACAAAGTAGTGGTTGGAGACTTGGAGGGGAGTTGCAGTGAGATTAGTAGAAGAACAGCATCTAGTAAAGATGAGGTCAAGCGTATTGCCTGCCTTGTGAGTAGGGGGGATGGTGAGAGTGTGAGGTCAAAAGAGGAAAGGAGTGGAAAGAAGGAGGGAGAGAAATGAGTCAAAGGCAGACGTCGGGAGGTTAAAGTCACCCAGAACTGTGAGGGGTGAGCCATCATCAGGAAATGAACTGATCAAGGCGTCAAGATCATTGATGAACTCTCCAAGGGAACCTGGAAAGCCACTTTCTACCACTCTAAATTTCAAGCCTCGGCCTCTAAATGACAAGGATGTTAAGTTTGAATGGGCTAGTGACTGTGACAGCGTGGAATTCAAATGAGGATATAGATGGTTCAGGGGGAAAAGAGAGAATGTCCACTTGGGAGAGATTAGAATTCCTGTGCCACCGCCATGCTGACCAGATGCTCTCGGGGTATGCGAGAACACATGATCAGACGATGGAAAGAGCAGTAGGAGTAGCAGTGTTTTCTGTGGTAATCCATGTTTCCGTCAGCGCCAAGAACTGCAGAACGGCAGTTCCAAAGGCTGATTAGAGTGGTTGCAGCCACGCGGTGTGAAGCGTTTGTATGGTCTGTACAGAGAGGAGAGAACATGGATAGACAGACACATAGTTGACAGGCTACAGAAAAGGCTACAATAATGCAAAAGAGATCGGAATAAAATTTACTAAACATATGGGCAAGCGAGAGAGCCTCCCTCGACTAACTCCCGCAGAAAAACTCGGCAGAACAGTCTTCGTTTTGGGGATGTCTACCGCAAACAGCTGCCGTTGAACAAGGAGGCTGTGCTTATAACACTAAGCTAATTGCCTAGCACAGGTGTAGCCACTCCCCCTCCTATTAAGTTGTAGTCTGCAGAGAACAAAATAAGTGGATGGACCTGCACCCACTTTTAATGGGTAGCAATCACTAACACACACAGACTAGGTAGCTTACTAACTAACTGGGACAGACAGACAAAACCAACACAGCTTACAGGTTCAAAGAAATTATACTTAGACTGCTTGGAGAATGAAGCAGGGTCCTTCCAAGACTACAAGTATTCAGACCCTTTGCTATGAGACTCGATATTGAGCTCAGGTACATCCTGTTTCCACTGATGATCCTTCAGATGTTTCTACAACTTGATTGGAGTCCACCTGTGGTGAAATTAAATTGATTGGATATGATTTGGAAAGGCACACAGATGTCTATATAAGGTTCCACAGTTGACAGTGCATGTCAGAGCAAAACCCAAGCCATGAGGTTGAAGGAATTGTCCATAGAGCTCCAAGACAGGATTGTGGCGAGGCACAGATCTGGGGAAGGGTACCAAAAAATGTCTGCAGCATTGAAAGTCCCCAAGAACACAGTGTCCTCCATCTTCCTTAAATGGAAGAAGTTTGGAACCACCAAGACTCTTCCTAGAGATGGCCGCCCTGCCAAACTGAGCAATCGGGGGAGAAGGGCCTTGGTCAGGGAGGTGAACAAGAACCTGAGTTCCAATGTGGAGAAACTTCCAGAAGGACAACCATCTCTGCAGCACTCCACCAATCAGGCATTTATTGTAGAGTGGCCAGACGGAAGCCACTCCTCAGTAAAAGGCACATGACAGACTGCTTGGAGTTTGCCTAAAGACTCAGACCATGAGAAACAAGATTCTCTGGTCTGATTAAATTAAGATCAACTCTTTGGCCTGAATGTCAAGCATCACGTCTGGAGGAAACCTGGCACTATCCCTACGGTGAAGCATCATGCTGTGGGGATGTTTTTCAGCGGCAGGGACTGGGAGACTAGTCAGGATCAAGGCAAAGATGAACAGAGCAAAGTACAGAGAGATCCTTGATGGAAAACCTGCTCCAGAGCGCTCAGGACCTCAGACTGGGGCAAAGTTTCACCTTACAACAGGACAACGACCCTAAGCACTCAGCCAAGACAATGCAGGAGTGGCTTTGGAACAAGTCTCTGAATGTCCTTGTGTGCCCCAGCCAGAGCCCGCGCAGGGCAACTGTTAGAATCTTTTAGATAGTACCTCCGAAAGTGCTGTGTGTGTATAGTGGTGGTTGACTGTATTAAGTAGTTGTGAGTCTATCAGGGTGGTTCTAGAGATTAGCCGTCAATGAGACGGCTAATCTAGGGTCTATAAAAATGGACTATTTGTGCTCGCTTCGGCAGCACATATACTAAAAGTACTTGAACCCGATCTAAAATCTCTGGAGAGACCTGAAAACAGCTGTGCTCCCCATCCAACCTGACAGAGCTTGAATGGGAAACTCTCCAAAATACAGGTATGCCAAGCTTGTGGCGTTATACCCAAGATACACAAGGCTGTAATCGCTGCCAAAGGTGACTCAAAAAAGTACTGAGTAAAGGGTCTGAATGTGATTTTTCTGTTTTTTATATAATAAATTAGCAAACATTTCTAAAACCCTGTTTTTGTCTTTGTCGTTATGGGGTATTGTGTGTAGATTGGGAGAAAAGGCTGGAACCTAACAAACTGTGGGGAAAAAGTCAAGGGGTCTGAACAGTTTCCAAAGGCAGTGTATACAGTCGCAAGGCATATGACCTAACAGCAAACAACTCAATTATTACAACAAATAGGTTGTAATATGGCTTTTTTTCTGGCTTCCCCAGTGATTTTTCCCACGCATCGCTACTGGAGACAAATTCACCTTTCAACCTAATAACCTAAAACACAAGGCCAAATATACACTGGATTTGCTTACCAAGATGGCATTGAATGTTCATGAGTGGACTAGTTACAGTCTGTGGCAAGACTTGAAAATGCCTGTCCAGCAATGATCAACAACCAACTTAATAATGTGATAAATATAATAATGTGCAAATATTGTACAATCCAGGTGTGAAAATCTCTCACCCAGAAAGACAGCTGTAATCACTGTCAAAGGTGATTCTAACATGTATTGACTCAGGGTTGTGAATACTTATGTAAATGAGATATTTCTGAATTTCACTTTAAATAAATTAGCTAAAATGTCCAAAAACAGTTTTCACTTTGTCATCATGGGTTATTATGTGTAGATAGGGTGGAGGTTAATGCTATGTAGGTAACTTGAGACATCCCTACCCTAACCCCTAAACCTAACCCCTACCCATACCCATACCCTAACCATAACCATGACCCTTACCTTAACAATTTTAAGTGTCAACTTCCATGGGGTAGGAACATCCCAAGGAACCCGGAAAGCAAGGACCATGGGGGTGGATGTCAATCATAGGTCAAGATATCCAAATGGCTTCTGCAACTTTTAGTTAGTCTACTCTACTGTCCATAAATGTAATGAAACATATATTTGTTCAGTCCTCATAATTGTTTATCTGTTTTGATAGATTCTATTTTTTGGGTAAAAACATTGCAATTTTAGAATTTTGCTGAAATGTTGTGGCACCTATGTCACGCCTTGCTGCTATGTTTCTTTTTTCATAGGCTACTGTGTATAAATCCTAATACTGCATAAGAATGTCGTATAGATAGGCCTATTCACTGAGTTTTACAGGCCCTAGTCAGCCTGGTCTCATAGACTAGATGTACCACAGTACATATACATTTGGGACCCTCAAATTAGTATGATATGTGATGTTTGGAATGATTACATAATACAGAAGATCACTTTAGGGGTGTTGGCTGGTGTGGATGGGTGGGCGTATAACACAAAGGTTGCGTGTTCGAACTTTGCAACTATTTACTACTTTGCATCTACTTAGCATGTTAGCTAACATTTCCCCTAACACTAACCTTAACCCTAACCTTAACCTTAACGTTAGCATTAGCCACCTAGATAATGTTAGCCACAACAAATTGGACCTCCGACCCTCTGCTGAGTACGAGCTGCCCTGGGATTGGAAGAAGGAACAGATTGTCAAGGCTCTGCCTGGTACTATAGTCTAGACAAGAGACCAAACCTACAGCACAATCATACACAATTCAAGCACATTACTACAGTATGTAACATCAACCACTAGCTATGCAGCTATGCAACTTCTATCACAACTATCTGCTGATGCAATGATAAATTGATTAAGTGGCTGACCCACTCAAGCTCTAAAATGTAATTAGACATGCTAAACCTGTAAACACGCCATAACATATAAATTAATATCAATATACAGTATTTACTACACAGAAGTTGACCACCCCCTTTATTTTCTCCCTCTGCTCTGCCCCCTCCTCCTCTCCAGCCCACTTCGACAGGCCTGAGCGACCCTCCCCCCCACCAAACCCTCACACGGCAGTCCCAGCAACAGCCCCAACAACAGTAGCACCTGCTGACAAAAATCCTGAAGTTCTCTCCCACCCTCTCGCCTTCCCCCTCCTGCCCGTCCAACATCGGCCCTGAGGCTGAGGTGTGCCGGGGAGACCCCAAATGCAATAGATTGTTGCTTTGAAAAACCCTTATCTTCATTTTTTTCCTGCAGCACAACAATACATTAGATCTAAACGCATACCTGTCACTCTCTCCATGTACCGGTAGGGGAGAGCAGGGTAAGGTGAGCAATGGTTTATATTCAGCATCATTACGTCCAGGGAAATATAGTGTTCATTCTAACAAGAATATCTACATATATTTCAGGATGTTGTGTATCCTTGGAAATAGTCAGAATTAATGTAAACATAACAGTTTTGAAAACATAGCTTGTCCAAACGAAGTGGTCTCTTGGCACAACTTACCCCGGGGTAAGTTGAGCCTTGGGACAAGGTAAGTTGAGTCGCCTTGGGATAAGTGGGTGATTGTGTCCTGTGACAGTGAGTGATGGTGCTAGTAGGTTAAAGTTTAATGAATGGAATGGGGGGGGTGTTATATTGTATAACTTAAATGTATGCCTACATTCAGATATAGATCTCTCTGTTCAATATCACTAGCCCTTCCATTCCTTGACCACTTGTCTGGGACAGGGATGTTGTTTTGATGTGCCAATTCGTAGGCAAGTTCTCTGCATTTGAGGCTACTAATGAAACTGGTCCGCAAGATTCTTGATATCTTTAGCAAGCTCAGACTCCATGTCATCAGATAAGACGTTGTGTTCCTCTGCTACTCTGTCATAGCCTCTCTTTCGCACAGGTACATGTACATTTTTGGGGGGGTCAATGTACCTCTTCAGTGTCATTCAATCCATTTTTTTCATCCCTTGCCACTGCTCGAATGGACTTCTTCCCTTCTCTCACTTCCTAGACCCCTGCTTGGTTTACATTTTTATACACAGAGCATGATGATGTCTGCTCTGTAACGATAAACATTTTCAGTTCATATGCATGACACAAACAGGACAGAATGTAATCATCATTTGTATGGGGTATGGTGGCCATTGGCTCAACTTAGCCCATTGCCATTGGCTCAACTTACTCCAAGGCAAATATTTTGACTATATTAGCCCACACAGCTACAACGATGCACTTTAATGATATGTTGTAGCTTATAGAGAACCCAAGTGATGTATAAAACAATCTTAAAACCATCTAATTTGGTTTAGATACAAGCATCATCAAACTTATAAGACAATACATTCATTTTACTTTGTGAAAATTATTGTTTTGGGACTTTTTTTCCATGTGGTTTCTTCCTTCACAGACTAAATGAAATGATGACCTCTTCCTAAATATTTGGTCACATGATACATTTTGTGTATGTTTCCCTAGAAACAAGGGGTGGCACAATAAGGTGGGAACGACTGCTCCCTCTCATTGAAGCCACTGAAGTTCAAGGCCGGCCGCAATCATGGTAACATTAATTGCTTCTAATAAATCAGATGTATGTCATTGAACCGACTATTTAAAAAATGCACACAGAAGAAGTTTACATAACGATAATTTAGTTGCTAATGGCAGCCTGCAGTACCTCGGTCGGCCTTCAACTTGAGTTACTCAATGAGAGGGGGGCAGCACTGAGCTAGCCTGCAACGTCACTTCCTGGAGTAGCTCAAACTGCGCATGCTATGTCTCCATGAGACGCCATCTTAACAGACTTCATTAGGCTTCAATTGTCACACCCTGATCTGTTTCACCTGTCTTTGTGCTTGTCTCCACCCCCCTCCAGGTGTCGCCCATTCTCCCCATTATCCACAGTGTATTTATACCTGTGTTCTGTGTTTGTCTGTTGCCAGTTCATCTTGTTTTGCCAAGTCAACAAGTGTGTTTTTCCCTGCTCCTGTTTCGCCAAGTCTCTGTTTTTCCTAGTCCTCCCGGTTCTGACCCTTTGCCTGCCCTGACACTGAGCCCGCATGCCTGACCATTCTGCCTGCCCTGACCTCGAGCCTGCCTGCCGCCCAGTTTCCTGGTGAGAAACAGTGAATCAGGAACCAGCAAATACTCCATTGCTCTCAAGTGAGTATACTAATCACTAGTACACCTGTTCCTTTTCTTCAGAGCTGATACCATACATAATGTTTAAAATTGTACATTTGGCTTGCTATTCCACACAATTCATAATACGTAGCCTTAGTGTAATTAATCATTTTTAACGCTCTACCTTTTTTCAATCCTTCTCTCTCAGGACGAGCCAGGGCTGTGTTCAGGTCATCGTAGCCCAGACTAAGGAGAACGGCTACACACTGGACCAGAGCAGCTGTGTGTTTTCCCAGAATTCCAGAGGTGGTGCAACACTACCTCACTCAGCGGCTGCATTTCAACGGGGCCGAGCACATGACCCTGCTGCACCCCTTGCCATGCCCTCACTGACTCCACCCCCTACCACACTCCGGTGTATCCCTGACAACCACATGCAAGGGGTGCAACCACATGCCTCTGCCTGAAATCATCCTTAACGAACATGTCCAAACTAATCCCGGCCTCCAACAAACTTAATACGCATCTCTTTATCCATTATCCATTCACTCTTCCGTCCCTCCCTCTTTCATATTATTTTACTCCTTATCATTACCAGTTTTTTTTTTTTTTTTCAGTCTTATTTTCTCCTGGATAAACATAAGGCAGACAAGCTCAGAGACCTGTTGCCCATGCTGTACTATCATTCCCTCACCTTTCATATGTAGTTAATGCAAAATGGCCAAGCTACTGTTTTGCATGTGAACTTGGGAGAAACTCAACCCCATGCCTTGATTGTACAAACAGGGAAGAAATGTTATGATAAAACGAGTCAGAGCCATGCCAGTTAGAATATAGTCTGAATTTCTAATAGATGTAGAGAATACTGTATCATTAATCATAATTTGTTATGAAATGGATCAAGCTGCAAAGAGATCAAACTTGTGCTGTTTGATGAGGAAAAAAGTCTGAACTTACCTCACCCTCTGGTGGATGTGCTGGCTCACTGCACCAACTGGACACAACCCTGTGGAGAAACACAACTGCTGTACAGGACAAAGACTAATTCATGTCTACACTCACAGCAAACATTAACGTTTTGCTGTTAGACTTATGTTTTATATAGAAATATAATTTTGTCATATCTACTATACTGTTGACTATGTGTTACACCTGCACCGTGAACCATTGCGTGATTCATAATGTAATGTGCCATGAGTCGCCAAACCCACTGGCTCCAGGTCATCTATAAGTCTTTACTAGGTAAATCCCTGCCTTATCTCAACTCGCTGGTCACCAAAGGAACACCTACCCATAGCATGTGCTCCAGTAGGTATATTTCACTGGTCACCCCCAAAGCCAACATCTCCTTTGGCCGCCATTCCTTCCAGTTCTCTGCTGCCAATGACTGGAACGAACTGCAAAAATCCTTGAAGCTAGAGGTTCCCATCTCCCTCAATAACCTTAAGCATCAGCTGTCAGAGCTGCTTATCGATCACTGCACCTGTATATAGCCCTTCTGTAAATAGCCCACCTTACTACCTCATCCCCATATTTATTATCTTAGCTCATTTTGCACTCCAGTATCTCTATTTGCACATCATCATTTGCACATCTATCACTCCAGTGTTAATTCTAATCTGTAACCTATTTCGCCACTATGGCCTATTTATTGTCCTACCTTCCTAACCTTACTGCATTTTGCACTACATTTGCACTCTGTATATAGATTCTCTATTGTGTTATTGACTGTACGCTTGTTTTATTCTCATGTGTAACTCTGTTTTTTGTCGCACTGCTTTGCTTTGTCTTGGCCAGGTCGCAGTTGTAAATGAGAACTGGTTCTCAACTGGCCTACCTGGTTAAATAAAAATGAAATAATTTTTCTTTTTTTAAAAGGTGTTCTATCAAGATGGACTACTTAAAAGTGTTCAAAGTGGGTCTTTTTTTAGATACAGTAAGATAAGCGCTAGATATACAGTAGGATGTGGTCCTAGTCTAGGGCGGTAGTTGGATGAATATACGAGACACAGAATATCTATTTTGTCCGCGTTTGATACCATCTTTCCCTCATGCTATCTCAGCCCCTCCGGCTCCTCAGGCTTGCGTGACAGACAGGACCGTCTGAGATCTTGTGGTCGCTTGACCTGGCCAGCAGGTAACCAAAGTGTCTCTATCCTCCTTATCTGCATGTGCTGTCTGCTTCCCCAGTGACACGACCAGGCTCTGTGCCCCACTTCACCTTACCCAGGCTGGCCCAGCCATGTTTGTCTCAAAGTGAAAGGTCCTGGCCAAGGTCAAATGTGTATTTGATATGAAGTGCTGGTTCAATTGTTTTGGTTTGAAAAATAGTTAGGTAATCGCTCTGTGTGTCCAAGAGATATACCGTAAAACTTAAATTAATAGCTCAGCGTTTATTTCCTTCTATCACTGAACACAACCAGTGCTTATTAGAGACAGGCTCCTATTTGAGCCAGGAGCTTATTTCCTTAATGCGAACAGTTTTTGCTCAATAGAATGTTGAAAAGACTACCACACTGTTTATTGTGACCAGTATGACCAATATAAACATGACAAATCCATCACAGATCAGACTTGCACTGACTAGGCTGCCTATCATACACCCCGATTTCACACTTCAGCACCATTTTCTCACTTGTTGCGCCTCTTTTATCAAACCACACTGTCTCATCCGTGGCAATGACGTTGCTCTCCATTTATGGGATCTTTTATTTAAGCTCATGAAACATGGGACCAACACTTTAATGTTGCGTTTATATTGTATTTCGTTCAGTAGTAGCACTGATGCACTGAAGTTTGCACGCTTATGTTTATACTTTTTTATTTTAAGGCAGTTTATCCGCCGCAAGTCAAACATCTGGGTCAACTTATATCTAGTCGAGCAGGACTTGCAGGAAGTAGTTGGCAGGATGTGTGTGCTGAAGTAGTTTACTCTGTGTGAATCTCCACTCCACACGCATACTACTGTACAGTGATGTGCGGGTTTACTAATAAAAAACGTCTAAAAAAGGCTTCTGGCAAACAGTTGCGGCAAGCTCATGCAAATGAGTTTTGTGGCAAACTGTTGCAGTAAATTATGATTTGAAAGTTGATAAACTTGTTACCTCACTTTTGAGACAATGGCATTTGAATGTTTTGCTACCTACTGGAGAGCTCTTCTTTGTCTACACCCATTCAGCGTCGTTCTGCTTTAGCATTGTTCAGGTTTAGCCCCACCCATCTCTTTAAGGGTTGTTCCGAGCGTTCCGTCCTAACAACAGCAGTCAAGCACCCAAGCTAACTGGCTAATCTCCTTATCTATCATACTCTAATTCCACTGATTTCAAAACTCGGTCCTACAGAAAGTGGAGAGCAGCACTTATGCAGTTCTACTACGCAATAAGCCGCGTTAGACAGTATTACTTACACATACTGACCAGCTCAAATAGACAGAAGTGTCCTATATGGCACACCAATCCAAACTCATCTCTTGCATGTCCAGTCCACTCATTATCTCAGCTAATAATTTCTGTGGCTAAACCAACTAGGCTCATAATTTAATTTTTTTATTCGTATATACAGATGGCATACAAGTTTGTTAATAAGGCACATGAAAGTACACAAAACGCAGTGGCTGGGAGAAAAGGTTCACATGGGAAGAGGTTTGAGAGGCTGGAGTCATGTATTACTGGATCTTAGTTATGGTGGCTGTTAGTTAATGGGCAGTAGTTGAAGCGAGGGGGGGGGGGGCGGGGGGGGGGGGATGTGCCACCACAATAAAGCAAGGACTTCCTTTCAGGATGCTAGGCATGGGTTTCATGGGTCAAGTGTAGTGGCGACCCGTAATTCAGGGCAGAGCCCCACATTTTTTGCAAATAATTTATTAAATAAACATTACAAAAATGTCTGTTTATATGTTGTTTTGTGAGCTACACACTTGGTTTTCTCATTCACACTTTACAAATCACAATTAAGACTACCATAATAACAGTCACTACATTCTAGTTGTTCATATTTCTTGGAGGCTAGACCCTCAAGATATTTACTTAACCTTGTATCATGTGCAGTAGCCTTTCAATGAGGACTTTCCTGCTATAGTAAATGGGTGAGAATGGCTGTCCAGCTGTAGACAATAAGGCTCGACCCTCAAGACATCAATCTCATCTACATAACACAAGGTTGTACATGGTCATGTGTAGATGACGGAGACATTATTTATAGATCGGTAGGTAAGGGTGTTCTCAAGCGGCTAGATGTTCTTTACCATTCGGCCATCAGATTTGCCACCAATGCTCCTTATAGGACACATCACTGCACTCTATACTCTTCTGTAAACTGGTAATCTCTATATACCGGCCCCGGACTGGGCACCGGTGGAGCGGACTGCTCCGGCACTGGAGCTGGGCAGACGACCGGCCCCGGACTGGGCACCGGTGGAGCGGACTGCTCCGGCACTGGAGCGAAGCAGACGACCGGCCCCGGACTGGGCACCGGTGGAGCGGACTGCTCCGGCGCTGGAGCGACGCAGACGACCGGCCCCGGACTGGGCACCGGTGGAGCGGACTGCTCCGGCACTGGAGCGAAGCAGACGACCGGCCCCGGACTGGGCACCGGTGGAGCGGACTGCTCCGGCGCTGGAGCGACGCAGAAAACCGGCCCCGGACTGGGCACCGGTGGAGCGGACTGCTCCGGCGCTGGAGCGACGCAGACGACCGGCCCCGGACTGGGCATCGGTGGAGCGGACTGCTCCGGCGCTGGAGCGACGCAGACGACCGGCCCCGGACTGGGCACAGCTGGAGGAAGCTCCAGGCCTTGAGCTGTGGCTGGAGGCTCCGGGACGCTGACCTTCGCTGGAGGTGGCGGGACGCTGACCTTCGCTGGAGGTGGCGGGACGCTGACCTTCGCTGGAGGTGGCGGGACGCTGACCTTCGCTGGAGGTGGCGGGACGCTGACCTTCGCTGGAGGTGGCGGGACGCTGACCTTCGCTGCAGGCCTCGGGACGCTGACCTTCGCTGCAGGCCTCGGGACGCTGACCTTCCCTGCAGGCCTCGGGACGCTGAACTTCACTGCAGGCCTCGGGACGCTGACCTTCACTGCAGGCCTCGGGACGCTGACCTTCACTGCAGGCCTCGGGCTGCTGACCTTCACTGCAGGCCTCGGGCTGCTGACCTTCACTGCAGGCCTCGGGCTGCTGACCTTCACTGCAGGCCTCGGGCTGCTGACCTTCACTGCAGGCCTCGGGCTGCTGACCTTCACTGCAGGCCTCGGGCTGCAGACCTTCACTGGAGGCCTCCGGCTGCAGACCTTCACTGGAGGCCTCGGGCTGCAGACCTTCACTGGAGGCCTCGGGTTGCAGACCTTCACTGGAGGCTCAGGGTTGCAGACCTTCACTGGAGGCTCAGGGTTGCAGACCTTCACTGGAGGCTCAGGGTTGCAGACCTTCACTGGAGGCTCAGGGTTGCTGACCTTCACTGGAGGCTCAGGGTTGCTGACCTTCACTGGAGGTCGGGTGCGAGGAGCTGGCACTGGGCGTACCTGACTGGGCAGACGCACCGTTTGGCTGGTGCGCTGAGCTGGCACGGGTCGCACCGGGCTTTTGTTGCGCACCGATGTTTGGGTGCGCTGAGTCACTCTCCTCCTCCTCCGACTCTGGACCGGCGCTGAAGGCACCGGGCTGGGAACTGGCACTGGATTAGGACTGTTGCTGTCATCTCTCCAGCGCCAATTTTGACTAGGATTAAATGTCAGGAATTGTGAAAAACTGAGTTTAAATGTATTTGGCTAAGGTGTATGTAAACTTCAACTAAATGTATTTAGTGTATCTTACCTGGATATGGTCACATCAGGTTTTCCCTCAGAGGGAATGCCTCGTATACCACGAAGACATATGGGCACAGTGTATGGGTCTCCGGCAAGCACTCTGGCCTTGGTAGCTCCTAAATTAGTTAGGACTTGCTGCTTGAGAAGATTCCCGCATCTCCCTCCCGACCATATGCGCCCACGTCGATCATGGTGAAGGGATACCTTGCATCGCAGACTGCCATCAGGACCAATGCGAAAAAAGCCCTAGTAGTTGTAATACTTGCTGCCCAAGTTTCCGAAACTCAGATCCGAAATATGTTTTCCATCGACAGCTCCTTCACAAAATTGATAATCCCAACAATCCCCAAAATCTCTGGTGATTTCTAACCATTTTGCAGCACATTTTTTATTTTTTTTGCTTCTGCTTCTGTGGCTAAAAAGTATTGTCGTAACGCATATGACACCAGTCTAGGCTGACATGCTAGTATTTGTAAATAGGTATAACACCGGATCGGAATTTCATCAACCATTTCACACCTAATTTGGTGTGAGTCACTATCGGGCTAGGAAGGTTAACAGTTTTTGGCACAGAAAAGACCAAGCAAGGTTGAATAATATCTGGTTAAATGTTATGTTTAATATTTGGAAGAACACATTGGTAATTACCATAAACAGATTACAAAATATGTGCAAAGAAAAAGGTTAATGATATTCAAATGGTCAACACTAAATAAACATAATAAATATTAGAAATATTGATTGAATAGGTTATATCTATATCTAGAATATCTACATCTCTGAAATGTAATCTTTATGTTTGTGACACAATTAGTGGTAGTGTGTTACAATAACATCCACTGAAAAATGTTCAATGAATACCATCCTGAATATATAACCAAAGCATTTAAACAGTTGAATTGGAATTTGAGGCTGTATAGGGAACACAACTGAATTCACACATGCTACCCTGTATACCAGGGCTAGGCAATTAGATTCAGCCCCTGCTGATTTTTTGTCCGAGAGGAAGGTCGGGGGTCCGTAACATAATAATCATAATTTGTACACTGCGAATTGACCACATTTAACAAACTGACCACAACTAAGCCCCCAAATTAGTTTTATTTGAAAATAACAGTCATTGAGTACATTGATCACATATTAGATTTAGCTATTTGTGAGAATAATTGTAAACAGATTTAAACACATTTTTTGCTAAATTTCTGGTGATTATAGTATTTTTATTTTATTTACCAAAAATGTAAAATAAATAAACAAAAACTTTGGGGGGCCCAATAAAATCACTTGCTAACACCTGCAGTATAAAGTGGCACTCGTGGATTTGAGGACACAGAGTAACTGACTCCGTACCTGTGACTTAACTGTGGTATGAAAAGTATTTGTATACTGTAAGTGTCCATCAGCGGAACTTTACTTGCGTTAACGCAGTGACGTTCCCTCAGCCTCTTTTCACACATTGTAGTTGCAGTGTTTAGAAATTGCGTAAGATGACCATATGACCATAAATTATACCCTTTCACTGTTGCTCTACAATTCATTACCCCTTCCCTCCTTCCTTCCCTCCTCCCCTCCTCCCCTTCCCTCCTCCCCTTCCCTCCTCCCATCCTTCCCTCCTCCCCTCCTCCCCTTCCCTCCTTCCCTCCTCCCCTCCTCCGCTCTTCCCTTCACTCTTTCATCTCCTTTGTCGCTGCCTCTTTTTTTTCAAAAGGCGTGTGGACGAGTTTCTCAGGCTTGTACTCCATGAAGAAGTCGTTGCAGGCCACCGTCAGGGCTCCCATGAGGATGATGAACTCTGTGAAATCCACCTCGCCGTCGCTGTTGGCGTCCAGGTCGTTCATCACCTTCTCAACCCCTTCTCCGTCCCGGGCGTTCTGGATGAGAAGAGGGAGAGGAAGAGGAACAGGGGGAGAGGGAGGATAGAGGGTGGAGGGGTTAAGTAATTGTATGTATTCCTGTCAGTAAATGTATTTTTCCTGACTGAGTGAGTGTTTGTGTATGTGTGTGTATGTTTTCGTGTGTGTGTGTGTGTGTGTCTCTCTCTCAGCATGTACACTCCTCTCACCCCTAGGTAACTCCCCAGCTCCTCAGTTAACAGCTCTCTCAGCTCTCCCCGGCTCAGAGTGTACTTGTCCCCCTCCTTCCCTGAGTACTTGTGGAAGGTTTTGATCAGCATCTGCATAGCATTCTCCAGGTTGGAAGAAGGTTCTTTGGACATACTGGAGGGAAAGGCAGAGGTCAGACACTATGACAGGATGCACGCTCCATCCCTACCGCATGTGCGGTCACATGACGGACATGGGTGTGAAGCCTCCAACCAAGACAGAGTGAAACATACACGCCGAACAGAAGAAGGTCAGCAAACTAGAGAAAGAGGTGTCCCAATTCTAGGCCTAGGCTACTATATTCAGAGGTTAAATGACAGCCTACAAATGAGCTATTCCTTCTCAACATACTGTGGCCACTGGACAGTGTTTTGTAACCTTACTTGGTTTGACATGTGAAAGATGTGAGGTATGAGAGATGAAGAGAGACGGCTTTTTAAAAGCAACAGTCTTACACACATTGTGTCCGGCATCTTGGTATCTTCTTGAGTTGGTTTCGTTGGAGAGACTGTGCACACACAGACACAGACAGGTCATTTAATCTCTCTCAGTTGACAGACTTGTAAATTGCTTGTTAAGTAAAGATAACGTCGTTGAGGTAATTTGAGATGAAGGTCTCAGGGTTTCGCAATCATATTGATCAATGTAGCAGTGACCACAAGTGAAACACAAAACTGTCAAAATGGCAATCACAATCAGGTGATCTGGTAACCCGAGGCATACACACACACACACACACACACACACACACACACACACACACACACACACACACACACACACACACACACACACACACACACACACACACACACACACACACACACACACACACACACACACACACACACACACACACACACACACACACACACACACACGCACACTACAATCTGTCTCTAGTCATTCTGAACTCTGAAAAATATTCCTTTGCAGATGTTGACTGTGTGATCAATAATACAGAAGTGCTCAATGTCGTTTTAATGGGGGATGCACTAAATAATCTAGGCATAGGGGTCAGCTGCCTCATTGACAGACAAATGCTTCTCCAAGAAATTCCTCTGAAAGTACATTTCTTTTCACCCTTTAACAATTCCCCATATAAAGTCCATGACACTGGGGGGTTACCAACCTTTTCTAGAGCTAAATAAAGCAGGTTGTTAGCTACTCATTTTTTTCTAGCTTTCAAATAGGCACATTCTTCTCTTCTCCTCTCCCCTGAAACTCTTCCCCAGGTCCTTACTGTACAAGAGAGAGTAGTGCACTATATTTTCTGTCAACATATATACCTGGTAAAATAATGGTTAACAAACAACTCTCAACTGGTTTTCTCCCCAAATTATGTTTTATATTTTCCCAAATTATGTTTTCTCAGATACATTTTTCCCTGGTTTTAGATTTGTTTAGTTTTTCACTCTTAATATTACAATTGTTCATAAAGAAACAATGAAATTGAGCCCATGTCAATGTTTTAAATCACATCAGAAGTCAATTTTTTGTTGACTTCTTGTAATTGCGCTTCTGGCCCTTTAATTGAGTGTCTAGAAGTGTGGAACGGGTCTTCTAACGTGCCGGTCTAGTGATGGTTTTGGACTGCTGCTTCTCATTGCATGGCAACGTTTGCAAATATTAGATACAAATGATATACTTCCTCATGATATACTTCTGCCAGGTAAGCCTACTTTGCAGTTAACATTTAAAAAGTATTTCTGTCAACCCACAAGATGGTTATCACATCAACAGGCTACACACTGAGTGATAGATCAACACGCCGCACCACACACACAGACAGGGGCAATATTGCTGGAAATTAATTGGCAGATATTGCGTTCGGTGTAGCTTTTTAAGCCAATAGTGGCTCGTAGCCGGGAGCTTGCGGTGTCTGACACTTGTGAGATTTGTTTATGACAGTTTGGGTGGAATGTGAAAATGTACTTTCAGAATTGTTTGGCGAGAGACTCATAGGTGGCCTGCAAGATACTGGTAGCTTGCGATCAACCTGTTGGAGACCACTGTACTAAGCTAACATATTGAATTGTTTTTAAGATAGTCACACCATAGATCATTTAGCTATTTGATTTTGAAGTCTGGGAGGTAGAAATATTTTTACAAATGATTTGATAAAATATAGAATTTGGCCTTTATTACTATAGCCTATAGAAACACATTGAATAACACATTCATAAATGGCAAAACAGTCAAAAAATGTATCATAACTAATACGTTTTTGTAGTGTCTGTCCTAAATCTAGGAGATATAAGAAAGCTTTTGTTTTTTTGGACACATATTTAACCCCTTTTTTTTGTTGGCACAAAAATACCTCCATACTTCCATCCATTTTTTAAACGGGTATGGAGTTACCTTTAGACCAGTCCCATGACATTCATAGAGCAAAACGGAAAACACCATCGTGTTTGTGAAAGTCTCATCTTTCCATAGAGTGGTATTAGTTTGTAGGCCAAACCGTTCAGACTCTACAGACGTTTTCATGAGAAGACAGAAGTCTTATGGAAAGTCTTATGGTCTGACAAACACCACTGTAGCTCGGCTACCTTCCACCGCAGATAAAAACGCCCGACAAAGGCGGATGTGGTGCAAAAAAATCTTAAAATTACAGATTTTGATAGGGAACAACTTAGATTGTTTTAAAATTAAGATATTTTAAATATTAGCATGGATGAAAAAAGTTTCAGAGCATTAAATAGAACAAAATATTTTCTTCACAGGTTTTGGTCTGTCCAACAAAAACGTTTTAAACCTCCTTTACAACAGGCAAACCAATTGTAGTTTGAGGAGATGGGCTCAACTTATCACCCCATAAGTCTTATTGCTCTGGATACCAAGGTGCTTGCCGCCCTGGCTACATCACCGTGAAAATGTTTTTCCACTATTCGCAATAAGGCATATATATATATATATATATATATATATATATATAGAAACATGGGTAAAGCTGATTCCAGAAAACAGTTAGCAGTTGCAAAGAAAAAAGGACAAGGGTACTCTAGCCTGTCCGTCTTACCTGAGTGCTGATGGAGGGCCTCCTTTTGTCTTTGATGAAAGAGGTAGGGAGAGAGAAAGATGCAGCTTAAATACCACCTGTCCCCTCGACCTTCTTCTCTCCTTCTCCCACCTTCCCTGCTTCTATTTCTCTCTCACTCTTTCCCCTCCCCTCTCTTCCCTCCCTTTCTTCTCAGGTGCTCACACATACAGACAGAGCGCTTGACCTCAGCATGCAACAGAAGCATCAGGGTGAAAGGCTTGGCGTCAAAGTATTTTATTTTATTATGGGCCCGTTACACAGTTATACTGCTACCGTAGCTTAGGAAAAATGATACAGCATTGGTTGTGAAGGAGTAACAATGGCATAGTGCAGGCCTGGCCAACCCGCGGCTCCCGAGCCGCATGCGGCTCTTTGCCTGGTTTCATGTGGCTCTTACGTTCATATCGAATTTTGTGTTGTGTATATAGCCCCTTTCACACTGCCCAAAAAAACCTATGTAAACCCACTAACACCCGATATTTATCGGCTTCACCTCCGATCGGTATTGATGTGAACGTCACACATGGGTGAACCCGCTAATTTGCACCATGACGGAGGCAACGAAGGCTCGAGGCTCTTTGCAGTAACATAGTAAAAAATGTGTCTCTTAGTCTCTGACTGGTTGGCCACGCCTGGCATAGTGGTTCATTATTATGGCTTTTGGTGAGCATGGCAGTGGCTCTGTTAGAGAGCTTGTTTGCAACAGTATGTCCTGTGGTGGGATGGTCTACCTGTAAACACTCTACTTAGTATAGTATACCACTGGAAAAGAGGCCTCCTGGAAACGGAAAAGAAAACGAGCATCTGTGTATCCTGTACAAATCCGATAAGGGGTCAATTGGATTTTAATTAAGCCAATTCACAGAATTGCTGTTTACTTTTGGTGAGGATTTTTCAATGAATCTACTGAATTGGCTGAGTTGGAACACAATCCTGGGTCATAGCAGAGTTCTTAGAATACACCGGGGCAGGGCACAGTGTGACATTGTCTATCAAGCTATAGTATCAGCCTACTTGCATTTAGGTACAGAGTGTCATAGTTTCATCATCCTTGAGTGGACACAATCCTAACACAGGTGTGCACAGTGCTGATGTTTAGACTACAGGAGGGTACGCAGATAGCTCATTTGTACAGTACACTGTGCTAGTGGATGAGGCCTATACTGTACATACTACAGCATTACCAGGAGATGTTAGCATGATGCTAACTGCAGATGGTGCTAGTGAGTGGCATGGTTTTTCACATAGTCGAGATAGGACAACCATGCGTCACTGTAAAATACAATGGTTTCCTCAGCAAATAATATTACAGTACAAAATAGGCTCTTTAACCAGGTTTAGTTTTTTTAAAAGCATGCTCGGATGAGTAAAGATTTCCAGATGAGCCTTTGCTTTCCTTAGTTTAAATGAGTCATGCAAGCAATGCAGCAGAGTAAGAACAGAGCAAGAGTACAGCAACATGCTTGGATAAGTAAAGGGAAGACTTTTTTTTACCAGCGTCAAGGTGCAACATTTTGACGTCATTACATCTCATTCCTACTAGTAGATTGTACATCTTCTCTATTTCACTGAAGGCCTTGAAGCTCAAACCGTCATAATAGACAAGTATATATACTGTATATCTTTATGTACCGGTCGGTGGTGCTGTGTGGTTTCATGCATGATGCAACATGAGCTTTTTAACATGATTACATTAATAATGAAGGGACAATTTACAAATCAAACTACAATTAACAAATTGTCTGTAACTCTCCTACAAATAATTGCTAATTTGTAAATAACCTGTGTGTTGGACTGTACAGTACAACCCCTGCGTTCCATTACAGTAACTGTCCAGGGTTTCCAGATTTTAATTACTTATTTAACCTTTATTTAAATAGGCAAGTCAGTTAAGAACAAATTCTTATTTACAATGACGGCCTACCCCGGCCTCCCCTAACCTGGACGACGCTGGGCCAATTGTGCGGCGCCTTATGGGACTCCCAATCACGGCCGGTTGTGATACAGCCTGGGATCAAACCAGGGTCTGTAGAGACAATTAATTACAATATGAATGAAACAGTTTTCCTTCCAAGAAATGGTAATAAAGTTAAAAAGCAGCTTTTCTGTATTTGAATGGTATGGGCATACCCCAACAACAGACTGGTGTAGGCGTATTACCGCTCATTAAAAATATTAATAAAAAGTAATGAAAAAACGGCCAGCTTTCTAGCACTCCCTTCTGGTTAGTTTAGTCAGGCAGCTGAAGCTGATTGGCCAGCTCAGCAATTGAGCCAACTTGACATCACGTTAAATGAGGAAACGTATGCTTTGGCCTCAAATACTAATTAATGCTTTGGCCACAAAACGAGTATAGGACGAGTCAACAACATTATTTGGGTATGAGTTAACAGAATATGAGCTTTTAAAAATTTGATTTCACTGGACAGTAATTGTAAGGCTTCCAAAATGTGTTAGTGGTCCAATTCAGGACATACTTGCTATAATATACAATGCAAGCCATTAGAATGGCTGGAGTAATAATAGTTATAATATCATATAATACTAGCTGTTTTATCAATAAAGGGTAGTAATATTAACAAAATATTAGATAGTAAATAATAGTCACATGCTGATAACAATCATATTACATTGTTTTCAGGTGTCTGATGGCTCAGTATATTTCATGTTTTTAAGGCCAAAGTACTACGACACTACTGGTTTAAGGGATAAAGCAGTTTATGGACCTGGTTTAAAATACAAACCCCGCCCATCTGGGCAGGCTAAAGCAAACACTCAAAGCATTTAAAAGATTTAAAATAGTATTTGAACACAGGTCTGGTAATTCCGTTGGAACTCAGGATATTCAGATGAGTCACAGATAGCTAGTAACTCGTGTTGGTTTTGCCTAAGGGTGTGCCCGCTATGGTTAAGTCAATGGTTTTAAGCCATGGCTAAGTCAATGGTTTTAAGCACTGGGATGTAGTTGCAGGTCAAACAGGGTCTCTCAACACAGAGAACAGGGGTTTGACCAGGTAACCCAGCAAACCTGATGGTAGTGGAACCAGGAGAAAAAAAACTATATATATATATATATACACTTGAAAAAAAAGTTCCAAAAGGGTTCTTCAGCTGTTCTCATAGGATAACCTGTTTTTGGTTCCAGGTAGAACCCTTTTGGCCCTTTGTGGAAAGGGTTCTGCATGGAACCCAAAAAA
Source organism: Thymallus thymallus (assembly GCA_023634145.1). Taxonomy (NCBI): domain Eukaryota; kingdom Metazoa; phylum Chordata; class Actinopteri; order Salmoniformes; family Salmonidae; genus Thymallus; species Thymallus thymallus. The sequence goes on along the minus strand of CM042396.1, from coordinate 5,858,905 downwards.
AAGGGTTCTCCTATGGGGACAGCCAAAGAACGCTTTTAGGTTCTAGATAGCAACTTTTTTTTCCCTAAGAGTGTAGAAACTATACCAACACAATACCTTAACAAGGGTCAAGTTTCTGTTGTGACTTTTCACATCAGGTGTGACGTTTCCAACACACTATCAGAGCCCATTTTCTTCAAGTTTGGGTGTCTGATTTGTTTTCCTTTCCTCCTGGTTCTGGTTCTGGTCCTGGTGTATTGGGTTGCATGGAGAAACGGCTCAGGAGCCATATCGGCCTGCTGCTATTTTGGGCTCCCTTGGGCTTGTAAGGGTCCCCTGGAGTTGATTCCATTCTGGGCCCTCAATTATTTACCAGAATGACATTATTAGGTCACACCACACCTGATCTTTCAGCTCCAAATCCATGGCTATTGGCTAGCTAGTAGCGGAGAGGAGTTCATAAACTCCAGATGCTGCCCTGCCTGGACCTACCAGGAAATGAAATAGACGAAGCAAAGACAGAGACTAGCCTGAACTAAGAACCCCAGAAAATTAGTTTATTGTCATGTCACGCCATGTCAGATCTTTATTACAATGTGCCAGTGTAACACTTGTAATGTTAAGGCAGGTGTTACATTTTCTCTGTAAGTGTTAAATTAACACTCATTGGTGTAAAAGAATCCCAGTGTTGGTGTTAATAACCAGTGTGAATCCAAAACCACGGCCATCATTATCATAGGTCGATTTTTAGAACTGTTTCGATATATATGTTTTTGCATGTACATTGATTCATTCGTTAATCTTATTCTTCTCAAATATAAATAACATACGACACTATCGATGTTGATTTAACACTGGTAGTGCTAATTTAACACTGGAGAATTTGACGTGTAGCAAAAGCCATGCAACCATGCGTCAGTGCTTAAGCCAAACAAGCTTCTCAGAAGAACAACTTGAGATGGCCTGACTTGACTGTACATTGTGGAATGTACAGTAGTATAGTGTTGCATTACTTCATTGTAGATAGGCAAAGAGAGAAAGAAGGAATGAAAATATAACTACATTTAGTACGGCATGTGTGTCAGTGTTTATCAAGAGGATTTAGTTCTACAGGTGTGGAAATGTGTCAGAATTTCAGAGGGTGTGTCAGAATTTCATGTCAATGAATGGCAGAATGAATTATATATACATATAATAAAGTATAGTCTGCTATATAGTGGGAAGTCATATCAACATATATTGGCATGTGCTGCTGCTATGTAAGTAATTGTAGTGTAATACTAAGTACATATATCAAGAAAGTATGGATTGGGGTTTATAGTATGTTGTTGTCTGTAGTTTATTTTAGTACCAAATACTGGGTTTATGTATGTGTGTATGAAAATAAATGTGTTATTGTGGGGTTGCAACATATACTGTAATGTTGCATGGTATTATTATTATTATTATTATTATTATTATTATTATGGTATTAGCACTCCTGTTTGGAGGGTGGGTTGTAACAGTGCACTGTAGTGTGTATTAGGGTAGTGTGGTGTTGGTGTGTATTGTAATGTCCAGACTGAACCGGTGGTAAACTCCTATGAGGCCTCCTCTATCTTCTCCTCCTTGGTTGCTGCTGGTGCTGGCTTCTCCACCTTTTCCGCCTCTACAACCTTCTCTTCCTCTACAGCTGCTGGTGCCTCTACAGCTGTGGCTGCCTCTGCTGGTGCCTCTACAGCTGTGGCTGCCTCTGCTGGTGCCTCTACAGCTGTGGCTGCCTCTGCTGGTGCCTCTACAGCTGTGGCTGCCTCTGGCTCTGCCTGTGCCTCCGCTTCTGCCTTCTCTTCCTTTACCTCTGCTGCTGCTGGCGCCGGTGCATTCTTGGTCTCTGTTGTGGCGGCCGCACGCTCGGTTGGCGTCTCCGCGGCAGTGGCGCATTGCACGCTCAGGGAGGTTGCTAGGTAGCCCACCAGCTTCATGTACTCCTCGAAGTTGACTTTACCGTCCTGGTTGGTGTCCAGGCCCTGTTGCATTTTCTTCACCGCCTCGGAGCTGTCCGTGTCCTGGGTACAGATTAGAGACAGAGACGGGCAGACTCAAAGGTGATGCCAGCAGAGGTGACCTCAGTAGTAGCTGACTTCTTACATCACAAGGTACAGTACTGTTATGTGCAGCATGATTTATAGATAAACTTGGTTAAATCAAGGTCTAAGTTGGTGCAACACAGTGTCTCCTATTCCAAACACTATCTTACTAGTGCAGCAGGCAGCCTAGTGGTGAGAGTAATGAGCCGGCAACCGGAGGGTTGCCAGTTTGAATCCCAGGTCTGATGTGAAAAATCTGGTGGGAAGTGAGCTGGCAACAGGAGGGTTGCTGGTATTAAATCCTAGATACCGTTGCCTGCCGTTGTGCCCTTGAGCAAGGCACTTAACCTCCCACAACAACTGCTACAGTGTGACAGCTCCCTGCTCCAACCTATATTTGTACAGTGGCGCCCAGATTTATTGAAACCCTTGATAAATATGAGCAATATATTGTATGCTTAAAAAAATTGGGAAATTATATTATTTTATACTAATTAAATTGCTCAGAGAAATATATTTTGTTTAACAAGTAATTATTGTCACCCCTAACTGTGAGAGGTTAGCATGTCTTGGGGTTATGATCTTTGACACTCTGTAACTTTCTCACTCATCACTATTCATTCAGGATTATCCGTAACCATGGTAGCACCCACATTAATGTAGAAGTGTTTAGAAACATATTCTATTCTTATTTATAATAAACGTGACTCCAAAATGACATAATACATTATTTATAATGAATTTCTATTGGGTACAAATAATCTGAAACACAACCAATGCAGCCAACAAGTCGCAAGCTTGATGTAGTCATTGCCTGCTAGGAATATGGGACCAAATACTAAACCTTTGACTACTTAATTTCTAAGAATCTTTAGGGGTGTCAATTTTGGCCCCTTCCTTTTTGATTACTTGTTAAACAAAATCTCTTTCTCCAAGCAATTTAATTAGTATAAAATAACATAATTCACAAAATAAATTTGCCTACAATATAGCTCAGCATTTTAATGATTTATTTTATACAGGCATCATCTTTATCAAGGGTGTCAATAACTTCGAACCCCACTGTATGTGTGTCTTTCGGAGGGGTTGGGATAAAGCAGAAGTGACATTTTGGTCAGACCTTTTATACAATTGACGAATAAAGTGATCTTAATCTTAACAACTATACAGTGCATTTGGAAAGTATTCAGACCCCTTGACTTTTTCCACATTTTGTTATGTTACAGCGTTATTCTAAAATTGATTAAATAGTTTTGTTTTTCATCATCAATCTACCCACAATACCCCATAATGACAAAGCAAAAACATGTTTTTCCATTTTTTTGTAAAATGTAAAAAAAAGAAACTGAAATATCACACTTACATAAGTATTCAGACCCTTTACTCAGTACTTTGTTGAAGCACCTTTGGCACACCTGTATTTGGGGAGTTTCTCCCATTCTTCTTTGCTCCGTTCATCTTTCCCTCAATCCTGACTAGTCTCCCAAGCCCCTGCCGCTGAAAAACATCCCCACAGCATGATGCTGCCACCACCATGCTTCACTGTAGAGATGGTGCCAGGTTTCCTCCAGACGTGACGCATGGCATTCAGGCTAAAGAGTACAATCTTGGTTTCATCAGACCAGATAATCTTGTTTCTCATGGTCTGAGAATCCTTTAGGCGCCTTTTGGCAAATTCCAAGCGGGTTGTCATGTGCCTTTTACTGAGGAGTGGCTTCCGTCTGGCCACTCTACCATAAAGGCCTGATTGGTGGAGTGCTGCAGAGATAGTTGTCCTTCTGGAAGGTTCTCTCATCTCCACATAGGAACTCTGGAGCTCTATCGGAGTGACCATTGGGTTCTTGGTCACCTCCCTGACCAAGGCCCTTCTCACCTGATTTACAAACATTTCTAAAAACCCGTTTTCTCTTTGTCATTATGGGGTATTGTGTGTAGATTGAAGAGGATTATTTTTTTTTAATACATTTTAGAATAAGGCTGTAACGTAACAAAATGTGGAAAAAGGGAAGGGGTCTGAATACTTTCCGAATGCACTGTAGCTCAATCAAAGAGTTCAAAAAGGTGTAGTGTTTATAGCTGGTTTATAACCATGGTGAGTGTGGAGGCTGCTGTCTCACTGACCATCATGATGTTGTGGAGCTGGCTCTTCACCAGCTTCTGGAAGTCCTTCCCTCCCAAATTCTCCTTCCCTTTGGCTGACTTCAGAAAGACACCCACTACCGTCTGAATGGCAGACTCCATGACTGCTCTCTCTCTGCTCCGAGATAGAGGGGTAGAGTTTGGTAGAGAGGGATGAACAGGGTGTTGGGGGAAAGGGAGGAGAGGAAGCAGGTATGAAGAGCGAGAGAAAGAGAGAGAGAAAGAGAGAGATAAAACAGAGATGTGTGAGATGTTGATTGAGCGACACAGGCAATGCACATTTGACCAAATTCTTTCCATGACAATCTAAAATTTAATTTAAGGAGACAAAGATAACCCACCACAGTGGAAAAAGAAACTGTGGATGTCCTTGAGATACACAAAGGCTTGTCGTTTCAGGTGTTGAGTCTGGAACTCCTTGGTAGAATAGGGAAGGTATGAGATGGACAGGAGATGTGCGATAAGCTAAGACGGTGAGAGAAAGTCTGACTGAAAGACAAGCGGGGATGCACAATGGAAGTTCTGATCTTTGATAGGTCATCTGATCTACTGAAGCCACTATTGGGGCAAGGTTTCAGATTACCTCAGGGATTACCTGTCTGCTGTCTACCTTTCTATCTGTCTCTCGTTCTTTATCTCTCTCTCTCTTTCTTTGTCTTTCTCTCTTTCTTTGTCTCTCTCTCTCTTTCTTTGTCTCTCTCTCTTTCTTTGTCTCTCTCTCTTTCTTTGTCTCTCTCTCTCTTTGTCTCTCTCTCTTTCTTTGTCTCTCTCTCTCTTTCTTTGTCTCTCTCTTTGTCTCTCTTTCTTTGTTTCTCTCTCTCTCTCTTTGTCTCTCTCTCTCTTTCTTTGTCTCTCTCTCTTTCTTTGTCTCTCTCTATTTGTCTCTCTATTTGTCTCTCTCTTTCTTTTCTCTCTCTTTCTTTCTTTCTTTGTGTCTCTCTTTCTTTGTCTCTCTCTTTCTTTGTCTCTCTCTTTCTTTGTCTCTCTCTCTCTCTTTCTTTCTTTGTCTCTCTCTCTCTTTTTTTGTCTCCTTCTCTTTGTCTCTCTCTTTCTTTGTCTCTCTCTTTCTTTGTCTCTCTCTAGCTCTGTTGCCTCCTCGCGTCCTTCTTCACACTGCATTAATAAAACAATATTTCATGATTTTTTGAGGGACAGACATTTTACATAGTGAATATGTTAGTGTGTGTTTGTGCATGCGTGTGTTGTATGCACCTTTATATGTGAGTAATCCGGTTGTATGTGTGCAATACAACCCATGAGTGTTGGACTGATTGAATGAGATTCACCTGTTTTCCTACACTTTGGAGTTCAAAGTAAATATCAGCTTTGTTAAAAATACATTCTAGTATTACTCACAAAGACAATTTTCCCTTGGGGATCAATAAAGTACCTATCCTATCCTATCCTATCCTATCCTATCCTATAGACAGCTGTATCTGTAAGATTATCCTCACACTGAGCATAAAATACAATGCATGCCAGTGAGTGACATATCCATGCAGGAATTCCATTCATTTCTGTCAGAGGAGATCACTTAAACAGGATACAGGCCAAGCTAGTTTAATGAACCAACCTCACTCGTTTGTCAACTTTAGTATTTAAATGTAGCACACAAACTACACACACATTTCCGCCAAGAAAAAGCATACACTGTAAAGGGGTTACTGTGAATTTGACAGTAGCTTACAGACAGCTCGTGGCAAGTAAAATTCTGGATTTCATATTACAGGACACCTGCTGCAATATAAATACAGTATCAAAGCAAGTACTGTGTAATGAAACACAGTGCAATACGTAAAATTCACTGCATTATACTGTCAAAAAGTATATGCTACCATAATCAGAATTATGGTATTTTACTGTAAATACAAGGGATTGGTGCAAGCAGGTTAGCTCCTAGGTAAAGTGTTTACAAATACAGAATATTATGGTATATTTGGTGTTTTATATCACTTTTTTAAAAAAAGCTTCCAAACTGCAGCGACTACAGGGCAAAACCGACCAAAGGGACAATGATGTTTGAAATTTCTAACAATTGTAAAACATTTATGAAGAATAAAACACTAATATATCTTGATTAGACAAATATTCAACCCCCTGAGTCAATACATGTTAGAATCCCCTCTGGCAGCGATTACAGCTGTGGGTCTTTCTGGGTCTCTAAGAGCTTTCCACACCTAGATTCTGCAACATTTACCCATTCTCCCCCCAAAAAATTATTCTCCGTCAAATTGGTTGTTGATCATTGCTAGACAACCATTTTCAGGTCTTTGTGGCTGAATATGTGTTTGAAATTCACTGCTCGACTGAGGGACCTTACAGATAACTGTATGTGTGGGGTACAGCGATGAGGTAGTCATTCAAAAATCACGTTAAAACACTATTATTGCACACAGAGTGAGTCCCTGCAACTTATTATGTGACTTGTTAAACACATTTTTACTCCTGAACATATTCAGCCTTGCCATAACGAAGGGGTTGAATACTTATTGAAGTCACAATTCTTGCATTTCCATTTCTGTGCTATTCTCACAGTTATTATTTACTTGGTGGCCTTGTCTGGCTGCAAACTGGCTATGCCTTCTCGCGGTCAGGGTCAGTAACAGTCGACCTCATCTCCAAACGGCCGCCAGACAGCATGTGTCGAACCGCATCACTCCTTAAATCTGACTAATGAACACAGGGGCTTCATTACTTAGCCGACGGCTCTGACCCCACCTCAGTTCCGACACACACCAACAAATCCCTATTATTTGGAGTAAAAGGCAAAAAAAAAAAAAAAAATCTGCAAATAATTCAATATAGACACCCAGAGGTTTCCCGTTTCACTCCAAAGCCCAAAGGAGATTGAGTGTTGTGTTTCCAAATAGGGTGAATGTAATACAGTACGTGCTCTGAGTAATGGCAGCTCGTGTGGCATGAAATATTAAGAGAGGAACAAGTTAGGTTGTGGCTATATACTGCACCGAACAGGCTTGCATTGCCTCTAATTTATCATACAGGTTTACAAAGAAAACTGCTGAACATCAATGGTGAATGAGAATGCTGAGCCAGTTGAAGAGTGCGTTAAGCTCTGGTTGTTTACACAGGTTTTACTTTTGGACATTTATCAATGCGTATTATCACCCTTACACACACACTGTAATGGAAAACTGTAAATGATAATCCTTTTTTTGAATTATCAACAGTAAAATACTCTGAAATGTTTTACTGCAGCATACTGTAAATGATGGTGCATTGTGGGAAAATGTTGTGGGCGGGGGAAATAATTGCTGTATTTCTAATGGGACCATATAAAATGTATATGGGGCAGATTTGAGTGGAAGCAAGTCTTAAACCTTAAATGGTTAAGCATTTTGCCATGTCCTTTTGATCTGTTTTGCCCTGTAGTTGCTGCCAGTCTGCAAGCCTAAGCTAAGGCCTCTAGAAAGTGCAAGTAAAAAAAAACAACATAATATTCATTAATATGCTGTAAAGTTTGTAAACACTTTACCTAACAGCCAACCTGCTTGCACTAATGTATTGTAATTACCTTAAAATACTGTGAAATACAAACCCTTCCCCTCAACGAATTTCATTCATCCATGCATTCATTAATTCCGATAATGGTAGCATTCACTTTTTTAAAATTGTTTTACTGCGTTTCATTACACAGTGGTTGCTTTGATACTATATTTACATTACAGTCTAGGTTTACTCCCAGGTCATGTTATGTTTTATAGTCCATAAAATGTTATGCCAGTTGTACAAATCAAACAGGCTCATATGGCTCATGTTAGGCTAGATAACAACTGATCGATCCGTTTACAAAAGAGGCACACTGATCAAGAATAGCTATGCGTTTATGATCAATAATGCACTAACACGTAGTTAAATAGTCGCCCCCCCCCCCCCCCCCTTTTTGAAATCAAACGTTATTCGCTACTTGCTACATTTAAAAAAAACGTGGAGTATTTCTTGGAGTCTCCGACAGCTTCGTCATCGGCACTGTCCCTTAATAAAGCGTAAAGTCGGTTCCTGCAAGGGTGTATCTTAAAACGTGGCATACGCGTTATGATTTTAAGCAAGTTTACAGTGCAACACTTTTTAAATCAAGTATGAACAAATGTATATATAACTCACCATATGCTTCCTACTGGACAAGCGAACAGAACGTGCCCAACTTTGAGTTGGTTTTCCTTCTTTTCCGTCTATCTCCGCTGCTTTGACGCCACAACAGAAACTTGCCAAACTAGGGCTGCATAATCTCTTCCGTGATTTAGTTTTTTCTTAAACTTTTTTTCGTGACAAGTCAAAGGGCGTGTACCTGGGAGAGTGGGACAAATACGGGGGATGTGGAAGAGATAAGATAAGACCTATATTTTTTTATGAGGGGGTAAAAATGTGTATCACAACCTTGAAACCTCATTCATCTTCATTCTATAGTCGATTTAAACCCTATATATCCAAAATTGACTTCCAGTTGCATTTTTATGAAATTAACACACGTTTAGCCGTTAGCCTACTGTATGTTTGGACAGTAGTGATCTTTACCCCCTCATACACTCAGTCTCATGGGAGTGGCAGCTACCTCAGGATATCCAGACCACTCCAGGACCACAACAGTAAAACGCATGTACGCACAATGGATGTGTGCACAGACACACACGCCCTGAGGGAGTGTTTCATGCTGTATCAGTGTGTGCCATTGTTTGTCGGAGCTGACACAGTCATTTGTCAGCCGTCACGCCCACACTGGCACCTCGCTGTGTTTAATTAGGATACAAAGTCCACAATTGCCCAGTTTCAAAATTGCAATGGAAACTTCTAACTAACGACTTTTATCCTAATAAAATGGAGGGAACTGTACGCTATAACACAGCTGGTGAACATGCCATGCAAATAGCAGTGAATATGTCCCAGATAGATAGATAGATAGATAGATAGATAGATAGATAGATAGATAGATAGATAGATAGATAGATAGATAGATAGATAGATAGATAGATAGCATGTTTAAACAAAATTAAACAATAGAGTATTTGTATAGACACCAATCAGCTCTCCTGTATCCAATGTATTGTTGTTGACCTGGGATAAAACATATACTGGTAATGGAGACACCGAGATGGTAGACTGCAGTAACATCCCTATGTAACACTTGGAAAGGCAACTTTGTATTGCCATTATAAACCCGTATGGAATAGGATCGCTGTACCTGGTGTAGTTGTGGGAGCAGTGTAAGGTTACAATCTAATTATGCTATTAAATCAAGGTTGTAATACCATCCCACTAAATGAGAGAATGTACAAGAGGGTGGTGGACAAGGCCACACTATGACCAGAGATTGGCCCCGGCATTTCTAACACACAGGCCCATTTCCCCCCCCCCCTCGGCCTCCACCGGGGTAATAGATGTCATATACTGAGGCCAGTGAACCAAAGGAGACAGAAGGCAGAAGGAGAGTTAAGACAATGGATCATTTTATTCAGTCACCTGCTTTAGAAAACGATCAACTAAAGAACTGTGCATGTCAATTCAGATCAAAAGTTTGCCACACAGCTACATAAAGGATCATTTAATTGCACAATGCTACACACTCTTTAGTCCAACGGAATCCCATGAAGTGTTTTTATTGGTTAAAAGCCCCCTTGCTTGTTGGCAAGTCTTCCAATCAGCTGCCAAAACTCCAGGAATGTCAACTCCCCATCGTTGTTCTCGTCCAACGAGCCCATGAGCTGATCGATCACACCTGGATCGCTGGCGTTCTGTAGGCAATCAGAAAGGAGAAAGGGGATAGTGACCCATTCAGGCCCAGACTGGGTTATCAATGAGCTGCATGGTTAAGGCCCAGACTGGGTTAACAATGAGCTGCATGGTTAAGGCCCAGACTGGGTTAACCATGAGCTGCATGGTTAAGGCCCAGACTGGGTTATCAATGAGCTGCATGGTTAAGGCCCAGACTGGGTTAACAATGAGCTGCATGGTTAAGGCCCAGACTGGGTCAACAATGAGCTGCATGGTTAAGGCCCAGACTGGGTCAACAATGAGCTGCATGGTTAAGGCTACTCTGCCATCTAATGGTAAAGAATAGTACAATATTGTACTAAAGAACAAAGGGCACTGAGTCTGAGTCCACAAACTTTAGTTGCAAAGTGTTGTTTTGCAGAATAAAATGGAAGGAGGTTTATGCCACGACACCTGGTGAGCAAATACCAGTGATGCGTCCCAAATGGCAGCCTATTCCCTATACAGTGCACTACATTGCGGGCGTGCATGTTTTTGGGTATGCAAGCTCATCCGAGAACAATAGAAGTAAGCATTTCACAGTAAGGTCTACAGCTGTTGACAAATAACATTTGGTTTGATTTAGAAATGGTACAGAAAATGATTTTAGCCTGCTATCACTAACTTATATGATGCCTGTTATCCCATTGTCATTCAGCCACTCACTCACTGCTCCTAGATAATAATGTTTTGCGAAATGGATGCCAAGTATGAAGTGGGTGCTGAAGAGGACTAAGTATGTGTCCCAAATGGTACCCTATTCCCTATGTAGTCCACTACTTTTGACCAGGGCCCATAACAACCCATAACAGTGCTCATTGGATGAGATTTACCTTGACAAAAGTCGGTAGTTGAGAGGCCACCAGGCTGCTGAACTCCCCTTTGCTCAAGGTGTTTGAGGATCCATCCTTCCCAGCAAAGGTCTTGAACTGGGAGACAAGTACGTTGATGGCAGATTCCATTGTATTGAGTCGGTATGTAGGAGTTGACTGCGAATACATGACAAGAGAAAGAAACAGGTCTGCTTATAAATACATGTTATTAGAATGTTTTTATCCATTGTTGAAGCAGACTTTAAAATAAAGCCAACAACTAAATTATAAAAAAAACAGAAATCCATGTGAAATCAGATTCACACAGAGGAAAGAGAACATTATCAAAGGACTCCAGTCATACGTCGTCTCACCTGATGAGGTACGGTCTGGATGCAGCAGGTATGGAGAACCTTGTCTTGTCTTTCCAATCTTTCCTCTCCTCTTTTATTGTCTCCATCCCCCCTTGATAACGCAGACATCAGCGGAAAACCAACAAGTTTCCATCAGGATATTCTTATCTAGCTTTCTGATTTTCCATCACAACTTCTGGAAGGCACACAATCACCCCAGACCCAAATGCACATACGACTTTGACATACCACTGGACATTAACAAATACAGAATATTGATATGATGGGCGTTTACAACAGTCAAATTCAATATTATTCTGTAGTTTTGATGCTATATAAACATTTGATCAATAGTCAGCAAATAACTTCTGCAATATTGCTGACAGAACACAACATATTTCAGTTGGTTTTCTTGCAGTGTTGGCGACTTAGGATAACATTTCTGTCAGCTAATTTTAATCAGGAACCTGAATCAAAACTGAATCAGCATAGATGCATTTATACATAACATCTCTCAAACCCTACAATGATGACAAAATGGTTTGAAGAAAATGCTGTATCATCAAATGATGTAGTGATCCAGGAGTGCAAGTCTGCACACAAATGTATGTATGTATGTATGTATGTATGTATGTATGTATGTATGTATGTATGTACAGTATGTATGTATGTGTGTATGTATGAGAGAGAGAGAGAGAGAGTCACGGTGTGTAGGCAGGACCCGAGGTGCAGAGCTGAAGTAAACAGCTCTGTGCTACACGAAACCAACAAACAAGGCGAGACTGCAATAATGAACTGGTGTGCAACATGCACCAACAATAACCCACACACAGGTGGGGAAACTCATCAGCTTAAATAGGATTCCCAATTAGAGACAATGCAGGGCAGGTTCCTCTAATTGGGGACCAACAAAACCAAACATAGATGTTCATAGAAACCTCCCCGTCAGGCCCTGACAGTCACCTCCAGACCAACATAAAGATGGCTAGAGGCCTCCCTATAGTCAGGACCTGACAGAGAGCGAGAGAGAGAGTTTGTGTCTCTCTCTGAGAAAAGGTGTGTGGTGGTGTTTCATCAGGTTTTAAAATGGGAGTCCTGTACATTACGTACACTACCATTTAAAAGTTTGGGGTCACTTAGAAATGTCCTTGTTTTTGGAAGAAAAGCAGATTTTTTGAAAAAGAAAAGCACATTTTTTGTCTATTAATACATATTTTAATGGACAAAAAAATTTTCTTAAAAAAAAAAAGGACATTTCTAAGTGACCCCAAACTCTTGAACAGTAGTGTACAGAAGTATAAAAAGTAAAAATCATTCAAATATTAAGCAAAACAGACACTCGAATTGGACAAATTTCCTGTCCGGCTAAGTACTTTTGGGTGTCAGGGAAAATGTATGGATTAAAAAAAGTACATTTTCTTTATGAATGTAGAGAAATAAAAGATGTCAAAAATATAAAGTACTACTTCACAAAGTATTTTTACTTAAGTGCTTTACACTGCTGACTACCCATAGGGCCCTGGTCAAAAGTAGTAGAGTAGAAAAGGAATAGGGTCCCATGTTGGACACAGTCACAGTGCTAAGGGTGTGGGTTGCATGTGGACATGTTTAATTATTACTTACTAGGGATTAGTCAGTGTGTCATAAATACGTTGGTCTAGTAATGTGGACGAAACAAAATATTATTTCCACACATTTCTGCACTTCCCCCTCCTCTGCCAGTAGCCTAAGTGACGCACACTTAAGCCTTGTTCACTGCAGGCTTTAATGCTGATTGTCCAAACATCAAGTTACAAGTGAACAAAACAGATGTGTTCAGACTGTAGTCATTTGCTGACCAGGCTACACCAGTTGTCATAGTAACGGCGGGTGTATGTGCAGTGGTGTAGGCTGGTTGGTGTGTGTGCTCGTGCTTCCTGTCACTCAGAAGTTATGTAGCAAGGTCACAACAATGGTGACAACAATGCCTGACATGGACGTTTCCCAGTTGCTTTGAATGTTCAAAATCGTAGTTTAAGAACACTTTTTAAAGTCTCAAAGGATAAGATGATCAAACTTTCAAAACTAGTCATTTTTGCCACATCAGTCAACCATTTAGCTTTCTTGCACATTCACTAATTTGTTTGTAAACAATTAAGATAGTTATCTACCACATGTTCTTGTCACTGTCAACAGAGTAGCTAACACCCAAGTGATGCAGTGGTTTAAGAGGCCGTCACTACAGACAGCCTGGTTCGAATCCAGACCGTCACAACCGGCCGTGATTGGGAGTCCCATAGGGCGGCGCACAATTGGCCGAGCGTCGTCAGAGTTTGGCAGGTGTAGGCCGTCATTGTAAATAAGAATTTGTTCTTAACGGACTTGCCTAGTTAAATAAAGGTTAAAAATGTTTTTTTTTTTTTTTTTAAGCAACAAGATATGCCAAATAAGTCTAAAAAAAACACTTTTTGGCTGTTCAGACTTAAGAAAAAGAACAGATTTGAGTCGCTTCAAACTGCCAGTGTGAACAAGGCTTTAGACACAGAGGAAAACATATCCTTCGTACAAAAAATGACAACACACATTATCATGTTTTTTAATTTTTTTTATTCAAAGTCCAACACAAACCCACTAAAAGGAGAAATGGCTGCTGAGACTAGACTACTCATTCAGCGTAACTCAAAATTGTACACGTCACCGAATTCAGGACTTTCTGTACATTCATCAATGAAATGCTAAACTGGGATATGTCCTGACTCCTAAATGATTATGAAGGATATGCCCATTGTAAAATAACATTCTGATAAAACAATATATCCTCCACTTGAATGAATACTTAAACAAATTAGTTTTTTTTTAATATATACTCTGGAAATTGTGCATTTGGTGAGTAAAACTTCATTTCCTCAGCTTATGCTGTTTGTTTATAATCTCTCAAATTGCTTTGTTAAGTCTATCCACATCAGCAAGACTCCTTTGGTCAAAAAGCTTGAACAATTAAATTGACATTTTAACTTCAACCAAAAACAAAAGATTACTTACTATACTTAATTACTATTCTAAATTCCCAAATGGAGTAAAATAAAATATCCAAACCATAGCCAATCAAGTTAACAAATAGCTTGAATTCTTAAGCTTTCATAATCAAACCAATTTAGTTGCCTGTCAAACACTTTATGAAGTCAAGTGTGAAAATATACTTATAAATAAAAGGCACATAGCTGGCAAAATCTTCACTAAATAAAAAGTCAGAGACTTTCAAGCAATTTCTTTCATATTAAATACTGTCTGGGAAAGACATGACATTTGAACAGCTAGAGTTGATTTTATGTTAAAACAATAAATGTGTTGTTGAGGCCAGGACAAGCAAAATTAGGGACTAATCTTATCTTTCTTTAAAAAACAAAAACAAATAAGCTATGAAAACCTGAATGAAAATATCAGGAAAACAAAACACTTCACGCCTAATGTAATTGATACAGTGATTGTGACAAACAGATAAACATAAAAACAAGGGAAACAGTCATCCTGAAGTGTGTACAGGGTCAACTCTCTTGTAAAGTACCAACCATTACTTTTAATATGTACTAATATCCTAACCTTGTACTTAGTTTGACTTTCAAATATGGCATTGCTTGACAAAAACACCAGTTAAACCTGTCTCATGTAGACATCCCACAATCGTGTTATTGGGTATTTTACAGGTTACATTACAGTAATCAAAATCACTTCAAAAAGGAAAATGCTCATTGAAAATACCACTGTGTGATCAAAATGTGTCAAAAACAATAGTTCAGATGTGTCAAATTGGCAATATGGTTTTACACTTTATCTACTGTAACTCAGCACAACATAGTACACATATATTAGAACCGATTCCTGCTACATTAGGACTGCACAATCATGGTCTCAGTGTGAATAAGTAGTAAGAACTACTACTTGTGAACAGACAGGCCGCCGTCCTGTCTGTTCAGATAGTACCGGTGCATCAAGTCTGACACCAACAGGCTCATTGAACAGCTTCTATCCCCAAGCAATACGACTGATAAATAGCTAACGAAATAGCTACACGGACTATCTGAGTTGATCTTGGATCTATATTGACCTTTAATTACCTTTAATAGTCTCTATGCACACTCACAGGGCCCTACACACACACACAAACTCCATCATTTGCTCACTCACACATATTATGCACATATATTTATACTGACTCTACACACCCGCACACAAGCTGCTGCTACTCTGTTTATCTTATATCCTAATGCCTAGTCACCATAACCCTATACATATCTATCTCCATCACTCCAGTATCCCTGCATATGTAAAATATGGTTTTGGATCTGACTTTATCAAATATTTCCTGTATATGGTATGCTTACTTAATTGTGTACTTCATATTTCCTATTCTTGTTTTTTTTTCTAGTAATACATTTTTATTGCATTGTGGGGTTTTGAGTTTACAAGAAAGGCATTTCACTCTACTTTGTGCATGTGACATTAAACCTTGAAAATGTTCCAGAATGTTCTGCTTTCACCGACAGTTATACTCAAAGGGTAAGACAATGAGTGAAATCCAGAAACCAAGCATTAAGGGCCAAGTGCCTACACAGCACTGTATGTTTGCAGAGCTGATACAACAGAAGCGAACAGAGCTGATACAGAACCGGTTGAACCAGATCTGATCCTAACCACGGCAACGGAGAAGATACTGATAAGGAATCAGTTGTTGTGGGAACAAAGAGTTCATCTGATCATGTTTTGATCTTGAATTGTGACATTCAATTTTATAAGTGCCAAAACCTATAGGTAAATCAACTCCACACAATTGTCAATATGTAGGAGTTGACATTGAAGAAATGACATGAACTGAAATAGGTTGGTAACAACTGAGTCCAGACAATAATTACAGATGCACAGCTAGGGACATGTTTACAAGATGCAAGATCACTCCTTCTTGTGCAGGAAGCCCTTCAAAAAGGCAACAACACTTGCTGTAAACCACCATGTAATACCATTGCTGTATCTTGGTGTTTCCTTTTCTATCTATGCAGTGGCTGAAAACTTCCACAAAGCTTCTCGCTCAAACTCCTCCATCGCCTCCTCCAGGGCTTCATCATCCTGCCCATCAACCTCCAAAATGTCCGCCATGTCCTCTAAAATGTCCGCCACATCTTCAGCGAAGTCACTGAAGAGAACTTTGTCATGGACGAACACGCCGTCTTGGAAATACATGCTGACCAACTTCTGGATCTCGGCCTTGCTGTCCGGCGTAGCCTTCTCCAGCTTGCTCAGGTAGCCGTCTAACAACTCCTCGAATTCAGACAGTTCCACAGGAAAGAGCCCTTCCTGGCTAGCGCAGTCCTCAACACCGCTACAGCCCGCCAGAGGGCGAACGTTGCGTCCAAGTTTCTCCTCCTGGTGCTTCCAGAAGCTGGTGTGGTCATACTGGTGGGGCTGATGTTGCTGCTGATGGTTGGAGTCTTGTTGATGGTGATGGTTGGAGTCTTTCTTGTAGTCTTTCTTGGACTGCCAGGGCCTCTCCTGCTTTCTGTTATCCCTGTCATTCCTGCGCTCGTTCTTCTTTCTCTCCCACTCATCCTGGGATTTCCTCCAGGCCTCTTTATGAGAGTTTTCCTTCTTTCCCTTCCAGTCCCTCTCCTTCCTCTTGTCTTTCTCTTTCCATCCTCCCTCATTCTTGTCCTTGCCGTGTTTCCACTCCTTCTTCTCCTCCTTTCTCCAGTTGTCTTTGCCGCTGTCCTTGGCTTTCTTCCCGTCCCTCTTGTTCCCGGTCTCCCTTGGCTTCTTCTTGCCCTCAATCCTGTTCCCCATCTTCTCCACCTGCTCACTGAGTCTCTTCTGGATCTCAGCCAGGCTCTCCCTCACCGTCTTCTGGTACCCTCCATCCTTCTTATACCCACCATCCTTCTTCATCCCCTCCAGTCTCTTCCTGCTTTCCTCCAACAGCACCTTCTGCCTCTGAAGCTCTTCCTTCACCCTGGCCCCTTCTCTTGGATCCCTCCTCTTTTCGGGCACTGCTGTGGTGCTACTCTGGCTGCTAATCCCAGGTTGGCCAGTAGGGGGCGGAGTTGGGCTTGAGGGCAGTGGGGGTGTTTCCTGGTTGGCTGAGGTAGACATATTAAAACAAATCAGTGACTTACAGCATTCAGCTACCATACCAGATAATTATGTTACATCCATGTTAAAGAAGAGATTCTCAACAGTAATTAAATCTCCACTGAACCATACAGTTCACTGTGATCCGGGTTGGGGTAAATTCAAATTGAAGGCAGTCAATTTAGGAATTGATTTGAATAAAAAAAATTGAACAACTTTTGAAAAAAATAGCTTCTAGTTTTCAGTTTGAGAAGTAATTGGAATTTCAGTTTACTTCCTGAATGAACGGCCTTATTATTAGAATTAACCAAAATACTGACTTTATAATGATTCATTTATACATATTATTAATGGAAGAAAGAC
Source organism: Thymallus thymallus (assembly GCA_023634145.1). Taxonomy (NCBI): domain Eukaryota; kingdom Metazoa; phylum Chordata; class Actinopteri; order Salmoniformes; family Salmonidae; genus Thymallus; species Thymallus thymallus. Next base: position 5,841,331 of record CM042396.1, on the reverse strand, counting down.
TAATGAATAATTCACGAATCAATGAATTCACAGTGAAATGAAAATACTGTACCTTTTGTGATTTGGGACAGTTCGGTCACTCTGGCCCTCAGCGTCTCCAGCTCCTCCTTCAGGCCAGGCAGCATCTCCAGCTCCTCCTTCAGGCCAGGCAGGGATGACAGCTCCCCCTTCAGGCCAGGCAGGGATGACAGCTCCCCCTTCAGGCCAGGCAGGGATGACAGCTCTTCCTTCATCTTAGTGTTTTGTTGCTCCAGATCTCCTCCTCCGTTTTCATCATCCGTTGCAGATTCTGCATTTAGTGCTGAGTCAAGTTCCTCTTTATGGGCCTGTAACAGAGGAGGAGAAAATTGCTTTTTTCAGGATCTTATAGTCCAAAGATCCTGAACTTTCCAAAGTGTCTGCGCATGTGTGGATCACGTTCTGCGCATGTGTGGATCACGTTCTGCGCATGTGTGGATCACGTTCTGCGCATGTGTGGATCACGTTCTGCGCATGTGTGTGTTCTCTACTTTACGCGTAGAGAACAGGCCATTCAGGCGAATGGTGCTTGTTTAATAAAGTTGGATCAGAACTGAATCAATGTCTTTAAGATCACACAAAAACACAGTATTCTACAAAACAGAGCCAAATATAATAGTAATGATTCATTCTGTTATGTGGAATACTGACCATTATGCGATCTTGCAAATGCCGAGTCAGCTTTGATCCAACTTTAGTAACCTGTTCTCTGCCCGTAAAGTAGAGAATATACGTATGCGCAGAACGCGATCCACACATGCTCAGAAGATTTGGATCTTCTAGTCCAGCAGACTGAAGAACCCGAAAAAGTCATATCCACAGCCATTCCCCCCAAAAAATTATAATGTTGATGGGCTGACCTGGAGTTGTGTTTCTAACTGGGAGATGTGCTGATTTTCTTGTGTCAGTCTATCCAAAAGCTCCTTCATGTCCTGAGGATCATTTAACAAGTCCTGTCCAGCAGAATACAAATCACAGACAATCAACAACACAGCATTATATATATATTTATTAAGAAAACATTGCAAAGCAAAGATTGTAACTAAGAATATCTTATAAAAACAGGGAAGACGTTAATCACTGATCAAAGGGTAAATCTGGCCATTGATACATCAATGTTTGGCCTTTTAAATTAATGATATACACCCATTGAGTCTTAAAAACAATAACTTGTAAAATGCCTCATGAGCTTAGTTCAACTGTTGTACCCCATCAGAACCCAAATTATAAGCTTGTTATACTCAGTTTGTAAGCAGTGTAAATTGTAAACACTGTACAGTCTCAAGATGGTTAAAATTATAATTTGGATCTCAGCCAGTCCTTGCGTCCATAGCTCTGTGTATGTAATTTGAGTTACATTACTCCAGCCCCATCCCTCAACTGTTTAGCAAAACAGTGGCGGAGGGGGAGCTTTGTTGTTGTTTGAACAGCAGATTTCCCCTTTAATATCATTCTATTACACATTCTTATCTCTAAGTTAGTCCAGTTCCTTTAACTCCCATCCCAAAACAACATGTTGAAAGTGACGATGACCGAGAAGGTAGGATAGCGCAACAGACCTGGTTTTGTTCTGTCCCGCTCAGCTCATCAGAGTCATCTGTCAAAAAATGAAAACAATACATCAAATCACATTTTCCAAGCTTATGTAACGTATATTAACACACCTGTATATATTTTATCATCCAAAATGCAATGGCCATTTTGAACTACTCTACCAGACCAGAAATTGTTGGGAAGTCATTGGCACAGTCTCTGACCATTTGCATTCCTGACCAAACATCAAATACATTTTTATTTGACACATGCGTTGACCTTACTGTGAAATGCTTACTTACAAGCCCTTAACCAACAATGCAATTAAGAAAAATAAGTCAATAAAATATTTAATAAATAAAGTAAAGAAATAAAAAGAGCAACAATAAAAATAACGAGGCTATATATATATATACACACACACACACACACACACAGGTACTGAGTCAATGTGCGGGGGTACAGGTTAGTCGAGGTAATACGTACATTAGATAGGGGTAAAGTGACTATTCATACTGTAGATAACACACAACATAAAAGTGAAGGAAAAGCAGCCAACAAGTGCTTAGCATATGTGGGAACTCCTTCAAGACTGATGGAAAAGCAGAGAATGCCATGAGTTTGCAAAGCTGTCATCAAGGCAAAGGGTGGCTACTTTGAAGGATCTCAAATATATTCTGATTTGTTTAACACCTTTTTGGTTACTACATTATTTCATATGTGTTATGTCATAGTTGATGTCTTCACTTTTATTCTACAATGTAAACATTTTTGCAAATAAAGAAAAACCCTTGAATGAGTAATATACAGCACACACACACACAGTTCAAATGTTTGGGGTCACTTAGAAATGTCCTTGTTTTCCATGAAAACATACATGAAATGAGTTGCAAAATGAATAGGAAATATAGTTAAGACGTTGGCAAGGTTACAAATAATGATTTTTAATTGAAATAATAATTGTGTCCTTCAAACTTTGCTTTCGTCAAAGAATCCTCCATTTACAGCAATTACAGCCTTGCAGACCTTTGGCATTCTTGTTGAGGTAATCTGAAGAGATTTCACCCCATGCTTCCTGAAGCACCTCCCACAAGTTGGATTGGCTTGATGGGCACTTCTTACGTACCATACGGTCAAGCTGCTCCCACAACAGCTCAATAGGGTTGAGATCCGGTGACTGTTCTGGCCACTCCATTATAGACAGAATACCAGCTGACTGCTTCTTCCCCAAATAGTTCTTGCATAGTTTGGATCTGTGCTTAGGGTCATTGTCCTGTTGTAGGAGGAAATTGGCTCCAATTAAGCACCGTTCACAGGGTATGGCATGGCGTTGCAAAATTTAGTGATAGCCTTCCTTCAAGATCCCTTTTAGCCTGTACAAAATCTCCCACTCCTCCACCACCACAAAAGCACCCCCAGACCATCACATTGCCTCCACCATGCTTGACAGATTGCGTCAAGCACTCCTCCAGCATCTTTTCATTTGGTCTGGGTCTCACAAATAATGTTCTTTGTGATCCGAATACCTCAAACTTAGATTTGTCTGTCCATAACACTTTTTTTCCAATCTTCCTCTGTCCGGTGTCTGTGTTATTTCGCCCATCTTAATCTTTTATTTTTAGTGGCCAGTCTGATATGGCTTTTTATTTGCAACTATGCCTAGAAGGCCAGCATCCCGGAGTCGCCTCTTCACTGACGTTGAGACTGGTGTTTTGCGGGTACTATTTAATGAAGCTGCCAGTTGAGGACGTGTGAAGCATCTGTTTCTCAAACTAGACACTAATGTACTTGTCCTCTTGCGCAGTTGTGCACCGGGGCCTCCCACTCCTCTTTCTATTCTGGTTAGAGACAATTTGCGCTGTTCTGTGAAGGGAGTAGTACACAGCATTGTACAAGATCTTCAGTTTCTTGACATTTTCTAGCATGGAATAGCCTTCATTTCTCAGAACAAGAATAGACTGACGAGTTTCATAAGAAAGTTCTTTGTTTCTGGCCATTTTGAGCCTGCAATTGAAGCCACAAATGCTGATGCTCCAGACACTCAACTAGTCTAAAGAAAGACAGTTTTATTGCTTCTTTAATCAGTTTTCAGCTGTGCTAACATAATTGCAGAAGGCTTTTCTAATGATCAATTAGCCTTTTAAAATGATAAACTTGGATTAGCTAATACAACGTGCCATTCGGAACACAGGAGTGATGGTTGCTGATAATGGGCCTCTGTATGCCTATGTAGATATTACATTTTGTTTTTAAATCAGCCGTTTCCAGCTACAATAGTCATTTACAACATTAACAATTTGATGTCCAAAAAGTGTCCTTTTCTTTAAAAAACAAGGACATTTCTAAGTGACCCCAAACCTTTGAACATACATACATACATACATACATACATACATACATACATACATACATACATACAGTTGAAGTCTGAAGTTTACATACACCTTAGCCAAATACATCTAAACTCAGTTTTCACAAATCCTGACATTTAATCCTAGTAAAAATTCTGTTTTAGGTCAGTTAGGATCACCACTTTATTTTAAGAATGTGACATTTCAGAATAATATAGTTGAGAATTATTTATTTCAGATTGTATTTCTTTCATCACGTTCCCATTGGGTCAGACGTTTACAGCCACTCAATTAGTATTAGCTAGCATTGCCTTTAAATTATTTAACTTGGGTCAAACTTTTCGGTCAGCCTTCCACAAGCTTCCCACAATAAGTTGGGTGAATTTTGGCCCATTCCTCCTGACAGAACTGGTGTAACTGAGTCAGGTTTGTAGGCCTCCTTGCTCGCACACGCTTTTTCAGTTCTGCCCACAAATTAATGTCAGGGCTTTGAGGTCAGGGTTTTGTGATGGCCACTCCAATACCTTGACTTTGTTGTCCTTATGCCATTTTGCCACAACTTCGGAAGAATGATTGGGGTCATTGTCCATTTGGAAGACCCATTTGCGACCAAGCTTTAACTACCTGACTGATGTCTTGAGATGTTGCTTCAATATATCCACATAATTTTCCTTCCTCATGATGCCATCTATTTTATGAAGTGCACCAGTCCCTCCTGCAGCAAAGAACCCCCACAACATGATGCTGCCACCCTCGTGCTTCACGTTGAGATGGTGTTTTTTGGCTTGCAAGCCTCCCCCTTTTTATTCCAAACATAACAAAACAGTTCTATTTTTGTAACATCAGACCAGAACCACTGTAGAGTGGTTGAAAAATGAGTTTTAATATCTACAACCTAAGTGTATGTAAACTTCCGACTTCAACTGTACACAGCTCTGTACACTGCAAAATTCTGTTTTTACTATTGATATGTACATGTTTGGGTAAAATTAACATTTTTGTTTTATTCTATAAACTACTGACAACATTTCTCCCAAATTCCAATGCAGTGTTGTCAGACCTTGAATAATGCAAAGAAAATAAGTTCATATTCATTTTTAAAACACAATACTAATGTTTTAATATTTGGTGGAATAACCCTGATTTTCAATCACAGGTTTCATGCGTCTTGGCATGCTCTCCACCAGTCTTTCACATTGATGTTGGGTGACTTTATGCCACTCCTGGCGCAAAAATTCAAGCAGCCCGGCTTTGTTTGATGACCATCCATCTTCCTCTTGGATGGAAGATGGATGGTTTTCAATGGGGTTCAGGTCTGGAGATTGGGCTGGCCATGACAGGATATTGATCTGGTGGTCCTCCATCCACACCTTGAATGACCTGGCTGTGTGGCATGGAGCATTGTCCTGCTGGAATAACCAATCCTCAGAGTTGGGGAACATTGTCAGAGCAGAAGGAAGCAAGTTTTCTTCCAGGACAACCTTGTACGTGGCTTGATTCATGCATTCTTCAAAGAAAAATCTGCCCGATTCCAGCCTTGCTGAAGCAACCCTAGATCATCACCGATCCTCCACCAAATTTCACAGTGGGTGCGAGACACTGTGGCTTGTAGGCTTCTCCAGGTCTTCGTCTAACCATTAGACGACCAGGTGTTGGGCAAAGCTGAGAACTGGACTCAGAGAAAAATGACCTTACTCCAGTCTTCTACGGTCCAATCCTTATGGTCTTTTGCAAACCTCAGCCTGGCTCTTCTTTGCTTCTCATTGATGAAGGGCTTTTTTTCTACCTTTGCACGACTTCAGCCCTGCCCCTAGGAGCCTGTTTCGAACCGTCCTCGCCGTGCACTTCACCCCAGCTGCCGTTTGCCATTATTTTTGTAGGTCACTTGATGTCATCCTACGGTTGTTGAGTGACATTGGAATGAGTTGGCAGTCATCCCGGTCAGTGGAGAGTCGTTTCCGCCCTCTGCCGGTCCGTAGCTTTGTTGTCCCCAATGTCTGCTGCTTGACCTTGTTCTTATGAACCGCCGGCTTTAAAATTTTAAGGATGGACGCAACCTGACGTTCACTGTATCCCTCTGCCAGTAAAGCCAGAATTGAACCCTTCTTTTCCTCACTCAAAACATTCCTTTCCAACTCTTTTGGCATGGTCAATAGATATTTTTTAATTCCAATTACTTTTGAGGTACTACTAGCACTGTTTTTGCCATCCAGCTGGTCCTATTGCAAGAGGATAGTGATGACCAAGGCAGTGGTTTTTATACTTTCTCGTTAAATAAGATGTGGTTCAGGTGATCACCTAATCAGTACCTCATTCAGTAGAATAAGGTGTGCCTGTGTTGGAATTCAACAGACACTAATGGATTCAGTCAAAAGTTTCTGACACCTACTCATTCAAGTTTTTATTTTTACTATTTTCTACATTGTAGAATAATAGTGAAGAAATCACAACTATGAAATAACACATATGAAATCATGTATTAACCAAAAAAAGTTAAGCAAATCAAAATATTTTAGATTCTTCAAAGTAGCCACCCTTTGCCTCGATGACAGCTTTGCACAAGCTTGACATTCTCTCAACCAGCTTCACCGGGAATGCGTTTTCAACAGTCTTGAAGGAGTTCCCACATATGCTGGCACTTGTTGGCTGTTTTTCCTTCACTCTGCGGTCCTATCAGATGATTGTGGAGGTCAGGTATACTGATGCAGCACTCCATCACTCTCCTTCTTGGTCAAACAGCCCTTACACAGCCTGGAGGTGTGTTGGGTTGAAAAACAAATGATAGTCCAACTGATCGCAAACCAGATGGGAGGCGTATTGCTGCAGAATACAGTGGTAGCCATGCTGGTTAAGTGTGCCTTGAATTCTAAATAAGTCACAGACCGTGTCACCAGCAAAGCACCCCCACACCTTCTCCATTCTTCACGGTGGGAACCACACATGCAGAGATCATCATTCACCTACTCTGTGTCTCACAAAGACACTGCATTTGGAAACAAAAATCTCAATTTCCACTGGTCGTGTTTCTTGGCCCAAGCAAGTCTTCTTATTACTGGTGTCCTTTAGTAGTGGTTTCTTTGCAGCATTTCAACCATAAAGGCCTAATTCACACAGTCTCTTCTGAACAGTTGATGTTGAGATGCAGGTAACTCTAATTAACCTATCCTCTGCAGCAGAGGCAACTCTGGCTCTTCCTTTCCTGTGGCGGTCCTCAAGACAGTTTCATCATAGCGCTTGATGGTTTTTGCGATTGCACTTGAAGAAACTTTAAAAGTTCTTAATTTTCCAGATTGATTGACCTTCATGTCTTAAAGTAATGGACTGTTGTTTCTCTTTGCTTATTTGAGCTGTTCTTGCCATAATATGGACTTGGTATTTTACCAAATAGGGCTATCTTCTGTATACCACAAAAAAAAAAACGACACTGGGCCAATTGTGCGCCGCCCTATGGGACTCCCGATCATGGCCAGTTGTGATACAGCCCGTTGGCTCAAACTGATTGGCTCAAACACAATAAGAAGGAAAGAAATTCCACAACTTAACTTTTAACCAGGCGCATCTGTAAATTGAAATGCATTCCAGGTGACTACCTCATGAAGCTGGTTGAGAGAATGCCAAGAGTGCAAAGCTGTCATCAAGGTAAAGGGTGGCTACGTTGAAGATTTGTTTAACACTTCTTTGGTTACTACATGATTCCATATGTGTTATTTCATAGTGTTGATGTCTTCACTATTATTCTACAATGTAGAAAATAGCAAAAATAAAGAAAACCCTGAAATGATTAGGTGTGTCCAATATATAATTATATTTAAGCATAGTCAAGTTAATAATTATGCTATGGACGACGTACTACACCACCCAGACAAATTAAAGATGCAGTCGTGCTTCTGAACTGAGCTGCAGGACATGAAGGAAACTGCTTAGGGACGTCACCATGAGGCCATTGGTGATTTTAAAAACAGCTACAGAGTTGGTTGCAATGGTAGAAAACTGGAGGATGGATTAAAATAATATTCCTGTTCCTGGATAGCTACACTCCTGTAGGTTTTCACTCCAACCTCAGTTGTAACTAACCTGATTGAGCTTATCAACCAGCTAATTATTAAAATCAGGTGCACTAGATCAGGGTTGGAGTGAGAACCTACAGGACGGTAGCTCTCCAGGAACCAGTTACTGAAAGAAAAAAATCAAAGAAAAAAAAAACATGGCAAAGGAATACACTTTTTAGCCTAAATTACCTGCCCTCCACCTACAGCACCCGATGTCACAGGAAGGCCAAAAATAGGACATCAACCACCCGAGCCACTGCCTGTTCACCCCACTAACATACAGAAGGCGAGGTCAGTACAGGTGCATCAAAGCTGGGACCGAGAGACTGAAAAACAGCTTCCATCTCAAGGCCATCCTTAGCTGACTACCACCCGGTTACTCAACCCTGCACCTTAGAGACTGCTGCCCTATGTACATAGAATCCCTGGTCACTTTAATAATGTTGTTTATATACCGTTTTACGCCTTTCATATGTATATACACTGTATTTTAGCCAATGCCACTCCGACAATGCTCATCCTAATATTTATACATTTCTTAATTCCATTCTTTTACTTTTAGATTTGGACCTAAGAACACAAGCATTTCCCTACACCCACAATAACGTTGCTAAATAGGTGTATGTGACCAATAAAAATGTATTTGGTTAATTTTTATGTTCAAATTTTTCTTATACTTTTACAGTATTTTGTGTAGATCATTGACAAAAAATGTCAATAAAATCCATTTTATCCCACTTAGTAACACAAAATGTGAATAAATCCAAGGGGGCTGTAGACTTCAGGCATTACAGTGCATTTGGAAAGTATTCAGACCCCTTGACCTTTTCTACATTGTGTTACAACCTTATTATAAAATAGATTAAATATTTTTTTTCCCCTCATCAATCTACACACAATAACCCATAATGACAAAGCAAAAACAGGTTTATAGAAATGTTAGCAAATGTATCAAAATAAAAAATAATAAGTATTCAGACCCTTTACTCGGTACTTTGTTCAAGTGCCTTTGGCAGAAATTACAGCCTCGAGTCTTATTAGGTATGACGCTACGAGCTTGGCACACCTGTATTTGGGCGATAGGTAGCCTAGCGGTTAGAGCGTTGGGCCAGTAACCAAAAGGTCGCTGGTTCGAAGAGCCGATAAGGTGAAAAACTTGTCGATGTATCCTTGAGCAAGGCACTATTTGCGCCAGGGGCTGACCCTGTAGGTAGGCTGTCATTGTAAATGATAATTTGTTCTTAACGGACTTGCCTAGTTAAATAAAAAAATTAAATACATTTGGGAGTTTCTCCCATTCTTCTCTGCAGATCCTCTCAAGCTCTGGCAGGTTGGAAGGGGAGCGTCACTGCACAGCTATTTTCAGGTCTCTCCAGAGACGCTCGATCGGGTTCAAGTCCGTGCTCTGGCTGGGCCACTCAAGGACATTCAGACACTCCTGCGTTTTCTTGGATGTGTGTTTAGGGTCGTTGTCCTGTTAGAAGGTGAACCTTCGCCCCAGTCTGAGGTCCTGAGCAGGTTTTCATCAAGGATCTCTCTGTACCATCTTTCCCTTGATCCTGACTAGTCTCCCATGTTTTGGTACCCTTTCCCAGATCTATGCCTCGACACAATCCTGTCTCGGAGCTCTACGGACAATTCCTTCGACTTCATGGCTTGGTTTTTGCTCTGACATGCACTGTCAACTGTGGGACCTTACTGTATATTGTTGTGGATCAGGGGACTAACCCTGACCCTAGCCCTGGGGGTCACCATGAGGATGGTCCTGACTCAGATGAAGAGCTAAGTAGACTAGGGCACTTCCTAAAAATGGGAGAAGGGCCTGAGGAGGAGGGGGTTTACCAATGGGTCTGGAACCCCTCTGAAAATTGGGACTATGAGGCAAGTGATGTAGAGGACTGGGAGTATGAGAGTGAGGTTCACACCGACCGAGAAGGAGACATAGACCAAGACATGGTGTAGACACCTTTTGATTCTAACAAACCTTCCAAATTGATTTGTAGTTCCCAAGTAGGAGGATCACGTCTAGTATACATTTCAGGGGAATAGTACGAGTTGAACAGTGTATTCCTAACTGGTAGGAAAAGTGGCTTGTTTAGCCGGCTATAAGCCAGGTGTATACAGGAAGGGGAACCGGGTGTCTAAATATGGTCTTGTGTGTGTCTAGAAGGGTGAAGGGTGACTCACAGTCAACAGAGGGGCCGCCATTTCTAAAGTGCCCTATTTGGAAAAGAAGGCCAAATGGTGTACCTGTAAAGTGCACATGGCACCAGTCTATCTTACTAGAGAGAGAGTTAAAAGGACTGGTCTCAGACCAGGTAAAAACAACAAACCCACAGAAGAAGAGAACTGCTAGTATACTGTATAACAGGCTTGTAACATAGATACTTAAATGAAGAATCATTTTTATTACTTTGTAAACATCTGACTGCCAGAGAACAACAAGTATGATTGTATTTATTTTGTATTAACTGAATTGTTTATTAAAACTTAATTGTTAAACTTTCAAAATATGTCAGTGACCTTGTTAAACCTGGGACTGTCTTGTTGAAGTGATAAACCCGTCTTTGGATTGGAGAGGCTCACAAGGAAAAATAACCATTCACTGGGGCACTAGAGTATTATTTACAGTTTAAACCAATATAGGACTTGAACAGCCAAGTAAAGTATTGTATCTGTGATCTAATGGGGAATCAGGCATAGCTGTTACACTGTCATATGAAAGGCCGACAAATAGGACTATCAGTGATTCACAGGATAGATAGGATCTCAGGATCCTCGGGTAATTAAGAAACACACTGTACTTGGATAGAAGGTTATGCTAACGATAAACTCTAATAGGTATTAATGAGTAGACAACTGGGGGAGTGATGTCATTTAACCTAAGACACTAAATAGACGTAAGACATACCACCTAGCGCTCGATAGCGCTTATCTTTTAAATATATTAAAAGGAATTAACTCTTACTAAAGTGGATAATCTAAGTTAACCTATACACAGGCCAATTGAAGGCGGAAAATAGGAAGTACTCTGAGTCTACTAGCCTCGGCTGGCAGTTAGCAGGCTCATAAACCGGGTGGAATCAGGAGATGACTAACCAGGAAATGACTTAGCACTGGCGCAAGGAATAAAGAGTTACTCATAGGAGAGAGGGGGAAGAGACTTGATATCTTGTCTATAAACTAAGCGGTGAGCTATCATCTCCTAGCAAAACAGGAAGTGGCGGAGAGAGGAGCTAGGGTGTCTCTCTGACAAGGCCTGTCTGTGATAAGGGCAGATAGACCTAGGACCAAGAACGACCCCAGCATCCCAACCGCAACAATATAGACAGGTGTGCCTTTCCAAATCATGTCCAATCAATTTTATTTACCACTGGTGGACTCCAATGAAGTTGTAGAAACAAAGGATGATCAATCGAAACAGGAAGCACCTGAGCTTGATTTCGAGTCTCATAGCAAAGGGTCTGAGTACTTATGTAAATAAGGTATTTCTGTTTTTTTTTTTTTAAATAAATTTGCAAACATTTCTAAAAAACCTGCATTCGCTTTGTCATTATGGGGTATTGTGTGTAGATTGATGAATAAGGCTGGAAGGGGTCTGAATACTTTCCAAATGCACTGTATATACAGTAAGTTATATAGATGTTATCATAAGAATTAAAACGACCCATTGTTGAGCCAGTGTGTATTACAAAAATGTCCATTCCATAAGAAAATAAATGAAGAACAAAAAAATAACACTAAAAAAAACCTGGTTCAGCCTGAACTCACCGGAGAGGAAGAGGGACCCTAGACAGAGCAGGATCAAAGCACCCACAATGCATGTGCTCATAGAGAAGCCCTTCTCCTCTTTCCTCTCTGTCATTTTGAACTCCTCCTCCTCATCTTCCGATGACAGTTTTGGTGCCACATATCTCCTCCTCAGACCACCTCCTTCCTCAGAACTCGTATCAGCTCTTCCAAAGTCAAAGCTACCGGGAGGTTCTAGCAGAGGAACAGAGAAGAACAGAAAGATTGATGATAAAGCAGAGAAATAAAATCATGCACTAAAGCTATTGAAACTTTTATGCAAAAGTATTAGATGGTAGAATGCTTTGAATTTAGATTTCTCGTGTACTTTTTTTGTACTTTATTAACAGATATAAGAACAAAAACAGTACAACCCCAAATTCTCCAAACTTGTGTGTAATTCTAACGCAAATTTTGTTTTTGCAACTGTTCGTTGAGTTGGGGTGTGTTAACATGAACTGCCATAGTGCAACAGCCACTGACGTTTGAATTTGGATGAGTTGGAGTCGGATATTGAGCCTGGAATCTACTATGGCGATGACAATGTGGGGTCTTCATCTGATTCTGATGTTGACTTTCTTTTATATTTCTGTTTTGCATTATTTATCAAGTGTTGGTGATTATGTTTATGGCAAATTCTTTGACTGGTTTGGATGCTTTCGGATTTACAAATAAAATTGATAAACTGTATTAGATTGTAGTATCTTTATTGCAAGACAAACGAAAACGTGTTGCAGTAGGCCTTTGTAGAATAATACAAAACATGTTCGTACGTGCATGATAGATATATATATATATATTTCCAACTTAGTGTACAAATCCATACCTTCTTCCTTTGGTATATCAGTCACTTTTTCAGGCAATTCTGTCTCCTCCTTTTCCAGTGCTGGCTCTTCTACTGCCTCCTCTGAACCAATGGTCTCTGGAGGTCGTCTATCAGGGGCTGGGCTTTCTGGAGAAGCATGGGGTTCTGGGGCAGGGCTTAGAGGCTCCTCAGAGCTCTCTGGGAGGTGGCCAATATTTGTGACAGTGTCAGATGGGATGAGAGTCTCCGTATGAATGCTTATGTCAGGTTCGGCACTAGTTTCTAGGGCAAGACTCTCAGGTCCAGGGCCTGTATCAGTGTGGGTATCAAGGGTGGAGCTCTCGGGGACAGGGCTTAACTCAGGCTCAACCTCTGACGGGGGCGGTCCTGTGAAGGGAGCATTCAGGGTGACATGAGTGACAAAGGGCATGGCAGTGAGTTGCTCACTGTCAGCGGGGGAGCTGGTTACCATATCATGTATGATGGGGGGTTCAGGTTGACTCGCCAGGTCAAGATCAAGGGGCGTATGGCTAGACGGGGATAGGCTTAACAGGGTAGGGCTGGTGGGGACAGTGCCCTCGCAGGTATCAGGAGCGGTTTCCTGGCAAACCTGGGAATCAGAGGAGAATAAAAGGCCAAACCTTAATAGTACTTGGTAATAATGAGTTATAACCATAGACATCATATGCCATAATAAAACAGAGACCGTTTTGAATGTTGTATCATGAACGATTATGCCGTGAGAATGATAACAGTGTGTTCATCAGAGACTCACAGTACAGACCTGTTGACCCTCCTCTGACAGAACTGTTTGTACTGGAGTCTCCGGGTCACTCGGCTTAGACTCCACAGTAACCACTGGAAGAGCATCAACAAAACATTAAGAACATAACATCCACAAATTCATTATACAACATATATCCATTAGGACAATAACAGAACACTCCACACAGAAAGCATAGGGAAAGTATCTGTGTACGATAGAACTCATGTACCTGCGACTTCCTCTGACAGACTAGGGACGTCACAAAGACTCTCAGTCCCATCATCCACTGGAGCCACGCGCTCAGCATCTTCCTGAAATTTAGAGGGCATAGTGTTCATGACCAACTCAACCTTTGTCACCTCACCTCACCATCCATCCATTCATTCACACTGCCACAGACACACAATATAAAGTGGAAGTGTAAAATAAAACACAGCATTGAATACTAATCTGACATCCAATGCTGTGTTGAGGTCATCACAGTTGGCAAGGTGTTGGCACCAGACCTCGATTTCAAATACTGAGCATTTGAATTGAATATGCCTGGAGCAGGCTTGCCATGTCCATGGGCTACTTCTAAGTTGCACCACAGCCGCCATGACATTGTTCTTTTAACATTTTTTTTTTTATCTTTCACTGTGACCTGGTGCTGCTGACTACCATGCAGTGAGGCAGGCTGTTGCTTTGTGTGTGTGTGTGTGTGGGTGTGATGGTGGGGGGGCTGGAGTGGGGTGTGTGTGTGTGGAGAGATCGCTGCAGCCGAGTCCACTATTGGCTGAGTGGAGACTGCGCAGCAATCGTGACAGCCTTTTACCAGTTATAGGCCATTTAGATTGTAATTATAGAGACCTCTTTTTTAACCAACCATTTTTCCATGAAACATTAACAAGCTAGAACTGATGCTCAGCAAGAAATAACAGCGACAAAGCACTGGAAAAATGACTTTGGGCGTATTGGATACATTTGCTCGGGTGTGGTTTAAAATTCCATTCTAATGTTGACTTTGCTTATGGAAAACTGTATCAAGCAAAGTGTTTTACCCATGCTCAGTTCTTGGGTCTCGAGGGCTGGAAGTTTGAAACTCCCTCATGTGCTTCAATGAAAATGATATTAAAATGTGGAGAATTATACATTTGCATCTGTAACCTATTAATTTAGATGCCATTGTGGGCTGCCGTAGCCTACCATTTGATACAATAAAATGTTCAAATTAAGATATTACTGGAGCGATCACAAATCAATGTGTACCACTTGTGTAGTTTACTTGGACCTGGTAAACCATTTTAAATACTCTTCAGTTTATTGATGTTGTAGCCTTGTGTTATAATGCTATTATTAACGGCCATCTTTAGTTAATTAAATTGGAAGTTATCAAAGCTCTATCCCAATTGCAGATCAGTTGTTAGAATGCATTAGATTGACGTAACAGTCAGTCAGATTAGGTTATAGTTAAACAAATTAAATTAAAAAAACACTGGCTGTTGTTGACAAGCATATTCAGTTCATAGCCATATTATTTATATTGTATTCAGTGATTGAAATTACGACCCCATCCTCAATAGCCTATCACAGCAGGTTACTGGGCAACCAGCACTTCTTACCTCGAGACCGCTTTGCCATTCAATTTGAACTAAGCGAGCTGCTAAATAGTTTAGCTTACATCTTGGCCTATAGGCTACCTGCATCGAGCTAAGCAAACCATTGCAAAGTTGAATTACAATCATAAACCCGGACTTTAGTCTAGCATATGCCTATTGAAATGACAAGTCAATCTCAAACGAGCTATATAACAGTTTGTAGTCTTAACAGCTGACACATTCGCCAGAAAATACCCTAACATTAGTTTTTTGAAGTTCTTCCAAGTGATCCTCTTTCCAACTTTCATCACTCAAACGAGAGAGAGAGAGAGAGAGAGAGAGAGAGAGAGAGAGAGAGAGAGAGAGAGAGAGAGAGAGAGAGAGAGAGAGAGAGAGAGAGAGAGAGAGAGAGAGAACACACACACCGTGCATTCGGAAAGTATTCAGACCCCTTCAATTTTTACACATTGTTACGTTCCAGCCTTATTCTAAAATTGATTAAATATTTGTTTCAACAATGTAGACATTTCCGCAAATGTAATAATAATAATAAACCTTATCTAAATAAGTATTCAGACCCTTTGCTATGAGACTCGAAATTGAGCTCAGGTGCATCCTGTTTCTATTGATCATCCTTGAGATGTTTCTACAACTTGATTGGAGCCCATCTGTGGTAAATTCAATTGATTGGACATGATTTGGAAAGGCACACACCTGTCTATTTAAGGTCCCGCAGTTGACAGTGCATGTCAGAGTAAAAACCAAGCCATGAGGTCGAAGGAATTGTCTGTAGAGCTCTGAGGCAGGGTTGTGTCGAGGCACAGATCTGGGGAAGGGTACCAAAATGTTTTTGCAGCATTACAGGTCCCCAATAACACAGTGGCCTCAATCATTCTTAAATGGAAGAAGTTTGGAACCACCAACTCTTCCTAGAGCTGGCCGCCGAGCCAAACTGAGCAATAGGGGGAGAAGGGCCTTGGTCAGGGAGGTGAGTTCTTCTGTGGAGATGGAAAATCCTTCCAGAAGGACAACCATCTCTGCAGCACTCCACCAATCAGGCCTTTATGGTAGAGTGGCCAGACAGAAGCCACTCCTCATTAAAAGGCACAACAGCCCGCTTGGAGTTTGCCAAAAGGCACCTAAAGTGTCTTCAGGACAGATCTCTGAACGTCCTGGAATGGCCCAGCCAGAAAACAGACTTGAAACAGATCTAATTTCTTCGGAGAGATTGGAAAATAGCTGTGCAGCGAAGCTCCCCATCCAACATGACAGAGCTTGAGAGGATCTGTAGAGAAGAATGGGAGAAACTCGCCAAATACAGGTGTGCTAAGCTTGTAGCGTCATAAAGGGTCTGAATACTTATGTAAATGTGATATTTCTGGGAAATACATTATTTATTTAAAATACATTTATAAAAAATGTCAACCTGTTTTTGCTTTGTCATTGTGGGGTATTGTGTGTAGAAAAAAAACAATTTGATCCATTTTAGAATAAGGCTGTAACAAAATGTGGAAGAAGTGAAGGGGTCTGAATACTTTCCGAATGTACATCCACAAAAGAGATTTATTTAAAATTATAAACCAAATTTTGCTTCTAAAGTTGTTACAAGTTCCATCGATATTCTTTCTTAATTGCCTCGATAACATTATGGAAAAAGGGTTTATTGGATAAATGTGGCAACTCTTCTCTTGCAGTGTAAAACAAATGTTGTCCTAGTTTTCAGGTCTTTTGGGACAGTTTTGAGTTGTCATTGGGCTACAAATGTGCAAACTTGCAACCCTGGCATGTAGTGTCAGATAGGCGGGGTTTGCAGTTCTGGGACTTTAGTATTGATTTATTAAGCTAGGCAAACTCACAGGCACATAAAGTATTTTAATATATTTAAGTATTTGAAACCCAGGTCTGGTTGGCACACCATAGGTTGGTACAGGGTGTATATCAGGGGGTGTATATCAGGGACTAGATTCAGCCGTGGGGAGATTTGTTCTTGAGTGGATGGTCGGAACACAATGGCAAATAATTTGTAGAATGCAAATTGACTGCAAGAAACCCAAACAGATACAGTATAATCTTTGCAAAAAACATAATCCTTCCTAACAATCACACGTCACTCTATTATGCGTGGGAATACTTGGGAACAGATGTCTTAAATTAAAATCACTTGGAGCTGATTTCCTGGTGTTTTTACAGTATTTTATGTCCTACAATGAAACAAAAAAAGTATTCTATTTGTATTTATTTTTGCTCAGAAAACTTAAGGGGCCTAAATAAAACCACAGTGGGCCAAATTAGAGCCGCAGGCTGCCAGTTGGGGAACCCTGGTGTATATAATACCTCTGGGGACAGCATGGTCCAACTGTTGGTCGAGGATCCACTACGGCTGCTGCCTGTGCTGCTGCTGTTGTTGTCAGACATCGCCCCCTTGATGCTCAGCACAGCAACTTCAATTTATTCTGCAGAGGACAGAGAATCACTGACTCATGTAACAAATGTCATTATGAATTACACAATAATAACTCTGCGTCGTCCGGGTTTGACTGGTGTAGGCCGTCATTGTAAATAAGAAATTGTTCTTAACAGACTTGCCTCATTAATTTGATGAAAAACATGTATTTAACCTTTATTTAAGTAGGCAAGTCAGTTAAGAACAAATTATTACTTACAATGATGGCCTACCAATAGGCCTGCTGCGGGTCTGGGATTTAAAATATAAGAGACAACACAGACCTAAGACAACAACATAGCATGGCAGCAACACATGACAACATGGTAGCAACACAACATGGTAGCAGCACAAAACAGTTGTATGTGGAGGGTGAGGGCTGCAGTAGATATCTCAGATAGGGGTGAGTGAGGCCTAAGAGGGTTTTATAAATAAGCATCAACCAGTGGGTATTGAAACGGGTATAAAGAGATGATCAGTTTACAGAGGACTATAGAGAGCAGTGATGTGTCCTATAAGGAGCATTGGTGGCAAATCTGATGGCCGAATGGTAAAGAACATCTAGCCGTACGAGCACCCTTACCTACCGATCTATAAATAATGTCTCCGTAATCTAGCATGGGTAAGATGGTCATCTGAATCAGGGTTAGTTTGGTAGCTGGGGTGAAAGAGGAGCGATTACGATAGAGGAAACCAAGTCTAGATTTAACTTTAGCCTGCAGCTTTGATATGTGCTGAGAGAAGGACAGTGTACCGTCCAGCCATACTCCCAAGTACTTGTATGATGTGACTACCTCAAGCTTTAAACCCTCAGCGGTAGTAATCACACCTGTAGGGAGAGGGGCATTCTTCTTACCAAACCACATGACCTTTGTTTTGGAGGTGTTCAGAACAAGGTTAAGGGCAGAGAAAGCTTGTTGGACACTAAGAAAGCTTTGTTGTAGAGTGTTTAACACAAAATCCGAGGAGGGGCCAGCTGAATATAAGACTACCATCTGCATATAATTGGATAAGGGAGCTTCCTGCTGCCTGAGCCATGTTGTTTATTTTAATTGAGAAGAGCGTGGGGCCTAGGCTTGAGCCTTGGGGTACACCCTTGGTGACAGGCAGTGGCTGAGACAGCAGATGTTCTGACTACACTGCACTCTTTGAGAGAGGTAGTTAGCAAACCTGGCCAAAGACCCCTCAGAGACACCAATTCTCCTTAGCCGGCCCACAAGAATAGAATGGTCTACCGTATCAAAAGCTTTGGCCAAGTCAATAAAAATAGCTGCACAACATTGCTTAGAATCAAGGGCAATGTTGACATCATTGAGGACCTTTAAGGTTGCAGTGGCACATCCATAACCTGAGCGGAAACCAGATTGCATACCAGAGAGAATACTATAGACACACACAGTTGAAGTCAGAAGTTTACATACACCTTAGCCAAATACATTTAAACTCAGTTTTTCACAATTCCTGACATTTAATCCTAGTAGAAATTCCCTGTCTTAGGTCAGTTAGGATCACCACTTATTTTAAGAATGTGAAATGTCAGAATAGAGAGAATGATTTATTTCAGCTTGTATTTCTTTCATCCCATTCCCAGTGGGTCAGAAGTTTACATACACTCAATTAGTAGTTGGCAGCATTGGCTTTAAATTGTTTAACTTGGGTCAAACGTTTCGGGTAGCCTTCCACAAGCCCATTCCTCCTGACAGAACTGGTGTAACTGAGTCAGGTTTGTAGGCCTCCTTGCTCGCAAACGCTTTTTCAGTTCTGCCCACATATTTTCTATAGGATTGAGGTCAGGGCTTTGTGATGGCCACTCCAATACTTTGACTTTGTTGTCCTTAAGCCATTTTGCCACAACTATGCTTGGGGTCATTGTCCATTTGAAAGACCCATTTGCAACCAAGCTTTAACTTTCTGACTAATGCCTTGAGATGTTGCTTCAACTTATCTACATGTTTTTCCTTCCTCATGATGCCATCTATTTTGTGAAGTGCACCAGGCCCTCCTGCAGCAAAGCACCCCCACAACATGATGCTGCCACCCCTGTGCTTCGCGATTGGGATGGTGTTCTTCCCACTTTTTCTCCAAACATAACAATGGTCATTATGGCCAAACAGTTCTATTTTTGTTTCATCAGACCAGAGGACCTTTGCTGTTGTTCTGGGATTGAGTTGCACTTTTCACACCAAAGTACGTTCATCTCTAGGAGACAGAACGCATCTCCTTCCTGAGCGGTATGACGGCTGCGTGGTCCCATGGTGTTTATACTTGCGTACTATGGTTTGTACAGATGATGTGGTACCTTCAGGCGTTTGGAAATTGCTCCCAAGGATGAACCAGATTGTGGAGGTCTACAATTTATTTTCTGAGGTCTTGGCTGATTTCTTTTGATTTTCCCACGATGTCGAGCAAAGAGGCACTGAGTTTGCAGGTAGGCCTTGAAATACATCCACAGGTATACCTCCAATTTGACTCAAATGATGTCAATTAGCCTATCAAAAACTTCTAAAGCAATAACATAATTATCTGGAATTTTCCAAGCTGTATAAAGGCACAGTCAACTTAGTGTACTTAAACTTCTGACCCCCTGGAATTGTGATATAGTGAATTATAAGTGAAATAATCTGTCTAAACTATTGTTGGAAGAATTATTTGTGTCATGCACAAAGTAGATGCAAACCATAGTTTGTTAAAATGAAATCTGTGGAGTGGTTGATAAATTAGTTTTAATGACTTCAACCTAAGTGTATGTAAACTTCCGACTTAAACTGTATACACACACAGGCCACTAGGACTGTGGCCTACTTTCTCATTATGCATTTTAATTTTTTATTTTATTTAACCTATATTTAAGTAGGCAAGTCAGTTAAGAACAAATTCTTATTTACAATGATGGCCTACCTACAGGGTCAGCCCCTGGAGCAAATTAGGGTTAAGTGCCTTGCTCAAGGATACATTGACTGGTTTTTCCCCTTGTCGGCTCAGGTATTCAAACCAGCAACCTTTCGGTTAATGGCCCAACGCTCTAACCACTAGGCTTCCTGCCGCCCAGCTATTCATATAGGCCTAATAAAGTATCTCACTAGAGAGAAAAATATTACAATACAGTATACTACCAACAAATCGTCACAATTGTTGGGCTACAATGAAGAATCGGACATTAAAGAGAACTGTCTGAGAAATAGACTGCATAGCCTACCTTAAACTCCAGTTGCAATAATTGTCATCTGTAGCCAAATCAAAAGCCTATAGGCCCTATGAAGTCAGATAAGTTGCACAAATGTAGCCTGAGACATTGATAAAAGTGGCAAACATTGTTAATGATAGGGGTTATTTTAAAAACAGACGGATCCTTTTTTGTCTAATCTATTTGCATATACTTCAGACATGCAACTATGGGTTTCTTCACCAAAAACAGATTTAATGTGCCGCTTAGTTATGTATAGAGCCATGTCATCGTGGAATGGTCTGGCAAAATGCAAGTTTAAAAACATATTGTATCACAGCTCCTCCTCTTTCTAAAGATCTACATTTAAACTGTACTGTATATTTTATTTACCTTTATTTATTTAACTAGGCAAGTCAGTCAAGAACAAATTCTTATTTTCAATGACGGCCTGAAGTGTGTAAATTGTATTTTTGTTGTCTCTTGGTGTCTTTATATAAACTCAGCAAAATAAGAAACATCCATTTTTCAGGACCTTGTCTTTCAAAGATAATTTGTAAAAATCCAAATAACTTCACAGATCTTCATTGTAAAAAGGTTAAACACTGTTTCCCATGCTTGTTCAACGAACCATAAACCATTAATGAACATGCACATCTGGAACAGTCATTAAGAAACAAAGCTTACAGACGGTAGGCAATTAAGGTCACAGTTATGAAAACTAAAGAGGCCTTTCTACTGACTGAAAAACACCAAAAGAAAGATGCCCAGGGCCTAAGCTGTTTAAAAGGCACAATCAACATAGTGTATGTAAACTTCTGAACCAACTGGAATTGTGATATAGTGAATTATAAGTGAAATAATCTGTCTGTAAACAATTGTTGGAAGAATTACTTGTGTCATGCACAAAGTAGATGTCCTAACCGACTTGCCAAAACTATAGTTTGTTAACATGAAATCTGTGGAGTGGTTGAAAAATGAGTTTAAATTACTTCAGCCTAAGTGTATGTACATTTCCGACTTGAACTGTGTGTATATTATTTTTTTTAAGTTGACTGTGCATTTAAACAGCTTGGAAAATTCCAGAAAATTATGTCATGGCTTTAGAAGCTTCTGATAAGCTAATTGACATAGAGGCAATTGGAGATGTACCTGTGGATGTATTTCAAGGCCTACCTTCAAACTCAATGCCTCTTTGCTCAACATCATGGGAAAAATCTAAAGAAAATCAGCCAAGACCTCAGAAAAAAATTGTAGACCTCCACAAGTCTGGTTCATCCTTGGGAGCAATTTCCAAACACCTGAAGGTACCATGTTCATCTATACAAACAAAAGTACACAAGTATAAACACCATGGGACCATGCAGCAGTCATATCGCTCAGGAAGGAGATGCATTCGGTCTCCTAGAGATGAACGTACTTTGGTGCAAAAAGTGCAAATCAATCCCAGAACAACAGCAAAGGACCTTGTGAAGATTGAAGCATCATGTTGTGGAGTTGCTTTGCTGCAGGAGGGACTGGTGCACTTCATAAAATAGATAAGCATCATGAGGAAGTAAAATTATGTGGATATATTGAAGCAACATCTCAAGACATCAGTCAGGTAGTTAAAGCTTGGTCACAAATGGGTCTTCCAAATGGCCAATGACACCAAGCATACTTCCAAAGTTGTGGCAAAATGGCTTAAGGACAACAAAGTCAAGGTATTGGAGTGGCCATCACAAAGCCCTGACCTCAAGCCTAGCTGACCTAAGTCAGGGATTTATATATATTTTTTTATGTCAGGAATTGTGGAAAACTGAGTTTAAATGTATTTGGCTAAGGTGTATGTAAACTTCCGACTTCAACTGTACAAGATTTTTATATCATATCTTGTGTTGTTCTTGTCTTACTGTTCTGTACTTTCATGTATTTGTACCTTTTATGCAGACCCCAGGAAGAGTAGCTGCTGCATGTGCAGTTACTAATGGGCAGTGGTGTAAAGTACTTAAGTAAAAATACTTTAAAGTACTATTTAAGTAGTTTTTCAGGGTATTTATATTTGACAACTTTTACTTTACTACATTCATAAGGAAAATATTGTACTTTTTACTCCATACATTTTTCCTGACAACCAAAATTACTCTTTGCATTTTAAATGCTTAAAATTCATGCACTTATCAAGAGAACACGTGGCTATCCGTAAATTTTAAAAACAAAGAAAATGGTGTCATCTGCTTTATTTTTTATATTTAACTAGGCAAGTCAGTTAAGAATAAATTCTTAATTACAATGACGGCCTACCTACAGGGTCAGCCCCTGGAGCAAATTAGGGTTAAGTGCCTTGCTCAAGGACACATTGACAGGTTTTTCACCTTGTCAGCTCAGGTATTCGAACCAGAGACCTTTTGGTTACTGGCCCAGGGCTCTAACCACTAGGCTACCTTACGCTTTGTTTTATATAAGGAATTTTAAACGATTTATACTTAAGTATATTTTAGTAGTTACATTTACTTTTGATACTCAAGTATAATGAAAACCAAATACTTTTAGACTTTTACTCAAGTAGTAGTTTACAGTCTGATTTCACTTTTACTTGAGTAACTTTCTATTAAGATATAATTTTACTCAAGTATGACAATTGGGTACTTTTTCCACCACTGCTAATGGCAATCCTAATAAACTAAACTATTTATTGCTTGATTAGGGCCTTACACTGAAGCCTAAACTGCATCGATTATATTTGCGCCGTTAAGATATGAGCAAAAAAAATAGGCTAGTTGTTAGCTTGGTAGCTAACAAAACCAGAGAATTTGATTAGTCTTTGACAAAACCAGGACGACGTGTTCTCTTTTTAGCCAGAGGCTTACATTTCAGTCGTGTGAACTGTCCCCGTTTGCTCCAGCGAGAGGTAAAGTAAGAGTAGAAGTCACGACACCCAAACTCCCTGGGAATAACACAAGCAGCCTACTTTGCTCAGCTTCTCATGGTAAACAAAGAAGGCTGCGATGCAATCACTCCCGCAGTTAAGCGCTCTCTCGATCTTCGGCTTGCAATAGCCTTGACCACCCAAAAGAAATGTTCCAAAGTAATATGTTCTTACCCCGATTACTTCAATTTCACAGTATTCGCTTGGATAGTCCTTGTATTATTTTTACAGGCAGCGTTCCCCTTGTCGCGAACATTGGAAATGTGGGAATTCCAAGCTGCGTCACTCCAATGCTGCACACTGTCTTTTCCAATGGGACGTCAATATGGTCGTGTGCGTCACCGCCCTCAAACAGAACAGCCAACCAGAGTGAAGTGTTGTGTCAGGAAAAAGTATTGATTGACGCGCGCAGGTGAAAGTGGCAGGTAATGGATACAGACCCCTTCTTTCACTGATGATAAGATGCTTACATGTGCACATTATATACGGGAGGCTGGCATCTCCAACCAGCCGTACATTGACATGTTTATACTGAGCTATATTTGTCGGGACTTCCCGCCTGACTATCCCACTTCAACCATGTTACATGACATTGCCCATCTGTTTCACTATTGCCTCCTACTTTCGTCAGATTCTAAATTAAACGGTACAGTTTAGTCTCTGTCTGTGTTGGACACCGGTAGGCATATTGTAATTGATCGTAACCATGAAATGTCATCCCAAACCACATTTGACCTCCTTAAATAAAACGTTTAATATTGCATGCACATTTACTAAATGAAGAAAACCTATATTATGCATGTATATAATTGTATTTTTTAAAGGCTTTGAACACAAAAGTAATGCATCTGTTACTTTCTGACGGGGCACTAATGGTATAATTTTAAACCAATCAATATTAGAGTAAAATATTGTATATTATATTGACAAGATGGTCAATATAACAATGGAAATACCAGTCCTCAAAGATGGAAGGCAGGCGGGAGGAGGCGAGATCAGGTGAGACCATTCTAGCCAATGAGAGGGCACGTACACTGTTTTAACAACAGGCCATTACAGTCTGTTATAGCATCAATGTCGCTGCCCATGCTATCTCTATTTTAAAGTGGTCAATTATCTTATTTTTCATTAGCTGATTGCTCCCAACTTATAGGAACAAATTAGGTGGGAAAAAAAATAGGTTGAAAAACAAGTCCACTCCAATTCCCTTTATGGATGGGTGTATCTTTGAATTTGCTGTTGAATGCTCCTTCTCCATATTCAGAACACCAGCCCGCTCCCCCAAAGTGATCAATAGTATATCATGGCTCGCACTGTGGTTATTGTGATTCTAAGCTCTCAGGTTCATACAGAGAGTTGTGGTCTTCACTGATCTCACTCTCCGTCACCTCCATCTGTGGCGTATAGGGGCAGGTCTCAGTTGTATACTGATGGTCGTGAGCACAATCTAGCTGGGTCCCGAGCTCTTTAGTGATGGTCCCGGTGGACCTCTTCTCCACCGCAGCACAGGAACACTCTGGCACCCATGGGTCAGTTTGGCATGCTGTACTAACCATTCTTTCCTGTTGGTAGAAAACAATTAAGTAATGTATTAGGCTATAGTTATATTCAAGAATCAATCTGCTGATTCCTACCAGTGACGTACTGGCGTCAGTCGTTACAATGGCAATTTAAAATGCAGCTGAAATAAACCTTGTTGACGATCAAAATACTAAATATAGATATATTTTTTATGTTAAATCTCTTTGCTTAGATTTACTTCCTAAAGTGTTTTCATTCCCCTTTAATCTTTTATCTTTCTCCTCTATTATTTTATTCAGGCAGCCTTCCATCTATTGCTGTCTTGCACCCGTTTCTCACCTTGGACTTCTGTAGTCGCTATCACCTTTTGAACTTTAGCTCCCTTCCCTGTCCTTGTTGTCCTTTACCTTGCAGACCAGGCCAGGGTTTGGAGTTTGAGAAGTCAATGAGAGAAGTGAAAAGTTCTTCCTTAGTTGTTCATTTTCAAAAAATCTTTAAAAAAAGTCACAATCTAGATTTGAACCAATGTCTTAAGTAGCTGAACATTAACTCCAACCTCATGAAAGTGACAAACTGACACGTTTATATTTTCGACAAAACAACTTTATATCGAAGGAGTGCCTTTGATTTGACGGCCTGTACATGCACAGTTCCACACAAGACAACCGTTAGACCGGATTTACATAGAATTAGGAATTAGAATACTAGAACGACTTTAACCTTCTTATGATGGTCCGAAGGTCAGCCATGTAGGTCAGGGATTTGGTCAACCATGGTTTGCCAGTGCTGTAATAAGATAGTGTAAAACAATGAATGTGGAGAATCAATCTGCACTGACTGTGTGTTAATTCCAACATTCCATTCAAACAATGCGGCCAATCCACAGCCATACAGTGACTGGCTCAAATCAGTTGATAATAGTATTTAGACAAGTTGTAAATGCAACAAGTAGGCTACTGACATTGTATCACATAATAGCACTCACAGCTTTCCAAGAAAACAAAATCTGAGACATTAATGGGCTGTTTACATATACAGTGGGGAGAACAAGTATTTGATACACTGCCAATTTTGCATGTTTTCCTACTTACAAAGCATGTAGAGGTCTGTAATTTTTATCATAGGTACTCTTCAACTGTGAGAGACGGAATCTAAAACAAAAATCCAGAAAATCACATTGTATGATTTTTAAATAATTAATTTTCATTTTATTGCATGACATAAGTATTTGATCACCTACCAACCAGTAAGAATTTCGGCTCTCACAGACCTGTTAGTTTTTCTTTAAGAAGCCCTCATGTTCTCCACTCATTACCTGTATTAACTGCACCTGTTTGAACTCGTTACCTGTATAAAAGACACCTGTCCACACACTCAATCAAACAGACTCCAACCTCTCCACAATGGCCAAGACCAGATAGCTGTGTAAGGACATCAGGGATACAATTGTAGACCTGCACAAGGCTGGGATGGGCTACAGGACAATAGGCAAGCAGCTTAGTGAGAAGGCAACAACTGTTGGCACAATTATTAGAAAATGGAAGAAGTTCAAGATGACGGTCAATCTCCCTCGGTCTGGGGCACCATGCAAGATCTCACCTCGTGGGGCATCAATGATCATGAGGAAGGTGAGGGATCAGCCCAGAACTACACGGCAGGACCTGGTCAATGACCTGAAGAGAGCTGGGACCACAGTCTCAAAGAAAACCATTAGTAACACAATACGCCGTCATGGATTAAAATCCTGCAGCGCATGCAAGGTCCCCCTGCTCAAGCCAGCGCATGTCCAGGCCCGTCTGAAGTTTGCCAATGACCATCTGGATGATCCAGAGGAGGAATGGGAGAAGGTCATGTGGTCTGATGAGACAAAAATAGAGCTTTTTGGTCTAAACTCCACTCGCCGTGTTTGGAGGAAGAAGAAGGATGAGTACAACCCCAAGAACACCATCCCAACCGTGAAGCATGGAGGTGGAAACATCATTCTTTGGGGATGCTTTTGTGCAAAGGGGACAGGACGACTGCACCGTATTGAGGGGAGGATGGATGGGGCCATGTATCACGAGATCTTGGCCAACAACCTCCTTCCCTCAGTAAGAGCATTGAAGATAGGTCGTGGCTGGGTCTTCCAGCATGACAACGACCCGAAACACACAGCCAGGGCAACTAAGGAGTGGCTCCGTAAGAAGCATCTCAAGGTCCTGGAGTGGCCTAGCCAGTCTCCAGACCTGAACCCAATAGAAAATCTTTGGAGGGAGCTGAAAATCCGTATTGCCCAGCGACAGCCCCGAAACCTGAAGGATCTGTATGGAGGAGTGGGCCAAAATCCCTGCTGCAGTGTGTGCAAACCTGGTCAAGAACTACAGGAAACGTATTATCTCTGTAATTGCAAACAAAGGTTTCTGTACCAAATATTAAGTTCTGCTTTTCTGATGTATCAAATACTTATGTCATGCAATAAAAAGCAAATTAATTTCTTAAAAATCATACAATGTGATTTTCTGGAATTTTGTTTTAGATTCCGTCACTCACAGTTGAAGAGTACCTATGATAAAAATTACAGACTTCTACATGCTTTGTAAGTGGGAAAATCTGCAATATCGGCAGTGTATCAAATACTTGTTCTCCCCACTGTATGTTAGAGGCTATTTATACAGAAATAAAACCTGTATAAACTGTATTTGGAATTATATGACAATATTTTACGTTGACTATAGTTTCATTAGGCCTGCAACAATTCTGATACATCACATACCTTACTTTTAATTTCCTGCATAAGTAAAAGCAGGAAATGCATCACCTAAGCATCTACTGCCATTCATTCCAATTAGACTGGTTTTGGATTTATCCCTGTTTGTGTGTATAATAATGGAACAGAGTTGGAGTTTGGAGTATACTTCACCAATTACGGATATACTGACAAGATACATGCCGCTCCGCCCTAACAATGGGAGTCGTTGTCCACAAAGCAGCAAGGCGGGCTGTCTAGCTCCCGTCTATCCTTTCTTTGGATTGGTGGATACATCTCATTATTGTAATCAACTTTTGAATATTCGATGAGGGTTGTTGACGTCAACCGCCTGTATTCAATGGAGAGAGATGCTATGGTACTAGCCTTATGTAATAAATATGCATAGCCATCTGGAGACTACTCCGATATATAAAGTGTTTTTCTCAAAGTTGCCAGGACTTCGTGTCCTACTTATATCAGTACACTCGTAACAACTTAAGCATTACGAAAACTTCTATTCGATCAAATAAACCTCATGTAGCAAATAAGCCATTAATTCATTTTTTTGGTTGACCAAATTCGACACGCCTATGCTTGGAGTGCGAAACAACAAAAATACGCCACCTGTTGGAAAGAGACAGATTTTCTGCCGAGTTGGGCCTCTTCCTCTTCCTCTCCGACTACAGTCATGTTAAAGGAAAAATCAACCTAAAACCACTTATTCCTTTAATTTACAGTGTTTAATAATACTAATATGTAAGAACAGTATTGTTTGTGAACAAACATTTGTTTCATTTTGTCGTTACAATAAGGTTGGTAAGAACATGGAAAATCGTTGTGGAAATCGACTATAAAATCGACTACAAAATCCACAATGCAAACCAAGTAGCACAAAACGTTCCTGGAACCTAAACCAACATTAGACTTAGGTTGGGAAAGGTTGTATATTGGTGTTGCAAAAACAAACGTAACAACATTCTCTCAACATTCCTAAATAAACGTTTAAAAATAAATGTATTTGAAACCTATTCCAACGTAGCCAATAGGTTGGGATTTGGTACTGTTTGACATGTATGAGAAGGAACTATTGGCCAACGTTTATAAACGTTGTCACTAGGTTTCAAAATTAACTTTTGTTTGCACTCCCATTGCCATAGAAATGCACAGTTCCATCAACTTGTTTGCGGAACCGATACACGCGGACAAGATGCTCTTTTCTAACTGTCACTTAAATGAATTCACTGCAGTAACGTCATCGGGTCACTTGGTAATTTTTATATGTGATAACATGTAACATTAGCTTTTAATTATGTAATCAGTGTTGATGTTAGATTATTAAACAACTGAATGCCTGGAGTTAGCTAGCTAACATTAAGTTAAGTAAGTTAATGTTTTAGTACAAGGTAACGTTAGCTAACGATAGCTTGCCTAACTCAGTTGACTCACTTAACGTAACTTTAACGTTAGCTAAGTTGACTAACGTTAGTGTTAATAAGCCTAGTTTACTCTATCTAACTTTACTGTTCTGCTAGTTAACCAGCCAGCTGACCAGCCGTGATGTTACGTTACCCCCTTGCCTTGTGTTCTTCAGATCACCGTTCTCCTTTTGCCAAGTAAGTTACTGCTGCTTTGTATTTCTCAAGCCAAGCCCCGGGTGTGTTCGCTGACACTGACACAGATGTTTCAACTTAGATCACGTCACCTTGCATTGAAACATGGCAATCTCTGTTTTCTGTCTACCGTTACAGCCTGCCAACCAGCCAGTCAGCGAACCAGCTGTAGCCCTTGGTAACTTACTCTTTGTAAGAGTCTTCCTCCTCCTCCAGCCAGCTAACGTAAGGCGATTATCTGAATTATTGAAATGAATTAACCCACCCAATTACTCAACTAAGCACCCCACTAGCCATGGTGTATATATCTCAATGACACAACCAAAACATTTATTTCAGGATATAATGGATAGAGAGAGGATTGCCTCAAGGAGAAAGCTACTGAAGGACTGTAGCTTAAATAGGCCAGGCCAAGAAAGGCAAATGTTATCTATAATAGTCCCCTTTTCAGTAATTTAAATAGTTACCAATCCAATTATAGTTAATCAAGTTAGTAATCAACAGTTTTCTATGGTACTTTGTATTTCCTTGTTGGTTAAAAAAAGAAATATATATATGGTTGAAATGTCCTGTCTTATTCCGTTGCATATAACACCTATTACCAATGTTTGTTAAACATTGGCGAACGTTGATGGATGTTTGAAACCCAACCAAACCATGAACATACACCAACATTTAACAAACGTTGGCAAACGTTGGTAAAATACACCTTTTACCAACGTTTGTTAAATGTTGGTGTATGTTCATTAATGTTTAAAAAGGAACTAATAGCCAACTTGTAAGTTACACTAATACTAACTTTTACCAAATGTTGATGACACCTATGACAAATGTTTACAAAACATAATCTGCCCCCTACACTTTAAACAAAACCAAACGTTTATCTGAATGCATTCGGAATGTTTAGACAACCAATCTAACACGTAAAAAAAACGTTTATAAAACATATTTTTCCTATCTGGGAATTGTGTCAATAGTCTATGAAAGAGAGAGGCAACTGAAGAGAGAAGCAACCGGAACAAAACGGGGATAAACATACCTGAATGTACCAAATAGAAACTCTAGTTTGCAACTGTTGGACTAATCATTGCAACCTATATCTTTTATCTTTCTCCTCTATTATTTTCTTCAGGCAGTCCCCCATCTATTGTTATCTTTCACCCGTTTCTCACCTTGTTCCATGCCCTGGACTTCTGTAGTCTCTATCACCTTTTGAACATTAGCTCCCTTCCCTGTCCTTGTTGTCCTTTACCTTGGTGTCTGTCCATCCAATCCCAGGACCTTTTTGTTTAGCCAGTTCTCAATTTCACCTTTTCCACCAAGTTTTCATCTCATGAAGTGTATCTCTAGCTTAACAATGCAATCTTTCATTCAGTGTATTAAATTTTTTTCAGCATATAATATGTTTGACAAAAAAAATACACAAAGCTTCCTCTACAAGGTAGTTCAATGTGTGAAAGTATTGAAGTTCAACACCAGTGGAGGCTGCTGAGGGGAGGACGGCTCATAATAATGGCTGGAACAGAGCGATTCCATTCCACTTATTCCGCTTCTAAACCCAGAGGCGCAACATAGCGAGACTTCCGGGAAAGCTTGCAGACCAGGCCAGGGTTTGGAGTTTGAGAAGTCAATGAGAGAAGTGAAAAGTTCTTCCTTAGTTGTTAATTATTTTTTTTATCAAAAAAAGGCACAATCTAGATTTGAACCAATGTCTTAAGTAGCTGAACCTTAACTCCAACCTCATGAAAGTGACAAACTGACACGTTTATATTTTCGACAAAACAACTTTATATCGAAGGAGTGCCTTTGATTTGACGGCCTGTACATGCACAGTTCCACACAAGACAACCGTTAGACTGGATTTACATAGAATTAGGAATTAGAATACTAGAACGACTTTAACCTTCTTATGATGGTCCGAAGGTCAGCCATGTAGGTCAGGGATTTGGTCAACCATGGTTTGCAACTGTTGGACTAATGATTACACCCTATGTCAGCTAGATGCAGGCAAGAGTGTGCAAGGCGGTATTGAATGTCGGGAGACTCTGTGGCCCCTTCGGACAATACCCCCGACAATACCCCCGGACAGGGCCAACCAGGCAGGATATAACCCTACCCACTCTGCCAAAGCACAGCCCCCACACCAATAGAGGGATATCAACAACCAACAACTTACTACCCTGAGACAAGGCTGAGTATAGCCCACGAAAGATCCCCTCCACAGCACAAGCCCGAGGGGGCAAAAAGAAGGACAGGAAGTGAGCCAGGCTGCACTCAATCATAGGACGTACTGAAGAGATGAGTCTTCAGTCGAGACCGAGTCTGCGTCTCACACATGGATAGGCAGACCATTCCATCAAAATTGAGCTCTATAGGAGAAAGCCCTGCCTCCAGCTGTTTGCTTAGAAAGTCTAGGGACAATAAGGAGGCCTGCGTCTTGTGACCGGAGCGTAAATGTACGGCAGGACCAAATCTGAGAGATAAGTAGGAGCAAGCCCATGTAATGCTTTATAGGTTAGCAGTAAAACCTTGAAATCAGCCCTAGCCTTAACAGGAAGCCAGTGTAGAGAGGCTAGCACGGGAGTAATAGGATCAAATTCTTTGGTTCTAGTCAAGATTCTAGCAGCCGTGTTTAGCACTAATTGAAGTTTATTTAGTGCTTTATCCAGGTAGCTGGAGAATAGAGCAATGCAGTAATCTAATCTAGAAGTGACAAAAGCATGGATTAGCTTTTCTGCATCATTTTTGGAAAAAAGCTGTCCTTTAAATATTCTTGAAATGTTCGTTAAAAGATAGATCAGGGTCCAGAGTAACACCAAGGTCCTTAACAGTTTGTTTTGGGACGAATGTACAACCATCAAGATTAATTGTCAGATCCAAAAGCATATCTCTTTGTTTCTTGGGACCTAGAACTAGCATCTCTGTTTTGTCAGAGTTTAAAAGCAAACAATTTGCAGCCATCCACTTCCTTATGTCTGAAACACAGGCTTCTAGGGCAGGCAATTTTGGGGCTTCACCATGTTTTATCGAAATGTACAGCTGTGTGTCGTCCACATAGCAATGGAAGTTAACATTATGTTTCCGAATGACATCACCAAGAGGTAAAATAAATAGTGAAAACAATAGTGGTCCTAAAACGGAACCTTGAGGAACACCGAAACGTACAATTAATTTGTCAGTGGACAAACCATCCACGGAGACAAACTGATATCTCTCCGACAGATAAGATCTAAACCAGGCAAGAACTTGTCCGTGTAGACCAATTAAGGTTTCCAATCTCTACAAAAGAATATGGTGGTTGATGGTGTCAAAAGCAGCACTAAGGTCTAGGAGCACGAGGACAGATGCAGAGCCTTGGTCTGATGCCATTAAAAGGTAATTTACCACTTTCAGAAGTGCAGTCTCAGTGCTATGATGGGGTCTAAAACCAGACTGCAGTGTTTCTTGTACATTATTATTTGTCTTCAGGAAGGCAGTGAGTTGCTGCGCAACAGCTTTTTCTACGATTTTTGAGAGAAATGGGAGATATAGGCCGATAGTTTTTTTACATTTTCTGGGTCAAGGTTTGGCTTTTTCAAGAGAGGCTTTATTACTGCCACTTTTAGTGAGTTTGGTACACATCCGGTGGATAGGGAGCCATTTATTATGTTCAGCATAGGAGGGCCAAGCACAGGAAGTAGCTTTTTCAGTAGTTTAGTTGGAATAGGGTCCAGAATGCAGGTTGAAGGTTTAGAGGCCATGACAATTTTCATGAATGTGAAATAGGAAGAGATATAGGATTAAAAAACTTGAGTGTCTCCATTGATCCTAGTTCCTGGCAGGGTTGTGACTGCATTTGGGGTAATACGCAAGGTTAAATTTAGATCCTCAGTTTGATCTTTAACTGATTTTTGTACTCCGACGTCCTTGGGTAGGTGGAGGGAGTCTGGAAGGGCATCTAGGAATCTTTGGGTTGTCCGAGAATTTATAGCACGGCTTTTGATGATCCTTGGTTGGGGTCTAAGCAAATTATTTGTTGCTATTGCAAACAAAATAAAATGGTGGTCCGATAGTACAGAGTACTATCAGAACTAGATCCAGATCCAGATCCAGGGTATCTGTGGCAATGAGTAGGTCCGGAGACACCACTCCAAAACCCACTGAGTCGATGATGGCGCCGAAAGCCTTTTGTAGTGGATCTGTGGATTTTTCCATGTGAATGTTAAAATCACCAGAAATGTGAATATTATCTGCCATGACTACAAGGTCCGATAGAAATTCAGAGAACTCAGTAAGGAACTCTGTATAAGGCCCAGGAGGCCTGTAATCAGTAGCTATAAAAAGTGATTGAGTAGGCTGCATAGATTTCAAGTATTCAGACCCTTTACTCAGTACTTTCTTGAAGGACCTTTGGCAGCGATTACAGCATCGAATCTTCTTGGTATGACGCTACAAGCTTGGCACACCTGTATTTGGGGAGTTTCTCCCATTCTTAGATGGGGTTGAGTAGGCCGTTCTCGGCACCTTGGCCACCAATACTTCTCTCGGAGCGCCTCCAGGGTCCGGCTGATGCCTGGGTGGCCTGTAGCGGGTGTAGTGTGAACCCAGGTCACCAACCTTCCCCACACCCTCCGGGGTACATATGTCTTCCCCGGGGGGCATCTAGCTAGAGTAGGGTCCCGCCTCTCCGCCCACTGAATCTCCGCATCAATGTCCCAGGAGGCGGGACCCACGATACAGGATGGTGGTAGGATAGGTATGTCCCTAGCCAGATCAGCCCCCCGGTCGTGGATACGGGAGAGTGCGTCAGCCCTGCCATTTTTTGATCCCGGGTGATAGGTCAGGGTGAACCGGAAGCACTCAAAAAGTCCATCTCGCCTGACGGGGGTTAAGGCGCTGGACAGTGAACGGCACATGAGCACCCTCCAGCCAATGTCTCCAATGCCAACTTTTCCGCCAGTAGCTCTCAGTCACCCACATCGTAGTTCCTCTCCGCAGCACTCAGCTTCTTTGAATAGTAGGCACAGGGGTACAGCCGCGGCGGGTTCCCCTGTAGCTGGGAGAGCACCGCCCCTACCCCGACCTCTGACGCGTCAACCTCAACCTTGAAGGGCTTGAGCGGGTCCGGGTGACGTAGGAGAGGTCCAGTTGAGATGTTGAGGGTGTCCTTTCAACAACGACGTGAGTGGAGCCGTAATGGAGCTGAATCCCTTGATGAACCGGCGGTAAAAGTTGGCAAACCCGAGAAAGCTCTGGAGTGCTTTAATGGTCTTCGGGACTGGCCATGACCTCTCCGTCTCCTCCTTCAACTCCCCCATCTTGCGATACGGTACCCAAGGAAGGAAACGGCCGTCTGGTGGAAGGCACATTTCTCCTCCTTGACATACAGATGATTCTGTAGCAAGCGTTGGAGGACAGCACGAACGTGAGCCACATGTTCTGGGAATGTCAACACCCCCCTTCCCACCATCCCCCCCCCCCCCCCCCCACCTGGGCTGGCTTTCACCACCAAACAAGTGAAGAGAGAGCTGGAGAGACTACATCAGTGGAAAGCGGCGGGCCCTGATGGTATCAGCCCAAGGGTGCTTAGGGTCTGTGCTGACCAACTGTGTGGAATACTCCAGCTACGCTTCAACCTTAGCCTGAGCCTAGAAAGGGTCCCTGTGCTGTGGAAAACATCCTGCCTCATCCCAGTGCCCAAGAAGGCACACCCCACTGTCCTGAATGACTTGTAGCGCTAACATCCCACATCATGAAGACCCTGGAAAGGTTAGTCCTCGCTCACCTCAGACCCCTGGTGTGTACATCACTGGACCCCCTGCAGTTTGCATACCAGCGCTACATCGGGGTGGATGATGCAATCATCTACCTTTTGCAGAGGGCCTACTCTCACCTGGACAACGCAGGTTGCACTGTGAGGGTTATGTTTTTTTACTTCTCCAGTGCCTTCAATACCATTCAGCCCCTGCTACTGGGTGAGAAGATGAGGAGGATGAAAGTGGAAGCACCCTTAGTCTCCTGGGTCACGGACTACCTGACTGGTAGGCCACAATTCGTGCGACTACAGAGCTGTGTGTCAGATCGGGCAGTTAGCAACACAGGGGCCCCCCAGGGAACGGTCCTGTCCCCCTTCCTGTTCATCCTCTACACCTCGGACTTCAGATATAACTCTGAAACATGCCACCTACAGAAGTTCTCGGATGACTCTGTTATTGTAGGATGCATCAGGGGTGGGCAGGAGGAGGAGTACAGGAGCACAATCAGTGACTTTGTGTTGTGGTGTGAGCAGAACCACCTTCAGCTCAACATCAGCAAAACAAAGGAGATGGTGGTGGACTTCAGGAGAACCAAGGCACAACTGACTGCAGTCCCTATACAGGGGATGGATGTGGAAATGGTTGGGTCATACAAGTTCCTGGGAGTCCATATGGACAACAGGCTGGAATGGGCTGGTAACACCGGGGCCCTGTACAAAAAGGGCCAGAGCCGACTCTACTTTCTGAGGAGGCTCAGGTCCTTCAACGTGTGCAGTAAACTACTGCATACCTTCTACCAGTCTGTGGTGGCCAGTGCCATCTTTTTTGCAGTGGTGTGCTGGGGAGCAAACATCAAAGCCGGAGATGCTTCTCAGGTAAATAAGCTGATCAGGAAGGCTAGCTCTGTCCTGGGGATGGACTTGACACTCTAGAGGAGGTGGCGGAGAGATGGATCCTGGCCAAACTGCTGGCCATCATGGACAACGTCACCCACCCTCTGCATGCCATGACACAGAGGAGCACCTTCAGTCACAGACTGATCCACCACGGTGTGCCAGAGAGCGCTATAGGAGGTCCTTCCTGCCGGCGGCTATTAGACTATTTAATTCCTCACCGGGGTGCCGTGCCATTGGCAACATAGACCTGGAACTGTTGGGGTGTTAGGACCTAGTTTAACAATTATGGATCCATCCGTGAGTAACTCTGGTCTGTAATCACTCATTCACCCAGGATTTATTTATTCATTCAGGTCTGTATATACATATTCATGTACAGTTGTTGTATCATATCATGTGCAATATTGAAGGTAATTCTTGGACTGAACTTACGTAGTCATTCACTCGTGAATGCATATTAGTATCCTGTCAGTTGTATCTTTTTTCATTGCTTTTAGTATATCGAATGTGCAATACGTGCATTTATCTGTAATTAAACCCTGCACTAAGTACTGTATTTTAAGGGAATTACTATTATTACCCTCAATTATATCATACACACATTTAGCTATTTAAGTATCTCTTCCTGTCATTTACCTGTACAGTTAATGTAACCATGCAAATATTCACTTACCTGTACATTTAACAGTATATTTACCTGTACAGCTAATTAAACCATGCAAAATGTTCACTTACCTGTTCATTTAACCAGACTGTATATTAAATAAACTATTATTACCCTCAATAATATCATATGCACTTTTAGCTATTTAAGTATTTTTCTGCCATCGACCTGTATAGTATAGTTAACCATGCAAATACTCCTTACTTATCTATATCAACTTGCAATATTTGTATCCTTTTTTTCCCACCTAACACTCTGTAACAATGTATAGTGTACATATTCAGCCATCCACCCATACTATGCAATGTCTGTTTATAGCTTTTTTGCACTCCAGAACAACCGGGCGGGATAAGTCAGAGATACTTTAGAAGAGATGGGAACTCCATTGGAATCGAATTAAAGCCCGTTGTGTACATTGCCCATGCTACGTCAATGTGCCGCTCGGTGCATTCTGGGTGTTTGTTGGGCAAGGATCGAATGGGAATCAATTGAGCTCTAGCTCAAACAACCAACATTAGCATACATTTCATATACAAGAAGTACAACATTACACATTTTCCGAGATGTGAGGTAATTCACTTATCTGTAATACTTTATAGCTTTGGAATCGTGACATTACGTACTTTCTATGAAAATAGACACGCTTATGTTCTCATACCCTGACTTTGTAATGGATTTCGTGACGATTGTTTAGCAACCGCGTGACGCATTATGATAAAGTGAACGCGATTGGTCGACAGTCTGCTGGGTGGGGCGTTAGGTTCCGACATTCTTTGTCCAATGGGATTTGTATCTCCTTTTTCTAATATCCCTGAATTAATCGTACGCCCTTATTCCTATGTGTATATATTCTAACCAATGATAGGGCCGAGATAAGTCACATGATCATATCTGTGAGGGATTGACCAATGAGGAGCAGCGGTGACTTTTTGAATGGAGATAGGCAGGATCAGTAGCTAACATTAGAGAGGGAAACTCGCAGCAACTTGAAAAAGGTCCATCGACCATATCAGAATCAGGACAATATTCTAGAAACAACAGTCCCGTTTCATTAAGAAATCACGAGTACAATCATTTGGAACGAGCCACGTGGAGAAAGGTGATTTGTATTTTACTTGTTGTTTGTGTTGTCAAAGCTAGTAGCTAACGTTAGCTAAGCCTGCTAGTTAGCTAATGCATTTTATTGTTAGTTTAACTTGAGTAGTTAGCCAGTTATTTAACTAGCCGGCTAACTTAGATAGTTGTTGGATGACAATTTGTTAGAACTATGTTAGCCAGAACAGTCAATCGGTGACAAGCTAGTTATGTATGATATAGCTAGTTAGCTGACCTAGATTTGTGTTTGCTAGCTAGTAGCCAAACCCAAAGCTTATCGCTTTACTTAACCAAATAACGTTAGTTAACTAGAACTTGATTCGCTATCCAGGGGCATTCATCTGACCTGACAAACATGTTATTTTGATGTCTTTTTTTTATTGACTTTGCTTATATTTTTCTGTTTCTTCATTGTGGTTTATTAGCGGACTATAACAGACGAGGTGTATTGCCGCCACCTATTGTACGGGTAGTGAACAAAAAAAAACATACATAAATAAACCAATGCCACTTCTTCAGTCATAGTTCAAATCACAGGATGGAACTCTAGTCGACAGGATTCCTTGTAATACCTCTGCTGTAAAAACCATGTGTCCCTAATCTTTCAGCCGCACTCGCAACGATTCCTATTTTCTCCGATGTACTGTTTTGTTTGCGCTGTGCAGTTTATAACCGGTGCTATAAACCATATAGTCGACCCTTTTTAACATGCAACATGCCAGGATCCTGGTCTATAATACAACTACCATGGTTTCTTCAACGTCACTCTTCTGACCGCCTCCGGATAGGAGACACGCTGGACAGCACTTACTATTGCCATTTCTCACTTTCACCGTAACGTGCACGTTAGGAATTCGGGCGCATTTTCGAAACTACAACTGCAGCATTTCGCCACAACTGCCATACGATAATCCTCCCCTATACATACAATTGACACGCCCAAATGTTTTACATGTATCACACTACATGTATGTGGGCACTGTCTCATACAGGGTATCTCACAACCTCAAATATGTGTCAGCGACTTCTTCACAGACCAAAAGAATGGATGAGTGGGCTTCCTCTCTCCAGCCACCATATGGGTCAGTTGTCGTCCATTTAACCACTGCATCTACTTCTTCGGTTACATCCTTTGCACTAACTTCTAGCGCCACTCCAGAGGTAACCCTCTTGGTAGGCGCCCCTACTTCACAGATTCACATGACACATTCCAATCTGAAATCTTGTTCATGTTCAAAGCACCATGCTTCTGCTCCTTATATGCACAAAACAACAATAAGCCCACTTGTTATCCTCACTGAGGCAACCTCATGCGAAGCATCTGTGAAATGTCAAACAGATCTCCCAGGTAACTCCATCGGTCGAAACCCTTATCTTCAACAAAAAGTCAGAACTAGGCTTACAACCACTTCTCTTATTTCCCTTTTTAATTAGCTACTAATCCATTTCTTTAATCTCCACTCGACGTGCCAACAAAACATCCAATTCTGCCGTCTTCCTTTGGCTTTACTAAACTGATTGCTTTTGTCTTTTTCAGATTGGCATCATGTCTCAGAAGCAGATATATTACTCTGACAAATACGATGATGAGAAATTTGAGTATAGGTAAGTTGACTGTTTTTCTTCTAAAACAGTTTTGATATAGCTAGCAAGCTAATATTGAAACAGGTCTTGCCTGGCAGCTAGCTTCCTTCCCAGAACCTGTGATGTTGACACGATGTTACTCTGTAAAGTACCATTCCATTTCTCCACTGTCTGTAGGCACGTGATGCTACCCAAGGACATTGCCAAACGTGTGCCCAAGACCCATCTGATGTCAGAGACTGAGTGGAGGAACCTGGGCGTTCAGCAGAGTCAAGGCTGGATACACTACATGATCCATCAACCAGGTACACTGTGACAGTCAGTGACAGATGTTATAGGGCTAGTAATTAAGGCTTGTCATAGCCAAGAAAATAAAATAAAAATGGGGCAACCAGAACATGCAGTGCATTCGGAAAGTATTCAGACCCCTTCACTTATTCCACATTTTTATGTTGCAGCCTTTTTCTAATGAACATTTCTCATCATTCTACACACAATACCCCATAAGATCACATGTACATACGTATCAGACCCTTTACTCAGTACTTTGTTGAAGCACCTTTGACTGCAATTACAGCCTTGAGTATGACGCTACAAGCTTGACATACCTGTATTTGGGGAGTTTCTCCCATTCTCTGTAGATCCTCTCAAGCTCTTGTGAGGTTTGATGGGGAGCGTCGCTGCACTGCTATATTCAGGGATCTCTCCAGAGATGTTCGATCAGGTTCAAGTCCGGGCTCTGGCTGGGCCAATTAAGTCCATTCAGAGACTTGTCCCGAAGCCACTCCTGCGTTAACTTGTAGGTGTGCTTATGGTCATTGTCCTGTTGGAAGGTGCACTTTCGCCCCAGTCTGAGGTCCTGAGCGCTCTGGAGCAGGTTTTCATCAAGGATCTCTGCTGCCACCACCATGTTTCACCACAAGGATGAGTGGTGCCTGGTTTCCTCGACGTGTCTCTTGGCATTCAGGCCAAAGAGTACAATCTTGGTTTCATCAGACCAGAGAATCTTGTTTCTTATGGTCGGAGTCCTTTAGGTGCCTTTTGGCAAACTCCAAGCGGTCTGTCATGTTCTTTTTACTGAGGAGTGGCTTCAGTCTTTCCACTCTCCAATAAAGGCCTGATTGGTGGCTCGTTCCAAATGATTGTACTCGTGATTTCTTAATGAAACGGGACTGTTGTTTCTAGAATATTGTCCTGATTCTGATATGGTCGATGGACCTTTTTCAAGTTGCTGCACTGTCAACTGTGGGAACTTATGTAGACAGGTGTGTGCCTTTTCAAAATCATGTCCTATCAATTGAATTTACCACAGGTGGACTCCAATCAAGTTGTAGAAACATCCATTTTTCATTATGGGGTATTGTGTGTAGATTTATTTTTATTGAATCCATTTTAGAATAAGGCTGTAACGTAACAACACTTGTAAAAGTGAAGGGGTCTGAATACTTTCCGAATGCAGTTTAGATGTTGTCCGAATGGACAAGTAAAAAAAAAAATCAGTGTCAGACAATTACGGTGTTCAGAACTGGATCAGGCAGGGCAGTGCATGGTTGACATTCTGAATAAATTGCATAATATTACTATAGCCTATGTCAATAAGTGTTATTAACACAAAGCAAGAGGACAATGTAGAACGAGCTAAGAGTCACACCAAAGCAGTTCAAAATATCCAGAATGTTTTTCTCTGGATTGTCAGATCTGGGCCAATTCTTGCAGTCTATTTTTATAGTG
This sequence comes from Thymallus thymallus, assembly GCA_023634145.1. Classification (NCBI taxonomy): domain Eukaryota; kingdom Metazoa; phylum Chordata; class Actinopteri; order Salmoniformes; family Salmonidae; genus Thymallus; species Thymallus thymallus. Next base: position 5,800,365 of record CM042396.1, on the reverse strand, counting down.
GACACTTTATTTTTATTTTTTATTTTTTTTAACTAGGCAAGTAAGTTCTTATTTACAATGACGGCCTAAACCCGGACGACGCTGGGCCAATTGTGCGCCGCCCTATGGGATTCCCAATCACGGCCGGTTGTGACAAGGCCTGGTTATAGGAGCCTTCATTTTCAATTTTTTCTGCATTTGATGTAGGACTTGACCTATTAAGCCACTCTTTTAGTTCAATGCATGCTAGATTTCTCCTGCTGCATTATTTTATGAACAAATGTTTTAGGCCATCTCTGAAACATGGCAGGCCTAAGAAGATGAGAGCTATACAAATCGAATGAGACATTTTAACAAACCTTACAGTTGACCAAAGCATTCTAAGACAACAGATGAAAGTCGGCGTCTATGCTTTTCTCATTCACAGATATATTTTGAATGATAAATATTTTAGGCCACAAGAAGTAAAAGTGAGCAAACTATACCAAGATGGAAAAATCTAATGAGTCAAAAGAACTTGGCCTACAAGTGAACAGGCGACTCTGGGATGCTGGCCTTCTAGAAAGAAAAAGCCATATCTCAGACTGGCCAATAAAAAGAAAAGATTAAGATGGGCAAAAGAACACATGCAGACACTGGGCAGAGGAAAGATATGGCTTTTTCTTTGTAACTCTGCCTAGAAAGCCAGCATCCCGGAGTGGCCTCTTCACTGTTGACGTTGAGACTGGTGTTTTCGCGTTGTCATTATTGGGTAGTGTGTATAATGATGAGGGAAATGTTTTAATTTAAGTAATTTTAGAATAAGGCTGTAATGTAACAATGTGGAAAACGGAAGGGTCTGAATGGATCAGACAGCAAAACATACCTGTGGTCCGACACCATTGACGCTGTGCTTAGATGCAGAATAGTGATGTCGAGGGAAGCTGGATTCGACAATACCGACAGCAATATTTGAAGCCGTGATGCTGCCGAGCAGCGATGATCAGCATGGTATGGTAATGCATAGTTTTCGGCCAAAATTACTTTTTGGGAGTTTGTCTTGTCTCATAGTTGCAACTCCCTTACGGACTCGGGAGAGGCGATGGTCGAGAGCCATGCGTCCTCCGAAACACAACCCTGCCAAGCCTCACAGCTTAACCCGGAAGCCAGTTGCACCAATGTGTCGGAGAACACCGTCCAACTGACCCCAAGGAGCCGCTAGAGCACGGTGGGACAAGAAAATCCTAGCCGGCCAAACCATCCCCTAACCCGGATGACGCTGGGCCGATTGTGCGCTGCCTCATGGGTATCCTGGTCACGGCCTTAGACCGCTGTGCCACTGGGAAGGCATAGTCAAATTACTGTTTAACTAGCTACCAATATCTTTAGTGTAGCGAGTGAGCGCTGCGATGCAACGTGAACCAGGGTCGATTTACTTGTCATATAAACATTGATGGAAGACCAACACCGTGATTGATGTTAGCCGTTGTATCCGTGTTTGAAGTTAGCCGGAGTATCCAAATTTTGTTGTACCAACATTCCTGAACCTATGGACTCCGAGGAAGCTGTGTGCTCGACTGGTGAAGCCACACCCTCAGAGCCCTGCACTCCCAGACATCCACGGTCTATCAGTGCTCCTGCAGCCCCTGAACCCTGTAACCCGAGGCGCCATGGGTCGATTGTCGTTTGGTAAACAATTCAATGTCAATTGATTGACGTGGTCAACAGGGGTGGGCAATCTTATTCAGAGGGCTTTTGTCATGGCAGGGTTATGTTCCTGAACACACAAATTAATCATATTTTGACCCAATACCTTTTTTTGTTATTTGCATCATTGGTGTATCTAGTTGTTCCCAAACTGGCCTTTGCTGGATAAGATGTAATACATTTGAGATAATACATGGTTGGAGAACACAACTGCACTCACACTGGCTGCCCTCAGGTTTTATATTGAATCTGTACCTTGTCATTCCTGTACTGTACATCTCAATACTTCTGCCTGTATACAAAAATATACATTGGCAGTAAAATGGCCTTACTGATGAAGAGTTCAGTGACTTTCAACGTGGCACCGTGATAGGATGCCACCTTTCCAACAAGTCAGTTTGTCAAATTTCTGCCCTGCTAGAGCTGACCCAGTCTCTGGCATGATGAATCACACTTCACCATCTGGCAGTCTGACGGATTAATCTGGGTTTGGTGGATGCCAGGAGAACGCTACCTGCCCGAAATGAATAGTGACAACTAAAGTTTGGTGGAGGAAGAATAATGGTCTGGGGCTGTTTTTCATGGTTTGGACTAGGCTCCTTTATTCCAGTGAAGGGAAATCTTAACGCTACAGCATACAATTCCATTCTAGACGATTCTGTGCTTCCACCTTTGTGGCAACAGTTTGGGGAGGGTCCTTTCCTGTTTCAGCATGACAATGCCCCTGTGCACAAAGGAAGGTCCATACAGAAATGGTTTGTCGATCGGTGTGGAAGAACTTGACTGGCCTGCACAGAGCCCTGACCTCAACCCCATCGAACACCTTTTGTATGAATTGGAATGCTGACTGTAAGCCAGGCCTAATTGCCCGACCTCACTAATTCTCTTGTGGCTGAATGGAAGCAAGTCCCCGCAGCAATGTTCTAGTGGAAAGCCTTCCCAGACGAGTGGATGCTGTTATAGCAGCAAAGGGGGGACCAACTCCATATCAGTGCCCATGATTTTTTGTTCGACGAGCAGGTGTCCACATATACTTTTGGCCATGTAGTGTATTTTCCCAGTGAAGAGAACACACTCCGAGCACAACCAGCGAATACCTGAACTTCATTAGGGAGACTTATAACTAGATACCTGTTTCATACCTGGAGACACAGCGTGAGCAGCAGGATTGACACTGTACCAGTACATCACTGGGGCCAAGCTTCCTGCCATCCAGGACCTCATTACCCGGCGGTGTCAGAGGAAGGCCTTAAAAATTGCCAACTACTCCAGCCACCCCAGTTATAGACTGTTCTCTCTGCTACCGCATGGCAAGCGGTACCGGAGCACCAAGTCTAGGTCCAAAAGGCTTCTTAACTTCTACCACCAAGCCATAAGACTCTTGAACAGGTAATCAAATGGCTACCCCAGTTATTTTTGGCAACCCATCCCGTGTCATTCCAGTTAATCTATTGTTTTATTGAATAAAATCTGACTAACCCAGTGCACTGCTTGCTATGAATTCTATCTGATTTGTGTTAGGTAAAAAGACTAATGGCCTTTTTATGGAACACTGACAAGGAAAGGGCTTGAGCATTTTTATTTGTTTGCTCAATTTGATTGGATGGCCTGTGCTCCCCGGTGTTTATGCCTCTGTGCTTTGCATTTGCCCAGGCTTTCAAAAACATTATCTTTCGTCATCCAATTGCATTCGATTTCATGCTATAGTTCAACTGTGTTTTTAGCATATTTCTTTTTTGGGTAAGATAACTATTTGGGGGGGTGGATAATAGTGGCGATGGCATCGTATATCACAATGTTTTTATAGGTACACGATAGGACACAGGTTGACATCGCCCAACCCTAGAATACAGTACATTCATGTTGAGAGCTCAAAGATCCCTGTTTGTAACACAAGATGGTGCTCAGCCTCCATCGGATTTACTTTTTTTATTATAGGCTACTACTATATTTGCTACTGGTCTCTTGCCATCAGCAGATCATAAGGTCTGACTCATACTGTTTGTCTCCAAGTACAAATCTGTTTTTGTCTGTCACCTGAAAACAAGACATTGAGTTCAAGCATTTGAACAGTATGAGGGCGGAAGGTAGCCTAGCGGTTAGAGCTTTGGGCCAGTAAACGAAAGTTTGCTGGTTCAAATACCCGAACTGATAAGGTGAGAACCTGTGTCGTTGAGCAAGGCACTTAACCCTAATTTGCTCCAGGGGCTGACCCTTTAGGTAGGCCATCATTGTAAATAAGAATTTGTTCTTAACTGGCTTGCCTAGTTAAATAAAAGAAATACAAAAAGTTCCACAAAAGCTATGAACTCTTCTATTCTCAGATGTATTCTTTTTTTGTTTTTATTTCACCTTTATTTAACCAGGTAGGCCAGTTGAGAACATGTTCTCATTTACAACTGCGACCTGGCCAAGACCAAGCAAAGCAGTGCGACAAAAAACAGAGTTACACATGAGAATAAACAAACGTACAGTCAATAACACAATAGAGAATCTATATACAGAGTGCAAATGTAGTGCAAAATGCAGAAAGGTCAGGAAGGTAGGACAAAAGTGAGCCACTATGGCCTATTTAAGTTACAAATTAGAAATTAACACTGGAGTGACAGATGTGCAAATAGAGATACTGGAGTGCAAAATGAGCGAGAATAAATATGGGGATGAGGTAGTAGAGTGGGCTATTTACAGAAGGGCTATATACAGGTGCAGTGATCGATAAGCAGGTTTGACAACTGATGCTTAAAGTTATTGAGGGAGATGGGAACCTCTAGCTTCAAGGGTTTTTGCAATTCATCCAGTCATTGGTAGCAGAGAACTGGAATGAATGGCGGCCAAAGGAGGTGTCGGCTTTGGGGGTGACCAGTGAAATATACCTGCTGGAGCGCATGCTACGGGTGGGTGTTGCTATGGTGACCAGCGAGTTGGGATAAGGATAAGGATTTACCTAGCAAAGACTTATAGATAACCTGGAACCAGTGGGTTTGTCGACGAATATGTAGTGAGGGCCAGCCAACAAGAGCATGCAGGCTGCAGTGGTGGGTAGTATATGGGGCTTTGCTAACAAAACGGATGGCACTGTGATAGATTGCATCCAATTTGCTGAGCAGAGTGTTGGAGGATATTTTGTAAATGACATCGCCGAAGTCTAGGACCGGTAGGATGGTCAGTTTTACAAGGGCATGTTTGGCAGCATGAGTGGAGGAGGCTTTGTTACGAAATAGGAAGCCGATTCTAGATTTAATTTTGTTTTGGAGATGGTTTATGTGAGTCTGGAAGGAGAGTTTAGTCTAACCAGATGCCTAGGTATTTGTAGGTGTCCACGTATTCTAATTCAGACCCGTCGAGAGTAGTGATAGTCCGGTGGGCGGGTGCAGGCAGTGTTGGATTGATAAGCAAGCATTTAGTTTTACTAGCATTTAAGAGCAGTTGGAGGCCACAGAAGGAGTGTTGTATGGCATTGAAGCTTGTTTAAAGGTTACTTAATACAGTGTCCAGAGGGGCCAGAATGGTGTTGTCTGAGTAGAGATGGATCAGTCACCAGCAGCAAGAGCGACATTGTTGATGTATATAGAGAAAAGGGTTGGCCCAAGAATTGAATACTGTGGCACCCCCATAGAGACTGCCAGAGGATCAGACAATAGGCCCTCCGATTTGACACACTGAACTCTATCTGAGAAGTAGTTGGAGAACCAGGCAAGGCAGTCACTTGAGAAACCAAGGCTGTTGAGTCTGCCAATAAGAATGCGGTGATTGACAGAGTCAAAAGCCTTGGCCAGGTCGATGAAGACGGCTGCACAGTACTGTCTTCTATCGATGGCAGTTATGATATCGTTTAGAACTTTGAGCGTGGCTGAGGTGCACCCATGACCAGCTCGGAAACCAGATTGCATAGCAGAGAAGGTACGATGGGATTCGAAGTGGTCAGTGATCTGTTTATTAACTTGGCTTTCGAAGACTTTAGAAAGGCAGGGCAGGATGGATATAGGTCTATAACAGTTTGGGTCTAGAGTGTCTACCCCTTTGAAGAGGGGGTTGACCGCGGCAGCTTTACAATCTCTAGGGATCTCAGACGATACGAAAGAGGTTGAACAGGCTAGTAATAGGGGTTGCAACAATATTGGTGGATAATTTTAGAAAAAGGTTCCAGATTGTCTAGCCCAGAAGATTTGTAGGTGTCCAGATTTAGCAGCTCTCTGGATTTGGGTGAAGGAGAAGTGGGGGGGGCTTGGGCAGGTTGCTGCCGGGGGTACAGAGCTGTTGGCCGGGGTAGGGGTAGCCAGGTGGAAAGCATGGCCAGCCATAGCAAAATGCTTATTGAAATGTTCAATAATCGTGAATTTATTGGTGGTGACAGTGTTTCCTCAATGCAGTGGGCAACTTGGAGGAGATGCTCTTATTCTCCATGGACTTTACAGTGTCCCAGCACTTTTTGGAATTAGTTCTACAGGATGCAAACTTCTGTTAGAAAAGCAAAGGCCAGCTTTTTCAAACTGACAGTGTATTTGTTCCTGACTTCCCTGAAAAGTAGCATATCGCGGGGGCTATTTGATGCTAATGCAGTGCGCCACAGGATGTTTTTGTTGGTTAAGGGCAGTCAAGTCTGGGGTGAACCAAGGGCTATATCTGTTTTTAGTTCTACGTTTTTTTGAAAGGGGCTTGCTTATTTAGGATGGTGAGGAAAGCACTGTTAAAGAACAACCATGCATCCTCTACTGATGGGATGAGGTCAATATCCTTCCAGGATACCTGGGCCAGGTCGACTAGAAAGGCCTGCTCACAAAAGTGTTTTAGGGAGCGTTTGACAGTGATAAGGGGTGGTCGGACCCATTACGAACGCAGGCAATGAGGCAGTGATTGCTGTGGTCCTGGTTGAAAACAGAGGTGTATTTGGAGGTCAAGTTACAGGATGATATCTATGATGGTATCCATGTTACGGATTTAGGGTTGTACCTGGTAGGTTCCTAGATCATTTGTGTGAGATTGAGGGCATCTGCAGGTTATCTCTGCAGTAGATTGCAACTCTGCCTCCTTTGGAAGTTCTATCTTGACGGGAAATATTGTAGAATTTTTGGTGGCCTTCCTGAGCCAGGATTCAGACACGACTAGGACATCCGGGTTGGCGGAGTGTGCTAAAGCAGTGAATAAATCAAACTTAGGGAGGAGGCTTCTGATGTTAACATGCATGAAACCAAGTCTTTTACGGTTACAGAAGTCAACAAATGAGAGCGCCTGGGGAATAGGTGTAGTACTGGGGGCTACAGGACTTGGGTTTACCTCTACATCACCAGAGGAGAAGTAGGATAAGGGTACGGCTAAAGGCATTAAGAACTGGTTGTCTAGTGCGTTGGGTACAGAGAATAAAAGGAGCAGATTTCTGGGCCTGGTGTAATAGATTGAGGGCATAATGTACAGACAAGGGTATGGTAGGATGTGAGTTCAGTGGAGGTAAACCTAGGCGTTGGGTAATGATGAGAGGTTGCATCTCTGGAGACACCTGCATGTGTGGGGGGTGGGACAAAGGAGCTGTCTGAGGCATGATGAGCGGGACTGGGGGCTCTACAGTGAAATAAAATAATAATAATAATAGCTAACCTAAACAGCAGCAGGCAAGGCATATTGAAATAAGAGATTCTACATACATTTAAAGATACATTTTTGCAGAGTTATTATTATTATTGGTCGATCTGACTTTTTTTTTTTTTTTTTTATTACCCAGCAGTGGTTTTTGCAGAGTTAGCTCCAGGTAAAGGTTGCAATTCTTCAGCCATTGCTGAACCTGCGACCAAAAACAAGCTACATCTGGATAGTACCAAAACAACTGAACGAATGATTTTGACTTCGCAGGAAAATATGCAGAGCTGTTGTCTATTCCATTTGCACAACAGCATGTGAAATGTATTGTCAATTAGTGTTGCTTCCTAAGTGGACAGTTTGATTTCACAGAAGTGAAACCGTTTGAGCAGACACATGCACATTTGTGGCCTGCTGGAGGTCATTTTGCAGGGCTCTGGCAGTGCTCCTCCTTGCACAAAGGCGGAGGTAGCGGTCCTGCTGCTGGGTTGTTGCCCTCCTACGGCCTCCTCCACGTCTCCTGATGTACTGGCCTGTCTCCTGGTAGCGCCTCCATGCTCTGGACACTACGCTGACAGACACAGCAAACCTTCTTGCCACAGCTCGCATTGATGTGCCATCCTGGATGAGCTGCACTACCTGAGCACTTGTGTGGGTTGTAGACTCCCTCTCATGCTACCACTAGAGTGAAAGCACCGCCAGCATTCAAAAGTGACCAAAACATCAGCCAGGAAGCATAGGAACTGAGAAGTGGTCTGTGGTCACCACCTGCAGAACCACTCCTTTATTGGGGGTGTCTTGCTAATTGCCTATAATTTCCACCTGTTGTCTATTCCATTTGCACAACAGCATGTGAAATGTATTGTCAATCAGTGTTGCTTCCTAAGTGGACAGTTTGATTTCACAGAAGTGTGATTGACTTGGAGTTACATTGTGTTGTTTAAGTGTTCCCTTTATTTTGTATTTTCAACCACTCTAACTATAGTTTTGGCAAGTCGGTTAGGACATCTACTTTGTGCATGACACAAGTAATTCTTCCATCAATTGTTTAGACATTATTTTGCTTAATTCACTATCACAATTCCACTGGGTCAGAAGTTTACATACACTAAGTTGACTGTCTGGTTCATCCTTTGGAGTGATTTCCAAATGCTTCAAGGTACCACGTTCACCTGTACAAACAACAATTAGTATGCAAGTATAAACATCATGGGACCACGCAGCCGGCATACCGCTCAGGAAGGAGACTCGTTCTGTCTCCTAGAGATTAATGTACTTTGGTGTGAAAAGTGCAAATCAATCCCAGAACAACAGTAAAGGATCTTGTGAAGATGCTGGAGGAAACCGATACAAAAGTATGTATATCCACAGTAAAACAAGTGCTATATCGACATAACATGAAAGGCGGCTTGGCAAAGAAGAAGCCACTGCTCCAAAACCACCATAAAAAAGCTAGACTACGGTTTGCAACTGCACATGGGGACAAAGATCTTACTTTTTGGAGAAATGTCCTCTGGTCTGATGAAACAAATAACTTTTTGACCATCAAGCCATAGAACACCGTCCCAACCGTGTGGCAAAAATGGCTTAAGGCTTAAGGACAACAAAGTCAAGGTATTAGAGTGGCCATTTCTGGGCAGAACTGAAAAGGCGTGTGTGGGCAAGGAGGCCTACAAAACCTGACTGTTACACCAGTTCTGTCAGGAGAAATGGGCCAAAACCTATTGTGGGAAACTTGTGGAAGGCTAACTGAAACGCTTGACCCAAGTTAAACAATTTAAACGCAATGCTACTATATATAGCAAGAATTTTGTATAATTTACATGTGCCATGGAATCGCTACATCAAATCTCTTCCCAACGATTTTGCAATCTATATACAGTGGGGAGAACAAGTATTTGATACACTGCTGATTTTGCAGGTTTTCCCACTTACAAAGCATGTAGCAGTCTGGAATTTTTATCATAGGTACTCTTCAACTGTGAGTGACGGCATCTAAAACAAAAATCCAGAAAATCTTTTTAAGTATTTCATTTGCATTTTATTGCATGACATAATTATTTGATACATCAGAAAAGCAGAACTTAATATTTGGTACAGAAACCTTTGTTTGCAATTACAGAGAGCATACATTTCCTGTAGTTCTTGACCAGGTTTGCACACACTGTAGCAGGGATTTTGGACCACTCCTCCATACAGACCTTCTCCAGATCCTTCAGGTTTCGGGGCTGTCGCTGGGCAATACGGACTTTCAGCTCCCTCCAAAGATTTTCTATTGGGTTCAGGTCTGGAGACTGGCTAGGCCACTCCAGGACCTTGAGATGCTTCTTACGGAGCCACTCCTTAGTTGCCCTGGCTGCGTTTCGGGTCGTTGTCATGCTGGAAGACCCAGCCACGACCCATCTTCAATGCTCTTACTGAGGGAAGGAAGTTGTTGGCCAAGATCTCGCGATACATGGCCCCATCCATCCTCCCCTCAATACGGTGCAGTCGTCCTGTCCCCTTTGCAGAAAAGCATCCCCAAAGAATGATGTTTCCACCTCCATGCTTCACGGTTGGGATGGTGTTCTTGGGGTTGTACTCATCCTTTTTCTTCCTCCAAACACGGCGAGTGGAGTTTAGACCAAAAAGCTCTCTTTTTGTCTCATCAGACCACATGACCTTCTCCCATTCCTCCTCTGGATCATCCAGATGGTCATTGGCAAACTTCAGACGGGCCTGGACATGCTCTGGCTTGAGCACGGGGACCTTGCGTGTGCTGCAGGATTTTAATCCATGACGGCGTAGTGTGTTACTAATGGTTTTCTTTGAGACTGTGGTCCCAGCTCTCTTCAGGTCATTGACCAGGTCCTGCTGTGTAGTTCTGGGCTGATCCGTCACCTTCCTCATGATCGTTGATGCCCCACGAGGTGAGATCTTGCATGGTGCCCCAGACTGAGGGAGATTGACCGTCATCTTGAACTTCTTCCATTTTCTAATAATTGCGCCAACAGTTGTTGCCTTCTCACCAAGCTGCTTGCCTATTGTCCTGTAGCCCATCCCAGCCTTGTGCAGGTCTACAATTTTATCCCTGATGTCCCTACACAGCTGTCTGGTCTTGGCCATTGTGGAGAGGTTTGAGTGTGTGGACAGGTGTCTTTTTTATACAGGTAACGAGTTCAAACAAGTGCAGTTAATACAGGTAATGAGTGGAGAACAGGAGGGCTTCTTAAAGAAGAACTAACAGGTCTGTGAGAGACGGAATTCTTACTGGTTGGTAGGTGATCAAATACTTATGTCATGCAATTCAATGCAAATTAATTATTTGTATGATTTTTAATGTGATTTTCTGGATTTTCTCACAGTTGAAGTGTACCTATGATAAAAATTACAGACCTCTACATGCTTTGTAAGTAGGAAACACTGCCGATTTTGCAGGTTATCAAATACTTGTTCTCCCCACTATGCATACATGCATACATGCATGCATACATACATACATACTGTCTTAGGTCAATCTATGTAGCACAGCTGTCCGTTTTTGGGCCTTTAAATGAAACGGGTCAAAAAAAAAAAAAATGTACATCACAATTTTCTTTAGCCAGTTTTAATTCAACTCTTCAGAGCCGACAGACCAGTTTACTTCCACTTGCCTCTTTCATTTTTGTGAAAATGCTACATTTAGTTGGCCACTTAACCAATGAAATATTTTGCATTGGTGGAGCTCCAGAGGTGTTTGTAAACACAGGCTACTAAACCTTTGTCCGACTTTAGAACGCATGAAAGAATTGTCAGGCGTTCAGGTGTCCACTATGACTAAGGGTGTGTCCCAATAATATCGCATTTCCTCACTACTTCCCACAAATCTGAAAGCCTTGGAGTGGGCTAGACCGTTTCCACCATATTTCTTATACCAGCCATTTTCTTTCAAATCAGTGGAAGAAAGTAAACTACTGCACACTTTGGGAGGAAGGACGGAGCATTTTGGTTGTTTTCGTTACCTTCCTAAACTTCACAATTACTCACTTTTCCTATTTTTGTCTTTCCCTCCAGAGCCCCACATCTTGCTGTTCCGTCGTCCATTGCCCGCAGCCTGATCTCTCGGACAGAGAGCGAGAGAGAACCCATAGGGAAGAAAATTAAGGTGGCTGAAGATGGATGAACACAACTCCGTTGGATGAATAGACTATTTTGTAAATACTGCATCGTATACACTGCAGTGGAGCCAAGAGTCGAGCTCCAACCCACTGCCTCACTCACTGTAAAGCCTTTCACATTTCCTTTGGACCTGCTTGGAACCCTTTCATCATTTTCTCGATCTGTACTAACTTGATAATGTTGTCAATGTGTGCGTCTGGGAAGAAAAGGATAATCTGAGTTTGTGGCAACATTTTAATTACTCTAAACCTTAACCCACTATACCTGCTGTGAGTTGACTAACATGATGCTATCTGATTTTTAAGGCAGATAGTAAATGTTAATGTAGAGGGAGGTGGGGGCGGCATTTTGGCTGCGCAAATGTGCGTGGATGTTACGAAATTACCGTAAGATCAAATACCTGTTATGGAACTTTATTCAAAACTTATTTTGAATACGGCAGATTGCATCAAGTGTATGCATTCTTACCCTGTACGAATGATGACCCTCTGGACCCCCCCCCCCAAAAAAAAATATCAATGTTTTTATATAAATTGTGTCCTGTTGCAGTTATAAGTAGTACTTTAGACTGTCTGCATTTTAGAGCTGTCAAAATGGGGCTCAAGATCTTCATTGCATGTTAATGATTGTACAAATCAGCTGCTCAGTTTCTATGTTTTCTTGTACCCCAGAAATAAATGTTTTAATTCTAAATTCTTCTCACTGATTTTGACGTAGTTGTGCACTTTTAAACCTTAAGGTCAAATCCTATTTCTAGGGGGTTAGGGTTATAATTGGGGTTAAGGTTAGGGTTATGGAAAAAAGGATTTTGTGTGTCCTCACAAGGGTTACCCTCATTCAAGGGTTTTTCTTTATTTTTACTATTTTCTACATAGTATAATAATAGTGATGACATTCAACTATTAAATAACACTTATGGAATCATGTAGTATCCAAAAAATTGTTAAACAAATCAAAATATATTTTAGATTCTTCAAAGTAGCCAACCTTTGCTTTGACAGCTTTGCACACTCTTGGCATTCTCTCAACCAGCTTCATGAGGTAGTCACATGGAATGCATTTCAATTAACAGGTGTGCCTTGTTCATTTGGTTAATTTCATTCCTTAATGTGCCAATCAGTTGTGTTGATAAGGTAGGGGTGGTTTACAGAAGATAGCCCTATTTGGTAAAAGACCAAGTCCATATGTTGGCAAGAACAGCACAAATAAGCAAAGAGAAACGACAGTCCATTACTTTACTTTAAGACCTGAAGGTCAGTCAATCAGGAAAATATCAAGAACTTTGAACGTTTTTTTCCAGTGTAGTCGCCAAAATCATCAAGCGCTATGAAATTGGCTCTCATGAGGACCGCCACAGGAAAGGAAGACCCAGAGTTACCTCTGCTGCAGAGGATGAATTCATTAGTTACCAGCCTCAGATAAATGCTTCAGAGTTCAAGTAACAGACACATCACAACAACTGTTTAGAGGAGACCATGAATCAGGCCTTCAAGGTCAAATTGCTGTGAAGAAACTACTACTAAAAGACACTAATAAGACTTGCTTGAGCCAAGAAACAGGAGCAATTGACATTAGACCGGTGGAAATCTGGCCTTTGGTCTGATGAGTGCAAATTTGAGAGTTTTGGTTCCAACCGCTGTGTCTTTGTGAGACGCAGAGTAGGTGAACCGGTGATCTCTGCATGTGTGGTTCCCACCGTGAAGCATAGAGGTGTGATGGTGTGGGGCTGCTTTGCTGTTGACACTGCCATTGATTTATTTAGAATTCAAGGCACACTTTCTGCATTCTGCAGAGATACTATAATTTATTTTTCAACAGGACAATGACCCAACACACCTCAGGGCTGTGTTAGGGCTATTTGACAAGAAGGAGAGTGATTGAGTGCTCCACAATCAGATGACCTCAACCCAATTGAGATGAGTTGGACCACTAGAGTGAAGTAAAAGCAACCAACAAGTGCTCAGCATATGTGGGAACTCTTTAAAGACTGTTGGAAAAGCTCTCCAGATAATGCTGGTTAAGAGAGTGCAAAGCTGTCATCAAAGCAAAGGTTGGCTACTTTGAAGATCATAAAATATATTTTGATTTGTTTAACACTTATTTTGGTTACTACAGTACATGATTCCATGTGTTATTTCATAGTTTTGATGGCTTCTATTATTCTACAATGTAGAAAATAGTCAAAATAAAAAACCCTTGAATGAGTAGGTGTGTCCAAACATTTGACTGTTACTGTGTGTGTGTGTATATACTGTGTATATGTATATATGTGTGTGTGTGTGTGTGTGTGTGTGTGTATATATACAGTTGAAGTCGGAAGTTTACATACACAGATTGTAGTCATTAAAACTAATTTTTCAACCACTCCACAGATTTCATGTTAACAAACTATAGTTTTGGCAAGTCAGTTAGGACATCTAATTTGTGCATGACAAGTAATTCTTCCAACAATTGTTTAAGGACAGATTATTTCACTTATAATTCATTATATCACAATTCCAGTGGGTCAGAAGTTTACATACACAAAGTTGACTTTCCCTTTAAACAGCTTGGAAAATTCCAGAACGTCTGCATCTGGGTCTTCTCCTGAAACGTGATAGTATGAACTGCCCATGACCGACCCAGCAGACTCAGACCAGCTCCACAATGCTGTCTCCCTGCAAGGAGCCACCATTGGACGACACGAGGAGTTACTGCAATGTCTTATGGAGGCACTCCACACCCTGGCAGAACGCCAGGACCAGGCGTTTGAGACTTTGCTGGAGCAATTCCGCGTATTCCCCACTGGGAAGCGGGTCACACCCGTAATCTCCCAGCATACCCCAGTGTCCCGAGAACCCCACTTACCTCCTCCGGAGCACTACGCTGGAGATTCCAAAACCTTTATTTAACCTTTATTTAACTAGGCAAGTCAGTTAAGAACATATTCTTATTTACAATGATGGCTTACCAAAAGGTAAAAGGTCTCCTGCGTGGACTCGGGCTGGGTTAAATGAAATATATAGAACAAAACACACATCACAACAAGAGAGACAACACAACACTACATAAAGAGAGACCTAAGACAACAACATAGCATGGCAGCAACACATGACAACACAGCATGGTAGCAACACAACATGACAACAACATGGTAGCAACACAACATAGTAGCAGCACAAAACATGGTACAAACATTATTGGGCCGAGACAACAGCACAAAGGGCAAGAAGGTAAACAAAAAAAAAAAGACAAAAATACATCACGCAAAGCAGCCTCAAATGTTATGCATTGATGAACAATCAAATATATTATTGTCTCTCCATGTTTCTTTCTAGGTATTATTGTCTCTCCATGTTTCTTTCATGTTTCTTTCTAACCTACCAGTTGAAGTCGTCTTTGAACTGTGCTAGTCACTCAATTATGTCGATATAGGACTCGTTTTACTGTAGATATAGATACTTTTGTACCTGTTTCCTCCAGCATCTTCACAAGGTCCTTTGCTGTTGTTCTGGGATTGATTTGCACTTTTCGCACCAAAGTACGTTCATCTCTAGGAGACAGAACGCGTCTCCTTCCTGAGCGGTATGACGGCTACGTGGTCCCATGGTGTTTATACTTGCGTACTATTGTTTGTACAGATGAACGTGGTACCTTCAGGTGTTGGCAATTGCTCCCAAGGATGAACCAGACTTGTGGAGGTCTACAATACATTTTCTGAGGTCTTGGGTGATTTCTTTTGATTTTCCCAAGATGTCGCACAGAGAGGTAGGCCTTGAAATACATCCACAGGTACACCTCCAATTGACAAATTATGTCAATTAGCCTATCAGAAGCTTCTAAAGCCATGACAGAATTTTCCAAGCTGTTTAAAGGCACAGTCAACTTACCCTGGGGCAGAACACCACTTGGAGACACCCTACATGCCCTTCTGCCCATCCCGTATCCATGGTGTTATCGGAAAGCCTGTTGTGTGGGGAGCCCAGGGCCCACACAGCAGCAGAGGTCGACCTTTGGAGGAGGATTCAGGAGTTCTATAGAACAAACCTGGCAAACAATAGTATCTTGAGTAAAGCCAAGTTATAAAATGTTGAAATGAAAACTGGATAAATATGTGGTGCTGAATGTTTTGATGTGTAGCAGAGCTTAACTCTTAATGAGCTTAATTTACACAAGCTTTTACTCGCAAGTTCCATTTCAAAATGCCTTGGTAAATCCATGCCTGACGCATTGTAAAATAAAATTAAAAAGCCTACTACAATGAAATCCATAGAAAGGCCCTTTGGAGGAAGGATGTCAGGTATATTGTCACGGAACTGATGTTCTGCCTTTTATAATGACAAGTTATCCAGATTATATTTCAACTGTTTATCTGCAACATTAAGAAAAACACATTTATAGTTTTATTTATATACATTATGATGTTTTTTATGCCTTTTCAGAGTTGATCGGCTGTAAAAGAACAGAAAACAGACAATTGGTTCAGGTGACAAACTTTAGTTTCTTGTGTGCTTTTCATTCATGTATTTCGATAATTAAAGTTACCACTAGCAAGTGCCGATATACAGTGGGGAGAACAAGTATTTGATACACTGCCGATTTTGCAGGTTTTCCTACTTACAAAGCATGTAAAGGTCTGTAATTTGTATCATAGGTACACTTCAACTGTGAGAGACGGAATCTAAAACAAAAATCCAGAAAATCACATTGTATGATTTTTAAATAATTAATTTGCATTTTATTCCATGACATAAGTATTTGATCACCTAACAACCAGTAAGATTTCCGGCTCTCACAGCCCTCCTGTTCTCCACTCATTACCTGTATTAACTGCACCTGTTTGAACTCGTTACCTGTATAAAAGACACCTGTCCACACACTCAATCAAACAGACTCCAACCTCTCCACAATGGGCAAGACCAGAGAGCTGTGTAAGGACATCAGGGATAAATTGTAGACCTGCACAAGGCTGGGATGGGCTACAGGACAATAGGCAAGCAGCTTGGTGAGAAGGCAACAACTGTTGGTGCAATTATTAGAAAATGGAAGAAGTTCAAGATGACGGTCAATCTCCCTCGGTCTGGGGCACCATGCAAGATCTCACCTCGTGGGGCATCAATGATCATGAGGAAGGTGAGGGATCAGCCCAGAACTACACGGCAGGACCTGGTCAATGACCTGAAGAGAGCTGGGACCACAGTCTCAAAGAAAACCATTAGTAACACACTACGCCGTCAAGGATTAAAATCCTGCAGCGCACGCAAGGTCCCCCTGCTCAAGCCAGCGCATGTCCAGGCCCGTCTGAAGTTTGCCAATGACCATCTGGATGATCCAGAGGAGGAATTGGAGAAGGTCATGTGGTCTGATGAGACAAAAATAGAGCATTTTGGTCTAAACTCCACTCGCCGTGTTTGGAGGAAGAAGAAGGATGAGTACAACCCCAAGAACACCATCCCAACCATGAAGCATGGAGGTGGAAACATCATTCTTTGGGGATGCTTTTCTGCAAAGGGGACAGGACGACTGCACTGTATTGAGGGGAGGATGGATGGGGCCATGTATCGCAAGATCTTGGCCAACAACCTCCTTCCCTCAGTAAGAGCATTGAAGATGGGTCGTGGCTGGTTCTTCCAGCATGACAACGACTCGAAACACACAGCCAGGGCAAGTAAGGAGTGGCTCCGTAAGAAGCATCTCAAGGTCCTGGAGTGGCCTAGCCAGTCTCCAGACCTGAACCCAATAGAAAATCTTTGGAGGGAGCTGAAAGTCCGTATTGCCCAGAGACAGCCCCGAAACCTGAAGGATCTCTATGGAGGAGTGGGCCAAAATCCCTGCTGCAGTGTGTGCAAACCTGGTCAAGAACTACAGGAAACGTATGATCTCTGTAACTGCAAACAAAGGTTTCTGTACCAAATATTAAGTTCTGCTTTTCTGATGTATCAAATACTTATGTCATGCAATAAAATGCAAATTAATTACTTAAAAATCATACAATGTGATTTTCTGGATTTTTGTTTTATATTCCGTCACTCACAGTTGAGTACCTATGATAAAAATTACAGACTTCTACATGCTTTGTAAGCATTGTAAGGGAAAACCTGCAAAATCGGCAGTGTATCAAATACTTGTTCTCCCCACTGTATATAAATGCCTGTTTGGCCCCCTGTACCAGAGCAAGGGTGTTCTTTTCTTTTAATGCTTCATTTGGTCTTTGGTAAACAAAGCAAGAACCCACTGCTGAAATAGACACAGGAAAGCCAGGCACAAGAAACTTCGCAAAAACCCACCCAAACAACCCTGAATCCTGGGGAAAATGTTTTGTGCCTGGACTCTATGGCAATACAACTCTATGACTCTATGGGGCCTATGGGGCCTTGCAAGGGATGATGAAATCAGAAGATTATCAATGTGTTTTGTAGTCCAATGTTAAGTCCAGTGTACAAAAAATGTGTCTCCATTGAAGGTTGTGGGTCTTCCAGCAGGACAACGACCCCAAACACACATCAAGAAGCACAGATTCCAGGTCTGAATCTAATCGAAAACCTATGGCGACATCTGAAGATCGCAGTTGGTCGAGAAATGGAGCAGTTTGCAGCTGAAAAGTGCGCCAAGCTTCAGCAGTTATGTGGGCAGTTATCTTGACCAAAGGCTATACAACCAAGTATTAGCTTTTGGGTGAGAATATATATATATATTTTTATTTTCTAAATTAAACTAACTTTTTGTATTTTAATGTCTTACTTATTTTAGATGGTGAAATTATTTAAGACAAGTGCAAGCGCGCTAATATATTTGGCCAGAACTGTATTTCAGAAATAGTTATTCAAAGTTGAGATTTTTTTAAACATTTTGGACATTTGTTTCACATTAAGGAAAAAAAACATAAGTGATCAAAACCAAACATATTATGCTTTAGAATATGACATAGTATGCTTTAGAATCTGTCATATTCTAAAGCATACTACGTTTGGTTTTGATCACTTATGTTTTTTTTCCTTAATGTGAAACAAATGTCTTAATGTCTGCATGGACTGGCTCTGAAAACACTGCGATCTGGTAACATATTTGCAATGTAAAGGTAGATGTTAATGAGGGGCCACGAATGGTAACTGTTGAGTCCATCTGTGGAACTCACTTCCTGATCATTTCAAAAAATCTGCAAGAATGTAATGAATTTAACAGTGCTGCTAAGACTGATGTTTGATGGACAGGTTGGAGAATGGTGCATGCCCAAAGGGCATGGTTGATCTGGTCATCAGGCTGTATTAAAAAACATTGATAGCACTTTACATAACACAGAATGAAGTGGTATATTATAGTAACAAGTTCTAGTTATCAAAAATGAATTGCTCGGATACCCTTTCATTTCAGTGTAATCATATTGTTACAGGGCAGAACACCACATACTGTGCCATAATATAGTCAAGAACTTATTTGATCCATAAATCCAATATCTCCTCTTTTGTAAATTTGATCATATGCATTTTCTTACACAGCTAGCCTCTAGAGGGTAGCATTGGACAGTTTAATGTACAGTAAGCAGGCTTTAAATTAGAGGATGAAAATGCTGTGTTTGATGTCTCTGATCTTTTAAATGGCAAGTGGCAACAATGGGTAAATCTCATCTTATAGATGTACAAGGAATGTGTTATCCTATGTGATTCTCTGTCATGTTTCTGTCTTTCTCCAACTGTACCATTCTCTGAATACTAAAGAAGCGTATGCACCAATAGGGTCAGGGCCGGCCCGCCCATTAGGCAAGATTCGGCACTTGAATTTGGGGCGCCATTTTGACAATTGGCTGCCGCCCTCCGGCACCCCTGATCAGCTGCTACACCGCCGGCTAGCCCATCGATGTGGCCGGAAGGCATGCGTTGTTATGATTTTGAACGGTCAGACAGCTAGCAACAAGACAAGAAGTTGCCATGTGGGGAATAGTAGGTGGCTCATTGTATCTTGTTGTTGATACCATGTCTGGTTTTGAGGTGTTTTGACTGATGTCATGTATATGATAATTGCTAATGAGGACAACATTCGCAAGCTAGCTAATCAACAACTGTAATGATGTATTTGAGAGACAAGTGCTCATTGTGCAAATATATGAATGTTTTCAATAAACATTTGGAGGCTAAATATAGTTGTCAATAGTCTAAGCCAACCCTGTCTGTTTTGCCCCATAGTTGCGAATGTGTCTTTGTTGCTAAACAACCAACCCATCTAAAGCACAGATAGTTAGATGCAAATTAAGCACAAACAAAGTATTGAGGATAGCATCTGTTAAGATACCTAAGTCACAACGTCTGGAGCTCTTCGGCACTGACACAGTTAACAGTTTACTGTGGACAGGACAGCAGTTACACCATAGGTTAAGATACAGTACTTTTGGAAAATATGGATAATGGGAAAAGAAAACATTTTAGATATCACATTGAATCTGATTTCTATAAATGGAGGAAACCGTTTTGACAGGCTGCAACCTCCTGGGTGGTGATGGTCAGCAATTCAAGCCCCTGCAGAGATGCTGAGTGTGGGCGGTCGCAAGGATAATCCCAGTGTAGAAAAAGCATCTGTAGCCACACAGGGATATTGCATCTGTGAATTGTACTGGTCTAGGCCTCTATGTTATAATTACAAATCTGTATCTCTAGGCTGCATTTACACAGACTGCCTGATTCTGATCTGTTGCCACTAATTGGTCTTTTGACCAATCAGATTAGATCTTTAGCCAATAATTGGGCAAAGATTAGAATTGGGCTGCCTGTGTAAACGCAGCCTAACAGGTGCAGTAAAATAAGATTATGACTAATATCCAAATCCGTAACTCTAACAGGTGCAGTAAAATAAGATTATGACTAATATCCAAATCTGTAACTCTAACAGGTGCAGTAAAATAACAGTATCACAATTTTAATTTGGCGCGGTGATGGAAAATGACCTTTTCATTGTAAACACATAAGTTGGGTTTGATGTAGATTATGCATGAAATAGTCTTTGTTTTCCCTGATACTGTTTTAACATTGGTACTTTCAATATATCGAGCCATACATCCAGCTGCCTATGATCAGAGGTATTATCAGATTCCACAGAGTATATGTAAATTAACATCTGTCATATGGAGCAAGAATAAATATAAAATGTGGAGGCGTAAGGAAGAGTATATCAATATAAATTGTAGTGATACTGTATGTTCCAAGACTAAGAGGAGGAATATTGGAAAGATTTACATAAGCAATAAGAGGTGCAACACAACGAGACAAAGCCAATTAGGCGATGGAAGGCAATGGAAGTCGATGTGAGGATTGGAGGGGGTGAGAGAGAGAGAAAGCAGGTCAGACAGAAAGATGGGGAGTGCTGTAGAGGTGTGGATGTTTGTGTCTGGGTTTCGCTCACACAGCGGGGTGTAGTCTAAAAAATGGGGTGTTGTCTAAAAGAGAGATGGAGAGAGAGGAGGAGGGGGGGAGAGGTACGGTGCAGAGAAAGAAGGCTGATGTTACAAAGAGGCTGAAGATTACCAAGCAAATGGGTTGCCTCTATTAGAATGTCAAGGGACATTCCTTTCTATTTATTTTTCACCCAAAAATGTAGTCAAAATGACTTAATCATTAATGACAATAATCTAATTGAGTAAATACAAATTTGATTTCAATGCTCGATATTCAGATGAACAAACTCCCCTCGATAAATGATCAAATGAATAATGAATAAAAATGCATAGTTTAGTTCATGTGAGCCCAAGATCTATATTATGGAAACAGAATAAATAAAATAACTGTATGCAAGCAAGTCAGTATATTATAAATTAATATAGCAGAAACAAAACCTGTTTATTTCATCCTCCTCCATAGCAATGACATATTACTTTTATAACTCCCTGCCCTTCCCATAATATAATGTTAATTCTACATTTATTCGTACTGGTCTGTTTCAGCTAATGACAGTCCAGTAGAGTTCGCCAACTTGTAGTCCTAAAAACTACAAATGAGTTACCTCTGATTCGTTCAGCATTTCCCTATAGGAAAAATGTATGGATTTTTGAATCCATACATTTGGTTTTTGAATAAATGCCCCAAATAAGGTCTGAGGTTAACACAGGCTTGGGAGATCTCATACGTTTTGTTCTATGAGATAATATCAGTCCGTTAACATGACCTTTATGTGCTTATGTGTTTTCTGTTTTAAAATAAATGCTTCAAAATTCACAAAAAGTGACATTAGCTGATGAAGATCATCTTATAGAATAAAATGTATACAATCTCCTAAGCCTAAAACATATTGCATGTCTTGGTCTCAGATCCATTTTTTACTCCGTCTTAACTCGGTCTTGGACAATGAGGACTCATAATTTCTTCATGAGACCAGGGGCCTGATAACTGTTGTGTAAATAAATATCTGCATTCCCCATTTATTTCTGAAAAGACTGGATATGCATAAAAATGTTGAGTATACATAGACGTTTCCGTTTTAAATCAGACCTGTTGTAAAACTGTGCGCGCGTGAGCGATCATTATAACTCCACCTGAAAAAACGCCCATCATTCATTTTTCACAGGGACAATAATGCCCTTTTTTGCTGTTTACTTTGAAAGTATTGGAATTAGGCCAAGACATATTTAAAGGAAATAGCAATGGCGAACTTGATCCAAGGTCTTTGGAGGTGTTGGCAGAATGTTTTCTTCTGCGGTGACATTTGCTGTATCTGACCGTATCTGAAACACAGAAACAATTGCAAATTGTTTAGGACTTGTAAACAGATCGTTTGCATTCAATAATGGTTTGGATTTACTCTAAATATGCTGCACTACCAGCGAATTCTGAAACATTGTCTACTCTGAAAAACACTACAGTAGAACCACACACTTCAATGCAAAATATAAAAAATACCAAATTGTCAGAAGACCCCAGCCTCCCAAGTCATAGACCGCTACTGGAGCGAGCGCCAAGTCAGGCTCCTGAACAGCTTCTACCCCCAAGCCATAAGATTGTTGAACAATTCATCAAATGGCCAAACGATTTTAATTAACCCTCTTTATTGTAAAATGTTGTACTACATTGACACACACACACACACACACACACACACACACACACACACACACACACACACACACACACACACACACACACACACACACACACACACACACACAACACACACACACACACTACATATGCTCTCACACACACGTACATATTGACGACACACACATAGACACACTTTCACACTTTCACACTTCGCACATGCTGCTACTTTATCCTGATTGCCTAGTCACTTTTATCCATACATACTACATGTACTTAAGCTGTCAAATTCTACTGTAGGCTGTGTTATAAACCGCGCTCTCTTTCCAATGCATAGAGCAAAAATGTATTATAATAGCCTATCTAATAAGCCCAATGAAATGAGAGATGCGCATGGTAATTAGTTGTGTGGCTACTTCCTGAATAGGAACTCTTCATGGCCAGAAAAGGTAAGGAATTCTTTCTGCAATCGTTATGATATATTCATTATGTATTATGTTTATAAAGCAAAAACTAAAGCAGGAAGTACCAGTGACTCGCTAAAAATGGAAGTGGTGAGATGACGTGGATGCTACGCTACAGGACAGTTTTGCTAGCACAGACTGGAATATGTTCCGGGATTCATCCAATGTCATTGAGGAGTATACCACTTCAGTCAAACAGCCAGCCGGACTATTAACATTGACCCCCCAAATGTTCAAATTACCTCGACTAACCTGTACCGCCGCACATTGGTACCGGTACCCCATGTATATAACCTCGTTATTGTTATTTTACTGTGTTACTTTTTATGAATTTTTTACTTTAGTTTATTTAGTAAATATTTTCTTCATTCTATTTCTTGAACTGCATTATTGGTTAAGGGCTTGTAAGTAAGCATTTCACGGTAAGGTCTACACCTGTTGTATTCGGCGCATGTGACAAAAACATTTTGATTTATGTATGCAGCTGGTGTCTGACATCCTTTTATGGTTTGGACAAAGTGTCCAAATACAGCTATCAGGCAGTTGTTAAGCGAGGTGGTCTGGTCCATCTCAGCGGTCCTGTCTGCTGCACTGGTTGCTGCCTCATCTTGAAGCCGCTCATTGAAGTGTTGATCCAGCTGCTGACGCTGGTTCTCAAGTGTCTCCAGGTATTCATCGTGAAATTCAGGTTTTCGCTGGTTGTGTTTTCTCTTCCCTGGGAAAATATATAGGCAGAAGTAATGACATGTACAGTTAGAGAATTATAAGGTAGAGACCCCAGGGCAAACCTGAGGTCAGCCAGTGTGACTCTGCAGTTTTGTTCTCCAACAATGTATTGTCTCATCAAATGTATTAAATATTATCCAGCAACGGCCAGTGTGGGACCAACCAGATCTACCAACCAGATACAGTGGGGAGAACAAGTATTTGATACACTGCCGATTTTGCAGGTTTTCCCACTTACAAAGCATGTAGAAGTCTGGAATTTTTATCATATCATAGGTACTCTTCAACTGTGAGTGACGGAATCTAAACCAAAAATCCAGAAAATCACATTGTATGATTTTTAAGTAATTAATTTGCATTTTATTGCATGACATAAGTATTTGATACATCAGAAAAGCAGAACTTAATATTTGGTACAGAAACCTTTGTTTGCAATTACAGAGATCATACGTTTCCTGTAGTTCTTGACCAGGTTTGCACACACTGCAGCAGGGATTTTGGCACACTCCTCCATCCAGATCCTTCAGGTTTCAGGGCTGTCGCTGGGCAATACGGACTTTCAGCTCCCTCCAAAGATTTTCTATTGGGTTCAGGTCTGGAGACTGGCTAGGCCACTCCAGGACCTTGAGATGCTTCTTACGGAGCCACTCCTTAGTTGCCCTGGCTGTGTGTTTTGGGTCGTTGTCATGCTGGAAGACCCAGCCACGACCCATCTTCAATGCTCTTACTGAGGGAAGGAGGTTGTTGGCGATATACATGGCCCCATCCATCCTCCCCTCAACACGGTGCAGTCATCCTGTCCCCTTTGCAGAAAAGCATCCCCAAAGAATGATGTTTCTTTGTATCTATGGATTACTTGGGTTGTTACCAACATCTGGTGAAAATGTCATGTCAATAGCACCTTTGGAAATATATTTACTGAGAAAAATGGTGACGTGTTCAATACTTATTTCACCCGCTGTATATCAAGGTTTATATCAAGATTCCTAGATCCACAAGATCTCCTTGAAGAATGTTTAGGAACATAGCCCTGCCATGACAAAAGCCCTCTGTGGATGAGATTGCCCACCCCTGTTGAAGACAGCCACATTGTGTAATTAGGGCTAAACAAGTGAACATGACAATCAATTGACATTGAACTGTTTACCAACCGAGAATAGACCTTTGGCATCTGGGGGTATAGGGCACTGGGGTTGCGGGAGCATTGATTGTGTCAATGGACCCTGGATGTCAGGGGGTGCAGGGTTCTGAGGTTGTGGCTTCACTATTTGAGCATGCAACTTCCTCCGAGTCTGTAGGTTCAGGAATGCCCTATGAAAAGTATGTTTGTATGCTTGTATAATGTAAAGTCGGATACTCCGGCTAACGTCAAACATGTAGCTAAGTCCACGGCGTTGGTCTTCTATGGATATTTATATGACATCATTGGGTAAGACCAATCATTGAGTAAGGCCATTTGTAACCCCACCCACCAGGCTACATGAGTCGAGGTCAGTACCAGATATCAAACAAGGCTGAATATCCCGCTTGGTTCCAGGAATCAGGCGGGGCATGGGAAAATGGAAATGAAATAGGAACCATGATATTCACAGCACGACAAGGACCTGCAGTGACATTGATCTGAGACCAATCTAGTCCAGCAGACCTACAGGTTTGCTGTATTGATTTCAGTGCAGTCTGTTTACTGAATTCCGGCCTTAGTGCTAGTGGTGTGAGAACTGTTTTGCCAGTTGGCCTATTTGGATTCATAGAGAGACACAGTTGCATTCTATAGCCAAGGAATCTGTATTTTCTGTCAATGTGTAAGATCAAACTTCCTGTCTCTAAATACACCAAAATAAAATACAGGTTCTCTGGGCTTTTCCAATCATTCTCATGAGTTAGCTAAGTCAGACAGAATCACTGGCCCACCATATTTTGGATGTTGTCCCAGTTTATTGGAAACTTTAAGAAATTAAATAATCTCAAACTGCGCTGCTAGCTAGGATTTATCCATTTCAAACCAGCCCTGTACGCGTTGGGGATGATACATCTATTTTGAGGATCAACTGGGCACTTGTCTACACTCTTAGAAGTAAAGGTGCTATCTATAACCTAAAAGGGTTCTTCGGCTGTCCCCATAGGAGAACCCTTCGAAGAACCCTTTTTGGTTCCAGGCAGAACCTTTTTGAGTTCCACGTAGAACCCTTTACACAGAGGGTTCTACGTGGAACCCAAAATAGTTCTGCCTGGAACCAAAAATGGTTCTTCAAAGGGTTCTCCTATTGGGACAGCCGAATAACCCTTTTTTTCTTACAGTGTACTTTAAACTTGATATTGTATGGCTTTGGTCAAAGCTTTTAACAGAACAAAAGGCTCTGCCGTCTGGGGCCAAATCAATCTGAGTTTATAAATGAGCATATTAAAACAGCACATGTTGATGAAAGGTGTGTGAATGGAGTCTGTGGACGAAGTATCGATCCAGTCAGGGAGGAACTCAAAAGGCCTTGATTTCCATGGCCTTGGTTTGAGCCCAGACTGGACCTGGAGACTGCTCTATTGATCAACCAAGCCCAGGCTTAAATGGCACCCTAATCCTACATAATGCACTACTTTGGGCCCTGGTCAAAAGTAGTACACTACATAAGTAATAGGGTGCCATTTGGGACACAGGCCCAATCTTCTTAAGTATCCACTCGATTGATTCCTCTTGACAGCAACACTTCCAAAATGACAGTAGGCTAATCAATGAGAATGGTTAATTGACCTATATAACTCAAATGATAGGAATTACCCTGTGTGTTTCTCTCTACCTTATCGACCACCTTGGGTGGCCATTTTACTTTGTGCTCAAGGTGGGTGTTTTGTAGAGGCAAGCGTCACATTTATGAGGTATACTGTACAACTAGTCGCGGTAGCAAGGGGGTAAAGTTAGCTTAGCTAGCTACAATATGTATGTGGTAGCTCACTAACTAACTATCTAGCTAGCTAGCTAGCACTACTGTTTTTCCTCAGGTAAACCTCAGGTAAATAATATTATGTCAAATACATGGTATGATGTAGCTACCTAGCCAATACTTCTCTCAATTGTTTTTAGTTATCTTACTTACCATACCAAATTCATGCTAATAGCAATCTGGGCTGACATTTTTCCTCAACAGTGGTAGAGCTCGTCTGATAACACAGCCACAAAGTCAAAATTGGCTATCTTAAAAATTAATGAAAACAAAAAATAGCTTTTTGGTCTTAATTTAAGGTTAGGTTTAGACATAAGGTTAGCATTGTGGTGAAGGCTAGAGTTAAGGTTATGGTTAGGTTTCAAATAAGATTTTAAGAAGAGAAATTGTAGAAATGGCTGGCGTTTATGACTTTGTGGCTGTGTTAACTAGTGACAACCCATTTTTGGCTGTTTTCGACTGGCAAATCATGTGGTCAGGCCAGCTGTGTGAATTTAGCTCTACCCATACTGTACATCCAGAATATAAACCTATGGTTTAAATCTTCAACCTTTCTGTACAGTATATGCCATCTTCTTTGCACAATAGAGAAAGCCTGCTGATGTAATCGTATTCAATTAACTTATTGTAACCACAGAATAATAGGGTAGTGAGTCAAATGGCATTGGATAATTCATGTACTGACAGAATCTCAGCACTTGATTGGATAATCAAACAAAAGAAAACAAACAGTTACAACAATATGATCAATGGTGTCATTGTGTTTTATTCATGTCCTGAATCTCAACACTTGATTGGATAGAATAGAAAAATATTGGTACAATTCTAAAACAGTAAATAGGTCTACTAAAAGGCTGTCTAGTTCACATAACCCAAGAGCAGAGCAATTGTTCCAACATATCACGTGCTCTTGCATACCTCCTGACTGTGCCCATATACTTCACTTACAGGTTACAACATAGACCTACAGACAACCATATAATCCACAGTGGATAACAACATGGGCTGCACGGGTCTTGTCTCCTGTATTTTAAAGGGAGTTCACAAAGGGACACGTAAGAAAGAGAGCCAAAGATGAAACATTTACTTAAATAAACAAACCATCGCAGTTTCTGCGACCAAATGAGTGAAACAGGAAAGGGATTTGTTGTATTCCGGATGCGGGGAGAAGTATAAAAGGTGGATACATTGATAAATATACGGTATATTTTTCATCATGTAAAACAGCAAAGCACATGAGGGGTTGGTGGGGGAGGATGTGGGGAGTCCGTTACAGTAAATTCACAGCAGGGGGGAGAGGGGGGAGGAAGGATCAATTAGAGAGAGAGTCAAAATGTCCATAATGGCTTCTCGCAGCAGGGGAGAGTGAAAGAGAGAGAAAGAGCGGCAAAAAATGACAGCAGTGTTTAGCTTCTCGCCAAGCTTCTGTTGGAGAGTGAAATGGGGAGGGAAGTGAGGGGCCATTAGCCAAACAAATACTAATAAAAAAATCTGACCAGTTGTACAGTGTGTGGTTTGTGAAAGAAACATGAACTGGGGAAAAACAGTGAAGGAGAAAGAAGTAACTCTGGATAAAATGACTGCTAAGTGTAAGAAAGGTGAATCATTTTAGTGTTTGCGTGCATAAATGCAAGAGTAGGTACACGAGTGTAGGAATACTGTCGAGTGCAATCTTCGCTGTCGAAAGTGTAATATTCAAGTTAAATATTCACATTTCCAGCAGTAGCCTTTTCCATTACACGACTATCTGCTTTATCTCATGCTTTAATACTTTTAGCCCTACTCTCTCAATTAGCTGTCAGGTATGGTGGTCCCCTTGGTTTCCTTCAAGCTTAAATTACTGAATTAGGCTCCTACCTTTAAAGATAATTACTTAATTGTAGCCTTTTCATATGCTGTCAGTGGCTGAGGGCCTGAGAAAGGCTGCGATAAGGCTGTAATTATGTAGCTACTACAGATATCCACAACCACACTGGTGCTGGAAAGGATGAGCTGACACCCAGAGCTCCCTACAGCTACGTTCTCTCTCTCTCTCTCTCTCTCTCTCTCTCTCTCTCTCTCTCTCTCTCTCTCTCTCTCTCTCTCTTGGGAGTTTGTGGTGAGAGGGTGCTGTTGGTTGTTTACATTTAAAAAAAAATGTAACCTTTATTTAACTAGGCAAGTCAGTTAAGATGCAATGCCTTAGACAGCTGTGCCAATTGGGAAAGGGTTTGCTGTCGTTTCTTTTGCTTGTATATTTTTTCTCCTGCATGATTGTAGGTTAAGTGATTTATTTTTCGTGGTGTAGCCTACATTATCGGTCTCACATGGAGAAGCCGTCCCTATCTCTCCGCCATGGTTCAGATGTATGCCTGAGCCGCTGTGGGAGAACAGGTTGGCCATGAAAATCTTTCAACAGCTTCGCAAATGAATACAGCAGAATGGTGTCGTCTGCGTAGAGGTGGATCAGAGAGTCATCAGCAGAAAGAGTGACATCATTGATATATGCAGAGAATAGGGTCGGCCCAAGAATTGAACCCTGTGGCATCCCAATAGAGACTGCCAGAGGACCGGACGACCGGCCCTCCTATTTGACACACTGAACTCTATCTGAGAAGTAGTTGGTGAACCAGGCGAGGCAGTCATTTGAGAAACCAAGGCTAATGAGTCTACCGATAAGAATGCGGTGATTGACAAAGTCGAAAGCCTTGGCCAGGTCGATGAAGATGGCTGCACAGTACTGTCTTTTATCGATGGCGGTTATGATGTCGTTTAGGACCTTGAGCATGGTTGAGGTGCACCCATGACCAGCTTGGAAACCAGATTGCATAGCGGAGAATGTGCGACTACAGGTAGTCTGAAGTGTTGATTGTGGGGAGATTGGACATAAGCGGCATGCATGCACAGGGAGAAGGGCTTCTGGCTCCAGAGCTGAGAGCAGTCTGGGAGTTTCGGGGCAGTCTCAGCCTGCAGCCCAGGTCAAGACTCAACCCCAACCATCGGAATTACAAGGTTCCGTCACTCGTACTGTGAACGTACCGAGATTGCCGTGGTGGTGAGCTCAGGGGCAGGCGTGATAGTGACTGAGCTCCCTGCAGTGGTTACCGAGGGCAGTGCTCTGGATTCTGTGGAGCTGCTAAATGAGGATGGAGGAATGGAGGAAGAGATTGACAAGCTGTCTGATATCCCATCAATGAAGAAGCAGCATCTCAGGGTGAGTCCCAGTCAGGTTCACTGTATACATTACAGCAGGTTGATGATTTTTTGCAGGATTCATTTGGTAAGAAGATTGACATACAGGATTTTATTCCTGATGGAGAGAAGACTTTCAGGACGGTAAATCATATTAAGACATCAGGGGATTTGGATGAAGTTAGTCAGAGGGCATAGCCTTGGGACATAGGGGTGCTGTAGCACCCTCTGAAAAAATCTCTCTATACAGTCATGTGAAAACGTAAGTACACCCCCTGGAAAGTTGTAATTTCTTTTACACATTTGGACAGATGGATATGTAATCTTCACTATTGACAGATAAAGGTAACCTAATTTAACAAATGACACTGAAAGATTATACTTTGCTTTTATTTGCCCAGCTGAGTTTTTATTATAAAAATCAACAGAAATGCAATTCCATAGTGTGGAAAAAGTAAAGTAAACCCTTTGGCTGAAATAACTTCATGTAGACATTTCTTGTAACTGTCTATTAGTCTCTTACATCGAGGAATTTCTGCCTACTCTTCTTTACAGTTCTGCTTAAACTGTGTCATGTTCCAGGGCTTTCTTAGATGCACGGCCCGCCTCAAGTTCCCCCCACAGCATTTCGATAGGATTGAGATCTGGGCTTTGACTTGGCCATTCCATAACCCTCCATTTCTTCTTCTTGAGCCATTCTGTTGTAGCTTTGCTATTGTGTTTTGTATCATTGTCATGCTGCAAGATCCATGTTAGATTCAGCTTCACCTTTTAATAGATGGCCTCACATTCTCCTCAAGAATTCTCTGGTACAATATATAATTCATGGTTGACTCAATGATGGCTAGTTGGCCAGGTCCTGAGGCAGCAAAGCAGCCCCAAACCATAATGCCACCGCCTCCATGCTTTACGGTTGGTATGAGGTTCCCGGAATCCCTGTTCGACACACTCCTTCATGGACTATCGGAGGAGGTTAAGGATGAGCTCGCAGCCCGGGAGCTGCCTACGGATCTCGATTCGCTCATCGCCTTGACCATCCGGATCGATGGGCGGCTACGGGAACGTAGGAGGGAGAGGAGGTCTGATTCTAGTCCCAATCGCTCGCCCAAGGATCCCACCTTGCTTCCAAGGAACTCCGGAAGTCCCCGGCGTCTACGTCCCAGAGAGTCTCCAAGGTCTGCCGATTCGCCTTTTTCGGAGCCAATGCAACTCAGCAGAGCTAGACTGTCTCCAGCCAAACACTTACGCAGACTTAACACCCAGAGTTGTCTGTATTGCGGAACTGCCGATCATTATGTGTCTACCTGTCCTTTAAAGAGACCAGGCTCATCAGTAGGTACGAGTACTCCCGGGGTCTTACGGAGAATATTTCTTCTCCACTTACTTGCAACCCTCTCCATGCCATCCTGCTGTGGGGCCAGCGAGAGTTTCATGGACGCTACCCTGGTGTTTGAGCTGGGCATCCCCTCTCCAGTCCCATGAACGTTAGAGCACTGGATGGGCGCTCTAAAGGCAGGGTCACCCACAAAACCCCTATCCACCTGTGGCTATCCATCTCCGGGAACCACAGTGAGTCTATACAGTTTATGCTCATCAAGTCTTCTCAGATTCCCATGGTATTTGGGCTTTCTTGGCTCCGCCACCACAATCCTCTTATCAACTGGACTGCTGGTACTATCGTGGGCTGGAGCCCGTTCTGTATTGCCCATTGCCTGAAGTCGGCGCAGCCTGCCCCGGGTCATGTTCCTGTGGGGTTGAAGGAAGCCTTGGACATCTCTGCCGTTCCCACGGAGTATCAGGACCTCCGGGAATCTGAGTGGAAGACAGCCTTCAACACTGTTAGCGGACACTATTCCTCCAGGTTTGCCTGCCACCCTGGATCTTGTCGAAACACTTTTCGGTCACCCACCATGGTTCCGGCCGTCTCCACGGTTGCCACCTGCTTGGTCTGTGCTCAGAACAAGACTCCTTGGCAAGCTCCGGCTGGCCTCCTTCAACCTCTTCCTGTCCCTCACCGTCCCTGATCACATATATCCCTGGACTTCATCAATGGTCTCCCCCAGTCTGATGGAAACACCACCATCCTCACGCCCATTTCATTCCCCTCCTCAAGCTACCTTCTGAAAGGAGACGGCCCAGCTCATGGTGCAGCATGTCTTCCGGATTCATGGACTTCCGACCATGGTCCTCAGTTTTCGACCCGGTTCTGGAAGGTGTTCTGTACATTCATTGGGTCGTCGGTCAGCCGGTCCTCCGGGTTTCATCCCCAATCCAGCGGCCAGATGGAGAATGCCAATCAGGACCTGGAGACGACTCTTCGATGCCTCGTCTCGGCCAACCCCACCACCTGGAGCCAGCAACTCGTGTGGGTGGAGTATGCCCGGAACACCCTTCCCTGCTTGGCCACTGGGCTCTCCTCCCAGTGGCCGAGCAGAGAAGGGTGTTCCGGGCGTACTCCACCCACACGAGTTATCAGCCCCCGCTCTTCTCGGAGCAAGAGGAAGAGGTCAACATTCCCTCGGCCCAGATGTTCGTCCACCGCTGTCGGTGTACCTGGAAGAGAGCTCGGCCCACTCTTCTCAAGACCACCTCCAGGTATCGTCGACAGGCAGACCCCCACCGGACCCCGGCTCCCCGCTATTGTCTTGGGCAGAGGGTATGGCTGTCTACTCGGGATCTGCCCCTCCGAGTAGAGTCCTGCAAACTTTCCTCTCATTTTATTGGCCCTTTCCCCATTTCCAAGATCCTTAGCCTCTCTGCTGTTCGTCTTCTGTTGCCACGTATACAGCCACGTTTAATGTATCAAGGATTAAACCTCTGTCTCCTTTATTTCCCGTTTATTATCCGTTTTGTCTGGTGGTGTTACATTTGGCTAGCATAGGCCGTGCCGATTTTAGCATGTAAATCTTGGTGGGGCAAACTCCCCAACACTAAACAATTAATTAATTGCACTATAACAGTGGCAAACGGTGCCCACAAACTGTTAGGGCCTGCATAATGATGTCCCAACAGCAGAGTCCCAACACCTTACCACTACTACACCTGGCTATCAGCTGAGCCTTGTCTGGCAGCGAAACAGTTAATTCAGCCTCATTTACTGCCTTTTAAAAACATAGCTGATATGGCTGACTTGCTTAAACAAATGTGGTTTCTACTGACAATTGTACAAACTATTGTAATGAATGCCCCGCGCAGAGCGACGGGCCCTCCTCCTCTCCAGCGATCATCCTCGGCGGTCGGGGGAAGATTCTAACCGGCGGTCAGGGGAAGATGGTAGTAACACCCTTGTGTATTTTGTTTCAACCCTAGCGGGTTATTGTCTTTGTGTGTTGCCGTCTTTATTAAATGTTTCTAGCTCAAAATCCTTCATCATCTATTCGTCTTTTGCCTCTACACCCACTTTTACCCCTCGCAATATCACAGAATAACCCGCCAGCCAGAGGCACCTTTTAATTTTTTTTCACTTACCTGTTTTTGTCTGCACCGTGTTTTGATACCCTCTCTCTCTCTCTTCCACACTCTTCCCTAGGTCTCCATGGACGGGCACGGAGGGGGAGCTGGTTCACCCGGTCGGGCACCCGAGCTGGAGGAGAGACTCAGAGCCATGGAGGAACAGGTTTCCTCCTTGGTCACCGCGCTCGGTGGCTTGATGTCCCACATGGCTGCACGACAGGGAGGGGAACACCCGGTGGATCCAGCTGGAGCCACAGCGTCCCCCGCACCCAGTCGTGTAGAGTCTCGTCACGTCCCGGGGGGAGAAGTCCGGAGAGCCGTCCCCGAAAAGTATGATGGCAATCCGGAGGGTTGTCGTGGGTTCCTTCTCCAGTGCGAACTCTATTTGGATGATCTGCCAGTTTCGGATTCGGAGAAGGTGCGCACGATGATCACGGGGCGTGCACTCAGCTGGGCAACGTCACTGTGGGGGAGCGGGGCTGAGGAGTTACGGTCAGTTCCCATGTTCATCGAGCGTTTCCGAGATGTTTTTGACCATCCCGCGGAGGGGAGAGATGCGGGTGAGCGGATTATGCTTAATGTGCACCCCCAAGTCAGAATAGTAGGCTAAATTATGTGGGTAAAATGGAGCAAATTATTAGGGTGAGGCATATGGCCTACTAACAGCTTACTACACAACATTCATTTAGTATTACTTTCTTTGTACAGTATACATATCTCCTTGGCATATTATCATTTATGCAGCAGCATACAAGACATTCTTGGACTCAACTTGTTGTGCTGTGCTCACTTGTACAGGAAGGTGGTGCGGCGGTCCTTCGTGGTTCGAGATTATCCAACGGTACATAAAAAACTGTAGTTTCTTATGTTTCACAGAGTCGTGGCTGAACGACGACACAGATAGTATAGAGCTGGCTGGGTTTTCCGTGCATCGGCAGGACAGAACAGCTACGTCCGAGGTGGGGGTGTGTGTCTATTTGTCAATAACAGTTGATGCGCAATGTCTGATATTAAAGAAGTCTCGAGGTATTGCTCGCCTGAGGCAGAGTACCTCATGATAAACTGTAGACCACAGTATTTACCAAGAGAGTTCTCATCTATATTATTCGTAGCCGTCTATTTACCACCACAAACTGATGCTGGCACTAAGATCGCACTCAATGAGCTATACAAGGCCATAAGCAAACAAGAAAATTCTCATCCAGAAGCGCTGCTCCTAGTGGCTTGGGACTTTAATGCAGGCAAACTTAATTCCGTTTTACCTCATTTCTACCAGCATGTCACGTGCAACCAGAGGAAAAAAATCCTCTGGTTGCCGGTATCAAACCAACACATTGATCTTGCCGGTATCAAACCAACACACTGATCTTGCCGGTATCAAACCAACACACTGATCTTGCCGGTATCAAACCAACACACTGATCTTGCCGGTATCAAACCAACACACTGATCTTGCCGGTATCAAACCCACACACTGATCTTGCCGGTATCAAACCAACACACTGATCTTGCCAGTATCAAACCAACACACTGATCTTGCCAGTATCAAACCAACCTTTTATTCTCTTTCAAGTTATTAGCAAATTATTAACACACACAAGTTCAAATTATTAACACACACAAGTTCAAATTATTAACACACACAAGTTCAAATTATTAACACACACAAGTTCAAATTATTAACACACACAAGTTCAAGTTATTAACACACACAAGTTAAAATTGTGCTTTTCCTGTTTCTAATACTATAATTTCAAATGGAGAAAACGTCTCAGCAAAATTTAAATAATGTGTGAGGATTTGCCAATCCAGTTTCAGCATGACAAGATAAATAGGCAGATAGATAGATAGAAAGATAGAAAGATAGATAGATAGATAGATAGATAGATAGATAGATAGATAGATAGATAGATAGATAGATAGATAGATAGATAGATAGATAGATAGATAGATAGATAGATAGATAGATAGATAGATAGATAGATAGATAGATAGATAGATAGATAGATGAGTTCCATCCCTGTATGGCTGACCAGGCCAGGACGCAAACCCTGTAGCTAGCATGCCTACCACTGGAGAAGGAGGACAGTGAGTGTAGCAAAATGAAGCAAATTAGTGCAAAATTGCAGGAGGAGATCCTCCAGCAGCCAAGATGCTATAGTATTAAAATATAGATACATTCATGATAGACAGGACGAGACACAGGCAGCTCACCTCTGCTACAGTCACACCCTTTCACCTCCTCCCATGCCACCGACAATATAACTCAGCCACCGACTGTGAACTGAGTCAATGTAGCAGAATTAAATAAACACAAAATTAATTATGTGGGTGCTAAATTGACTCAGTTCACACAGTCTGCTCTGCTGGCTGCTGAGATTGATGAGGAGAAGGAGGAGGCCAGTAAGTAGCAGAGGGGTGAGTGTGTTGAGGTTGATGTGGAGGAGGAGGCCAGTAAGTGTAGCAGAGGGGTGAGTGTGTTGAGGTTGATGTGGAGGAGGAGGCCAGTAAGTAGCAGAGGGGTGAGTGTGTTGAGGTTGATGTGGAGGAGGAGGCCAGTAAGTGTAGCAGAGGTGTGAGTGTGTTGAGGTTGATGTGGAGGAGGGGGCCAGTAAGTGTAGCAGAGGGGTGAGTGTGTTGAGGTTGATGTGGAGGAGGAGGCCAGTAAGTAGCAGAGGGGTGAGTGTGTTGAGGTTGATGTGGAGGAGGAGGCCAGTAAGTAGCAGAGGGGTGAGTGTGTTGAGGTTGATGTGAAGGAGGAGGCCAGTAAGTGTAGCAGAGGGGTGAGTGTGTTGAGGTTGATGTGGAGGAGGAGGCCAGTAAGTGTAGCAGAGGGGTGAGTGTGTTGAGGTTGATGTGGAGGAGGAGGCCAGTAAGTGTAGCAGAGGGGTGAGTGTGTTGAGGTTGATGTGGAGGAGGAGGCCAGTAAGTGTAGCAGAGGGGTGAGTGTGTTGAGGTTGATGTGGAGGAGGAGGCCAGTAAGTGTAGCAGAGGGGTGAGTGTGTTGAGGTTGATGTGGAGGAGGAGGCCAGTAAGTGTAGCAGAGGGGTGAGTGTGTTGAGGTTGATGTGGAGGAGGAGGCTAGTAAGTAGCAGAGGGGTGAGTGTGTTGAGGTTGATGTGGAGGAGGAGGCCAGTAAGTGTAGCAGAGGGGTGAGTGTGTTGAGGTTGATGTGGAGGAGGAGGCCAGTAAGTAGCAGAGGGGTGAGTGTGTTGAGGTTGATGTGGAGGAGGAGGCTAGTAAGTAGCAGAGGGGTGAGTGTGTTGAGGTTGATGTGGAGGAGGAGGCTAGTAAGTAGCAGAGGGGTGAGTGTGTTGAGGTTGATGTGGAGGAGGAGGCCAGTAAGTGTAGCAGAGGGGTGAGTGTGTTGAGGTTGATGTGGAGGAGGAGGCCAGTAAGTGTAGCAGAGGGGTGAGTGTGTTGAGGTTGATGTGGAGGAGGAGGCTAGTAAGTAGCAGAGGGGTGAGTGTGTTGAGGTTGATGTGGAGGAGGAGGCCAGTAAGTGTAGCAGAGGGTTGAGTGTGTTGAGGTTGATGTGGAGGAGGAGGCCAGTAAGTGTAGCAGAGGGGTGAGTGTGTTGAGGTTGATGTGGAGGAGGAGGCTAGTAAGTAGCAGAGGGGTGAGTGTGTTGAGGTTGATGTGGAGGAGGAGGCTAGTAAGTGTAGCAGAGGGGTGAGTGTGTTGAGGTTGATGTGGAGGAGGAGGCTAGTAAGTAGCAGAGGGGTGAGTGTGTTGAGGTTGATGTGGAGAAGGAGGTCAGTGAGTGTAGCAGAGGGGTGAGTGTGTGGCACATGTGAGCTAGTTGACAGGTGAGTACTACTCTGGCCCAGGGGTGCAAGGGTGAACGGCAAGGCTCTGGAGCGACGAACCACCCTTGCTGTCTCTGCCTGGCCGGTTCCCGTCTCTCCATTGGGATTCTCTGCCTCTGACCCTAATATCCAGAAAATCACATTGTATGATTTTTAAGTAATTAATTTGCATTTTATTGCATGACATAAGTATTTGATACATCAGAAAAGCAGAACTTAATATTTGGTACAGAAACCTTTGTTTGCAATTACAGAGATCATACGTTTCCTGTAGTTCTTGACCAGGTTTGCACACACTGCAGCAGGGATTTTGGCCCACTCCTCCATAGAGATCCTTCAGGTTTCGGGGCTGTCGCTGGGCAATACGGACTTTCAGCTCCCTCCAAAGATTTTCTATTGGGTTCAGGTCTGGAGACTGGTTTATAAGGATGGGACTCCTTAGTTGCCCTGGCTGTGTGTTTCGGGTCGTTGTCATGCTGGAAGACCCAGCCATGACCCATCTTCAATGCTCTTACTGAGGGAAGGAGGTTGTTGGCCAAGATCTCGCGATACATGGCCCCATCCATCCTCCCCTCAATACGGTGCAGTCGTCCTGTCCCCTTTGCAGAAAAGCATCCCCAAAGAATGATGTTTCCACCTCCATGCTTCACGGTTGGGATGGTGTTCTTGGGGTTGTACTCATCCTTCTTTTTCCTCCAAACACGGCGAGTGGAGTTTAGACCAAAAAGCTCTATTTTTGTCTCATCAGACCACATGACCTGGATTATCCAGATGGTCATTGGCAAACTTCAGACGGGCCTGGACATGCGCTGGCTTGAGCAGGGGGACCTTGCGTGCGCTGCAGGATTTTAATCCATGACGGCGTAGTGTGTTTCTAATGGTTTTCTTTGAGACTGTGGTCCCAGCTCTCTTCAGGTCGTCATTGACCAGGTCCTGCAGTGTAGTTCTGGGATGATCCCTCACCTTCCTCATGATCATTGATGCCCCACGAGGTGAGATCTTGCATGGTGCCCCAGACCGAGGGAGATTGACTGTCATCTTGAACTTCTTCCATTTTCTAATAATTGCGCCAACAGTTGTTGCCTTCTCACCAAGCTGCTTGCCTATTGTCCTGTAGCCCATCCCAGCCTTGTGCAGGTCTACAATTTTATCCCTGATGTCCTTACACAGCTCTCTGGCCTTGGCCATTGTGGAGAGGTTGGAGTCTGTTTGATTGAGTGTGTGGAGAGGTGTCTTTTATACAGGTAACGAGTTCAAACAGGTGCAGTTAATACAGGTAATGAGTGGAGAACAGGAGGGCTTCTTAAAGAAAAACTAACAGGTCTGTAAGAGCCGGAATTCTTACTGGTTGGTAGGTGATCAAATACTTATGTCATGCAATAAAATGCAAATGAATTATTTAAAAATCATACAATGTGATTTTCTGGATTTTTGTTTTAGATTCCGTCTCTCACAGTTGAAGTGTACCTATGATAAAAAATTACAGACCTCTACATGCTTTGTAAGTAGGAAAACCTGCAAAATCGGCAGTGTATCAAATACTTGTTCTCCCCACTGTAAATTGATTTGATTTGATTTGATACTAATCTCTTTCTCAATTCGTCCTTCCATGATTCCTCTCCTCGTCTCCTTCTAAAAATCCATTGGAAAAAAAGTCAGAGGGGAGGGACCTTGTACCTTCT
Source organism: Thymallus thymallus (assembly GCA_023634145.1). Classification (NCBI taxonomy): domain Eukaryota; kingdom Metazoa; phylum Chordata; class Actinopteri; order Salmoniformes; family Salmonidae; genus Thymallus; species Thymallus thymallus. The sequence continues at coordinate 5,761,754 of CM042396.1, read as the reverse complement.
CCTCCAATACAGTTACAATACAATACAGGTTAGGAGATAGGATGAGAGTAATCAAGGAAAGACAAAATGAGACAAAGCCCTAGTAGCCATCGTGTGGTGATGTCACCCGCCCTGAGACCTAAAGTACTGTTATCCTAGCCCAAGATCATGGTTTTGGAGTGATAATGGATGCTGCGTTGTGGGTATGAAGTGCTGTTGTGCCAGGGGTTGCATCCTAGGTCAGCCATGCAGGGATTGTTACACCCACACCAATGATCAACGACAACAGCTGGCAGTTGAAAATCTGTGAAATATCATTAGACAAAATGAGAGTGAGTGACAACCAAATAAAACAGACAAACAGGGAATGTTCAATGACCAAAAAATCAAGAAGAAGAATCAAGACTTCATTTCATATTATACAAAGAACGCCTATGTAAATGGTTAGTGGGTTTAGACATTCATCTTACTCCAAAACAAGAGATGATTGAATAGTTAAATGAATAGTGTCTATTGCAAATAATAATAAGAATGTCAAGGCTGGAACAGAAACCTGCTCACCCATTAGCTAGATCTCTAGGAGCAAGATGTGCAAGGCGTGTTCTAGGTCTATGCATTGTTACTTTTAACATAATGTTTGTAGTCCTACAACCAATTCTAACAGTAAACCAGGGCCTCCCGAGTGGCACAGCATCTCAGTGCTAGGTGCGACACTACAGACCCTGGTTCGATCCCGGGCTGTATCACAACCGATCGGGAGTCTCATAGGGCGGCATACAATTGGCCCAGCGTCGTCCGGGTTAGGGGAGGGTTTGGCGGGGTAGGCCGTCATTGTAAATAAGAATTTGTTCTTAACTGACTTGCCTAGTTAAATAAAGGTTAAATAATGTTTTTTTTTTAAGTAGAGAGATCCTTGATGAAAACCTGCTCCAGAGTGTTCAGGACCTCAGGCTAGGGCGAAGGTTCACCCTCCAACAGGACAACGACCCTAAGCACACAGCCAAGACAACACAGGAGTGGCTTCTGGACAAGTATCTGAATGTCTTTGAGTGGCCCAGCAAGAGCCTAGACTTGAACCCGATCAAACATCTCCGGGGAGAGCTGAAAATAGCTGTGCTGTGACACTCCCCATCCAATTTGACAGAGCTTGAGAGGATCCACAGAGAAGAATGGGAGAAACTCCCCAAATACAGGTGTGCCTAACTTGTAGCGTCATACCCAAGAAGACTCAAGGCTGTAATTGCTGTCAAAAAAGTTTTAACAAAGTACTGAGTCAATGGTCTGAATACGTATATAAATGTGATATTTACTTTTCTTTTACTTTATACATTTGCAAAAAATTCAAAAAACCTTTTTTTACTTTGCCATTATGGGGTATTGTGTGTAGACTGATGAGGAAAAAAATAAATAAGGCTGTAACGTAACAGAATGTGGAAAAAGTCAAGGGGTCTGAATACTTTCCGAAAGGACTTGCTTCATTATTCTCAAGTGATATAAAATGTGATATTTTGTTGTAATTGAGTTTTGTATTGTCATAGTTCACTCTTTGGGACTGGAAATGTGTTCATTACCTAGGTAGCTAACTTATTGTTTTCAGCAGATCAAGTTAACGTTTGTGTCATAAAAATATAATATTGGATGGCTGTCGATCCTATTCATATGTAGCTAGCCAGCTACCTGACATTACCCAGAATAGATAATTATCTTGATAAACAACTTACCCATGTGCTTCACATCATCCTGGCGCCAGCACCTCGTGCTGATGCTAATGTTACTATCCATGCAGGCAAAGCAGCCCACTGCGAGGCTTCTTTGGGAAATCTAGCTCTAAATGTACATTTTCTCAGAACATAAAGACACCCTTGAATACTATGGTAAAAAAAAAAAGTAAAAAAAAGGAGTTTGTATTGTAAGAGTTATTGCCTTGTCCCTTTCTCTGCGATTGACATTCAAATGGAATCCAGAAAGAACAAAACCCTGTCATGTACATCAAAAGGTGCAAAGTTATGGGCAAAACATCCACATCAAATTTGATCAAATAACATGGAAAACAACCACATTTTGTGCAGTATTAATTTACCATCCTTATAAACCAATTAATGTACATGTACATTACTGTATTTTACATAGGCTGGTCATCTAGGTTTGTACCTGTAGACTTTTCCATTACCATGAAGAAAAGCAATGCACAATACAGTAATTGAGTACATTGAGACATCGAGTGGTTTGTGATGATGTGACTCAGCTGGTGGAACATGGCGCTTACAATGCTAGGGTTGTGGGTTTGATAAGAGCGTCTACTTAAATGGAAAAGGAATGAATAGACCATTTTTTAAGTTTTTCAAGAAACTGGAAAACACATTAAGCAAGTATTTTTATATTCCACAAGAACTATCAGAATAACTGTTTTGTACAGATATTTATCAGACAAATGCTGGTAAACACTCAAATACATTTAGTTAAAAAAAATTCACAAAAGTAGTGCACTGGTCCTTTAATAGTCCTGTATTAGCGGACCAATATAGACATCTTCAGCGTCTCTTCTTCTGTCACTACTGCCGAAGAACCGGAGGCCAGTATTGTTGCTCTGCTTGGATTACAAAAATACGGTCCAAGTATTCGACGTCTCTAGGGGTGGGATATGTATAAGAGGTTAGCAGGGCTTTAGTGTTGTTTGAGGGGGCAGCATCAGCTAAGGGGAACTGGGAGAAGAGTGATGGTCTGATTATGGGGAGATGGGTCAGAGCAGGATTTCCTAGTCTTCCTGGGAGGCTACAGTGGCGCAGAGTAGGGAGGACGTTCTCAGGGGTGTTCTTGTGGACCTCATAGTTTCAGGAGAAAAACTGTGGGGGGCTGGTGGATAAGGTTGTGGCTAAGTTGTCTAAATGGTGGTGGCCACTGTTGTCTTTCAGGGGAAGGGTCGTAGTCGTTAAAAACTTGGCCGCTTCAGTACTCTGGCACAGGCTAATGGTGTTGGATCCCCCACAGAGTCTCGTCAAGCAACTACAGAGGTTACTGGTGGTTTTATTTTGGTCATTGCATGAGGGTGGCCAAGGGCTGGTGGACATTGGGTCCAGAGTGACAGCTTTCTGTTTACTGGAAAGACATGGCTTGTTTGGAGAAGAGCAGGGGATATTGGGTAAGACAGGCACTTGTTTCTGTTAGATATGGAGCAGGTCGATATGTCAACCATTACTCCGTTCTACTGCGCTGTGCTTTGTGCATGGAAAAATACTTTCACAGCCAGGAGCATGGATAATGGAAGAGCCACTGTTTCACAATTCACTCATCCAGACCAGAGTGTTGACCTCTGCCAGCGTGCGGGCCAGGTTTGTGAGAGAGGGGTTCACTAAGTTGGGTGACCTGCAAGAAGAGTTGGGGTAGAAATCTGGCAGCGACATGGCATAGGCTTCCTCTATAAAGTCAACCAGGCTGCTTCAGCAGGTAGTGGAGGGGTCCGAGCTGCACTACTGGGCTCGTTCAGAGAGCTGCTGGGGAATAGGCAGGGACTGGACCGTCTAACTATGAATGACACTGACCTACCTCCTTTCACCATTGCTGTTGCTGCAGGGGAATACCAGGAGGGTGAGGAAATTACCTTATCATTCAAGACTGGGGGCCTTTTGCACAGTCAGCAAAAAGGCTCTGTATGCAGTTGTTGTGAAGGTGGCTCAGATGGACCAGCTACGTGGGCTGAGGGCAACGGGGTGGCCGGGGGGGTTTGGGACCGGGCTCTTTTCTGAGAGGATGTTGGCACTCTCTGTATAAATCTCCCACAGAGGAGCATATTGCGCTGATCTACAGTGGAGGATTATTCACAGGGCTATCGCTACGAGCAGATATTTGGCGGTCAATTTTGTCAGCCGGCTATTGCACATAAGCTGCTGTTAAGAGCCTTTGGAACATTTACATTTAAAAAAGTTGAATAAATCAATTTAATATACACCATCAATAAATCCATTATTTATTTTAGGCAGGTCTAAAGAAACCTTATGATATGAAGAAAATGTATTCAGAAGAAAAAAATATGAGTTGGCCTAATGTATGTTATCTGGCTATGCGTCATGCCATAGAGTGTAGGCTTGTTCATTAGCAGACAAGATATGCATTCTTATAAATCCCATGCCATTATTTAATGTAATATGATTTTATAGTAAGAAGAATATAATTGAAGTTAGCTGAATAAAATAGAAAGGAAAGTTTTCCCATGTTGAGTGTAAAAGTGATCATTTGAAACAGGTCCTATATGCAAGATTCAGAGTTATTTGGCTACTTTAGTTTTGAATGATACAAACCTTAGACTGTCTTAGAAATCTAAACATACTGTATATGGGCTGCATGAAGCGACTATAGGCTATTGATGAAAGGAGAGAACGAAACCATGATGTGCCTAAAGCAACAAACAAAGAACCACACACAGGTGGGCAAAATCATGAACTTAAATGGGATCCCCAATTAGAGACAACATAGGGCAGCTGCCTCTAATTGGGGACCAACAAAAACCAAACATAAAGTTGCCCAGACAACCTTACCATCAGGCCCCGACAGTTAACCCAAACCAAACATAGAGATGTCTCTAGGCATATCTACACTCAGGACCTGAGAGGGAAGGGCAGAGCACCAGCGTCGATGGAGGCTCCGCCTCTGGAGGCAGGCCTGGGCACCGGAGCAGGGAGAGGCTCCGCCCCCGGATCAGGAGTGGGCGCCGGAGCAGGGAGAGGCTCTGCCCCCAGAGCAGGACTGGGTACTGGCACTGGAGGTACCGGGCTGGGGACCGGCACTGGAGGTACCAGGCTGGTGATCGACACCAGGACCCTGGTGCTAGGAGCCAGCACTGGAGGTACCGGACTGGGGACCGGCACTGCTTGCACCAGAGTCCTGGTGGCGATCCCCAGACCGGTTCCTCCAGTGCCGGTCCCCAGCCCAGCCCGGTACCTCCAGCCCCCAGCACTGGCGGTACCGGGCTGGGGATCGCCACCAGGACCCTGGTGCAAGCAGCCGGCGCTGGAGCTACCGGGCTGGGGACCAGCACTGGAGGTACCGGGCTGGGTATTGACACTGGCGGTACCGGGCTGGGGACCGGCACTGGCGGTACCGGGCTGGGGACCGGCACTGGCGGTACCGGGCTGGGGATTGGCACTGGCGGTACCGGGCTGGGGATTGGCACTGGAGGTACCGGGCTGGGGATTGGCACTGGAGGTACTGGGCTGGGGACCGCCTCCGGGAGCTCCCGCCTGGGAGCCGACAGCCGCTCTGCCCACATCTTCCTGCGGCACTCAAACGACTCCTCTGGTTGGGCGGTCTCAGCGCCAGCCAATCCCTCCGATCTTCCCTCGTTGGAGGTCACAGCACCTCGTCGTGGTCCTCCTCCTCCTCCCATGGCTCCTGACTCTGTGGGGGCTCTTCGATGAACCCCCACAAGGTTTGCGGCAGGGGCTCTTCGTCCCGCCCCTCCGACAGACCCCATAGCCCCCCCCAAAAAACTGCATGGGGGGTCCTCTGGGCTGGTCGCTGTGCCGGCGTTGCCGCTGCTGCCCTGGATTTTGCGGTGGTTCCAGGGCTAGACAGTGGAGGTACTCTTCCTCAGAGACCAGCTCCTTACCTCCCATTAGTTCCTCCACTGTCCAGCTCTGCACAGTCCTGAGGTGGTGGTTCTTTCTGTCATGGTTTATAGATTGGACCCGAGGCTCTGAGCAGGAGTATACCAAAATGTATTTTATTTGTAATCAAAAATAACAAAAAGGAGAGAACGAAACCATGAACTGATGTGCCTAAAGCAACAAGCAAAGAACCACGCACAGGTGGGCAAAATCATGAACTTAAATGGGATCCCCAGTTAGAGACAACGTAGGGCAGCTGCTGCCTCTATTTGGGGACCAACAAAAACCAAACATAAAGTTGTCCAGACAACAGTTAACCCAAACCCAACATAGAAATGTCTCTAGGCATCCCTACCGCCAGGACCTGACATTGCCTCAGGCTGCGCCGGTTATGTAAATTACCCAATATTTGAACTTTCTACTCTGTTCAAATGAAATAAAGTTTGTTTTAAAAATGTAAGTATTTGGGCCAAATAAAGTGTAAAAAAAATCATACTGTATGCGTGTGAGAAAACGTGTGAGTTCTACTTTGTTCCTCTCCCCAATTTAACCTCTGGATATGCTGTCACATCGATTCTATTTGTTTCACATCTTTCTTCAGAACATATGAGGAGAGTACGATTTGACAGACCATACTTCCAATGGTTTACTTCTTACTTTAAACAGTTCCGCAGTGATCCCTGTCCATGTAGCTTCACCCGAAGGTAAAGTAGGCAAATACCATTACAGGCAGAGGTAGGATAAATGTTAGGTGTCAGAGCACAAAGAGGAGAGAGGGAGGGAGAGGATGGGGGGAACGAACGGGAGAGAGGGGTGGGGACGGGAAAGAGACAGAGCTGCCATGGAAAGGGGGGAGATTAGTTTTGCTCCGGTAACGACAGATCATAAAAACAAGAGAGGGAGAAAAAAAAGAGATGAAACAGAGAGGGGGGAGGATTAGTGACACTTCAGAAACAACAGAACACGAGAGAGAAATAGGAATGGGAGGAGGAAAGGAATCTTTGGAGTTTAGTTGGGATTAGGTTTGCTACAGGGACGCGGAATTGAAAGATGGAGCAAGAGTTGGGTGATCTTGGTTGGGAAGACATGCGGCATCTGCTTTCCTGTCACACAACTGTTGGCAGGAGAAAGTGACTTTACTGGAGTAAAGACGTCACCATACTCCGTTACTAATAGGGCAACACACTCCATAATCTCTGTTGCCTGAAGTTATGGCAAATGTCTTCATTTGCCTAGGAGGTTGCGTTGGGTATAAGGGTGCCCTATTTTAGCACGGAATACATGTCTGTCTTTTTCAGCTGTGCCCTTAGCGAGTTCACACAGAGGGTTTCTATGGATACTACCCCATTAGCAATGAGCTAGATGACAGTTTCATAGCCCGGCCTCAGCTGCAGCATCAGGAGTATTGTAAGAGAGAATCCAGAACTGTCAGAACTGTACATCCAGCTAAAGGGAACACGGTTGAGGTCACACTGCATGGTTAACGCCGTCCATAGGAGGAACAAGTCCTGCACTCTGTACAGAGACTACAGACTCACTGTAAAGACCAGCTGCTCACCCCAGCTGTTCACCTGCAAAGTGCACGGGAGCGGGTGTAAAGAGCGAGAGAGAGAGAGAGAGAGGAAAACAGGGAGTAAAGAAGAGTGGAGGGCAGAACATGGAACGCAAGAGAATAGGGAGAGATGGAGGGAGGGGAGACAGATGAAGAGAGGAGATGACGGAGGGAGGGAGCGAGTGCAGAGAGAGACAGAGAGGAAGAGGGCTTGTGTTTAATTAGCGGCCCTGGAGAGGTCCTTGGTAGAGCCAGGGATGAAACTGGGATGTTCTTTAATTGGCCCTGCTCTGAGGACGGGGGCCGGGGGGGTATTGGCTGAAAAGATAGAGTTAAGGGGAGAGACAGTTGCCATGACACGGTATGGAGTGGAGAGAAAGCTCTAAGGAGATGAATGGGTAAATGTGAGAGATGGATGAGGAGAGGGTAGAGGGAGGCGAGAGACTGAGATGGATGGAGTCAAAACTCTGGATATAGAGAGACAGAAGTGTGGAGAAATAAATTGTTCACATATGCACTGTAAAAAAAAAAGAAGAAAATCCTGTTGTTTTTACGGTAACTTACTTTTTTTTACAGTGTGGGAGAGCCTTTGGAAAAAATGACAAGGAGAAGAAAATAATTATAATATGCAAAGAATGAACCAAATTGTGTGTGTGTGCTATATGTGTGTTGTGCGCATGTGTGTGTGTGTGTGTAAGGTCCAGGGAAATCCAAACAGCTCAGCAACTTTGGCCGTCTCCTCTTCTACAGTTCGAAGAACAACAGCATTATTCTAACCATCTGCCTGGTCAGTACACGTGATTGGTGATCAGTATTGGTGATCAATCAAAGTGCTAGGACAGAATTGATCATGCTCAGTCAAATGTGACATATACAAGTCCGTGCGATGTCAGCGCATTCAGACCGAGACAAAGGCATTCTATCTTCATTATCATTGTGCTCATTCATAAAGAAAGTTTCTATCAATTCTGTCAGAGTGACCAACGTTAACTGTGACCCGGTTGGATGGGATGGTCCACGGTGCGGGGCAAGCCATTTTATATGATCAGCACAACCATGCATCGTGTTGTATGTATACGAAATACATTTGAACTCGAACACATTTTTGAAAAATGTTGCGTTTCAGAAGTAGCTGCTGCATGTGTAGTCCACAAAAACAAAAAGCTCTCACTCGCTGTCCTCTGTGTCTGTCTGAAGCCACGGTTGTCGTTGGCAAATAAACTCTGGTGCGACAGGATGTGCACTGCTCACTGAGGAGCAGAAACAAAGTTAGTTCTCAGAGAGACGCAGAGTGGTGGGGTGATGACTTGAGGTCGCCTTCCAAAATGCAAATCGTACACACAATCCGAAAGAAAGCGCCGCCAGGCATACAATGAGAAGTCACTTAATTAGAGCTAGACGCTAATTACACTAGATTGGAGTTATTCTGATTGCACATGCAGCGATGTCACCATTTAATGAGGCACAGTAAGGGTCAAGCACTTAAATCCCAATGCAGGGGTCACGGGAGACAGCGAAATATTCTAAAATTGCAATTAAGCCAGAATGATTAGACAATGTGTGTAAATGAGGTGTGGGGATCAATAGCATCATGTATGGCTTTCCTAATGGTGTGGATAGTAACACTGATTTATAGCTGCACATAACTCCACACCAGGGATATCTCACTGCTCACCCTGCTTACCTGGAGGTCCGTGGCTCCACAACAGAGCCACTTCTATCACGGCTAAGTGATACCTCTCCTTACCTCAGGTGTTGACGGTGTGTGGAGACTCTACAAGCATTGGAGAAGTAATGCACCATTATGATATCTAGTGCCTAGCGGCGCAAACCTCTGGATGGGGAGCTGCTAACACGCGCCTCTGGATGGGGAGCTGCTAACACGCGCCTCTGGATGGGGAGCTGCTAACACGCGCCTCTGGATGGGGAGCTGCTAACACGCGCCTCTGGATGGGGAGCTGCTAACACGCGCCTCTGGATGGGGAGCTGCTAACACGCGCCTCTGGATGGGGAGCTGCTAACACGCGCCTCTGGATGGGGAGCTGCTAACACGCGCCTCTGGATGGGGAGCTGCTAACACGCGCCTCTGGATGGGGAGCTGCTAACACGCGCCTCTGGATGGGGAGCTGCTAACACGCGCCTCTGGATGGGGAGCTGCTAACACGCGCCTCTGGATGGGGAGCTGCTAACACGCGCCTCTGGATGGGGAGCTGCTAACACGCGCCTCTGGATGGGGAGCTGCTAACACGCGCCTCTGGATGGGGAGCTGCTAACACGCGTTGACAGCAGTGAAAACCCTGAGGAAAAGGCAAATGGCTAAATTGACTAGATAACCAAGACTAATTGTTCCAATACGCAGGAATGGCTCATTAAGGTGGGAGAGGATATAATGAAGCATGATGGAAACCTGTTGAAATGGCCTGCGTCCCAAATTCCCGATTTAGTGGACTATGGGCTCTGGTCAAAAGTAGTGCACTATATAGGGAATAGGATGCCATTTTGGGACGCACCCTTGTTGAATGGAAGTAGAGAAGTGCAGCACAATGGTGACCTTCTCCAGTGTGTTTTAATTAGGGATAAGCTAGTTGTTGTATACTTAATATTTGAATAGGTTCTTACTTATTGCCTGTAAGTAACCTGTCATTGTTAACGACCTGTTCATTAATGTACAGAGCGATTTCTGTCTTACTGTTGTAGGACCAAGAGAATATGGAACGACGGAGGGATGGGTTTTGAGAAAGGGTGACAGAGAGAGAGAGAGAAAGAGAAGATGTAAAGGAGGAGGCAGGTGGCAGAGGGAAAGGATGAATTACTTGCATCTCTCCATCCTTCCATCCGTTTTTCCTCGACGGCCTCCATCGCTTCATTGCCCTCTCACTCCACAGGCCATCCCTCCATCACAGAGTGAGAGAGGAGAACGGACAGCATCGCCTAGAGCCAACAGAGCAATAGAGCGAGGGAGAGAGAGAGGCAGAGACAGGGTAAGAAGTGTGAGGAGACAAAAAATGACAGACAGAGAGAGAGAGAGAGAGAGCGAGAGAGAGAGATGAAGAAAGAGGCATTTCCCCCCCTCTACCGATTATCCTTCACCACCCTTCCCATGTTTCTTCCGTCCCGGTGACGCTCTCCATGGCCCCATGGCTGCGTGACCTTTCTGTCTGTCGTCTGCCATCCCTTGTCCAACCCTGTCACTCTCTCCTCAGCCCACATGCATCTCGCATGGGAAGGTCGTACAGTGTCAGCAGGGCTTGAACCGCACACACAGATGTAATTGTAACACAGTGCAGACTTTGTGACTAGAAGTGACAGTTGAATATCTGACCTTTGATCCCAGACCCAAACGATGCACACCAACCTCCTGTACTAAGTAAGAGATAACAGCTGGTGCCTTCTCAAAGCAAAGTTTAATATACATACACTGTAGAATTACATATACACTCAGTGGCTCGTGTAGACAATGGCTGACGTTTTACGGGCTCCTAACCAACTGTGCTATTTTGTGTTTTTTCACATTGTTTGTGACTTATTATGTACATAATGTTGCTGCTACCGTTCTCTTATGACCTAAAAGAGATTTTTTCTTTAAAAAGTCAGGCGCGAAGGATATACTGCTTTTCCGAGACCAGGCCCAAATCCCTGTAATTAATGTGAAGAAAATACAAAAATACAGGGGGCCTTGTTAGAATTCGTTGGCGAGTGAGTAACCTGCCTCAACCATCCATTCTATTTGCCAACATGCAATCACTGGAAAATAGGACCAACTGGACACAAAACTGTAATCTTATGTTTCACCGATTCGTGGCTGAACAACGACAGGGATAATATACAGTTAGCTGGGTTTTCCGTGCATTGGCAGGACAGAACAGCTACGTCTGGTAAGACGAGAGGTGGGGGTGTGTGTCTATTTGTTAATAACAGCTGGTGTGCGATTACTAATATTAAGGAAGTCTCGAGGTATTGCTCGCCTGAGGTAGAGTATACAGCATGATAAGCTGTATACCACTACCAAGAGTTTTCATCTATATTTTTCTTAGCCGTCTATTTACCACCACAATCCGATGCTGGCACTAAGACCGCACTCAATGAGAAGCGGCGCTCCTAGTGGCCGGTGACTTTAATGCAAGCAAACTTACATGCGTTCTACCAGCATGTCATATGTGCAACCAGAGGAAAGAAAACTCTAGACCACCTTTACACCACACACAGAGACGCATACAAAGCTCTCCCTCGCCCTCCATTTGGCAAATCTGAACACAATTCTATCCTCCTGATTCTTGCTTTCAAGCAAAAACTAAAGCAGGAAGTACCAGTGACTCGCTCAATATGGAAATGGTCAGATGACGCAGATGCTACGCTATACAGGACTGTTTTGCTAGCACTGACTGGAATATGTTCTGGGATTCATCCATTGGCATTGAGGAGTATATCACAATAAGTGCATCGACGACGTCGTTCCCACAGTGACCGTACATACAAAGCCCAACCAGAAGCTGTGGATTACAGGCAACATCCACAACTAGGTAAAGGCTAGAGCTGGGACACTAATCCAGACGCTTATAAGAAATCCCGCTATGCACTCTGACGAACCATCAAACAGGCAAAGCGTCAATAAAGGACTAAGATTGAATCCTACTACACCGGCTCTGATGCTCTTCGGATGTGGCAGGGCTCGCTAACTATTATGGACTACAAAGGGAAACCCAGCCGCGAGTTGCCCAGTGATGCAAGCCTACCAGATGAGCAAAATGCCTTTTATGCTCGCTTCGAGGTAAGCAACACTGAAGCAGGCATTAGAGCACCAGCTGTTCCGGACGACTGTGTGATCACGCTCTCTGTAGCCGATGTGAGCAAGACCTTTAAACAGGTCAACATTCCCAAGGACACGGGACCAGACGGTTACCCAGGACGTGTACTCAGAGCATGCACTGACCAACTGGTGAGTTTCTTCACTGACATTTTCAACCTCTCCCTGACCGGGTCTGCAATACCTACATAGATAGATAGATAGATAGATAGATAGATAGATAGATAGATAGATAGATAGATAGATAGATAGATAGATAGATAGATAGATAGATAGATAGATAGATAGATAGATAGATAGATAGATAGATAGATAGATAGATAGATAGATACTTTATTTGATCCCCCGGGGGGGAAATTTCATTGTCAAGCAGCTACAACAAAACACAGGGCAGGTGCAAAATGCCACAACGAAAGAACACAAAAGACAGATACACGGTACATGATACATAGAGCGGCAGTATGAAAAAGTATAGAAATACAAGATATCTGGAGTGCAAAAAAAAGCTATAAAAAGACATTGCATAGTATGAGTGGTTGGCCGAATATGTACACTATACATTGGTGGATGGTTAACTATACTATACAGGTCGATGGCAGAGAAATACTTCAGTAGCTAAAAATGGGTATGATATGAGCGAGGGTAATAATAGTTTACTTAATAGACAGACTGGGTAAATGAACAGGTAAGTGAAAATGTGCATGGTTAAATTAACTGTACAGTTAGGTATACAGTTATATTTACAGATAAGTGAATACTTGCATGGTTACACAAACTGTACAGGTAAATGACAGGAAGAGATAATTTAATAGCTAAATGTGTGTATGATATCATTTGGGGTAATAAAAGTAATTCCCTTAAAATACAGTCCTTAGTGCGCAGGGTTTAATTACAGACAACTGCACTTATTGCACATTCGATATACTAAAAGCAATGAGAAAAGGTACAACTGGCAGGATACTAATATGCATTCCTGAGTGAATGCCTACGTCCAATAATTACTTACAATATTGCATGTGATATAATATAACAACTGTACATGAGTATGTATATACAGACCTGTATGAATAAATAGGTCCTGAGTGGATGAGTGCTGACGGACCAGAGTTACTCACGGATGGATGCATAATTGTTAGACTAGGTCCTAGCACCCCAACAGTTCCAGATCTATGTTGCCGACGGCACGGCACCCCGGTGAGGCATTATATAGTCTCATAGCCGCCGGCAGGAAGGACCTCCTGTAGCGCTCTCTGGCACACCGTGGTGGGATCAGTCTGTGACTGAAAGTGCTCCTCTGCGTCATAACCATAGCGTGAAGAGGGTGGGTGACGTTGTCCATGATGGCCAGCAGTTTGGCCAGGATCCGTCTCTCCGCCACCTCCTCTAGAGTGTCAAGGCTCATCCCCAGGACAGAGCTAGCCTTCCTGATCAGCTTATTTACCCGAGAAGCATCACCGGCTTTGATGTTTGCTCCCCAGCACACCACTGCAAAAAAGATGGCACTGGCCACCACAGACTGGTAGAAGGTATGCAGTAGTTTACTGCACACGTTGAAGGACCTGAGCCTCCTCAGAAAGTAGAGTCGGCTCTGGCCCTTTTTGTACAGGGCCCCGGTGTTACCAGCCCATTCCAGCCTGTTGTCCATATGGACACCCAGGAACTTGTATGACTTAACCATTTCCACATCCATCCCCTGTATAGGGACTGCAGTCAGTTGTGCCTTGGTTCTCCTGAAGTCCACCTTGTACATGTTACAAGCTGACCACCATAGTCCCTGTGCGAAGGTTGCGAAGGTAACCTGCCTAAACAACTACCGCCCCGTAACACTCACGTCATCCCGGAACCCCTAGACCCACTCCAATTCGCATACCTCCCCAACAGGTCCACAGATGACGCAATCTCAATCACACTCCACACTGCCCATTCCCACCTGGACAAAAGGAACACCTATGTTAGAAGGCTGTTCATTGACGAAAGCTCAGCTTTCAACACCATAGTGCCCACAAAGCTCATCATTAAGCTAAGGACCCTGAGACTAAACACCTCCCTCTGCAACTGGATCCTGACGGGCCGCCCCCAGGTGGTAAGGGTAGGCAACAACACATCTGCCACTCACCACGGGGGCCACTCAGGGGTGCGTGTTTAGACCCCTCTTGTACTCCCTGTTCACCCATGACTGCATGGCCAAGCATGACTCCAACACCATCATTAAATTAGCTGACAACACACCAGTGGTAGGCCTAGTCACCGAAAACTATGAGACAGTCTATAGGGAGGAGGTCAGAGACCTGGCAGTGTGGTGCCCGGACAACAACATCTCTCTCAACGTGAGCAAGACAAAGGAGCTGATAGTGGACTACAGGAAAAGGAGGACCGAACACGCCCCCATTCACATTGACAGGGCTGTAGTGGAGCGGGTCGAGAGTTTCAAGTTCCTTGGTGTTCACATCACCAACAAACTATCATGGTCCAAAGACACCAAGACTGGCTTGAAGAAGGCACGACAACACCTGTTCCCCCTCAGGAGACTGAAAAGATTTGGCATGGGCCTCCAGATACTCAAAACGTTCTACAGCTGCACCACCGAGAGCATCCTGACTGGTTGCATCACCGCCTGGTATGGCAACTGCTCGGCCTCCAACCGCAAGGCACTACAGAGGGTAGTACATACAGCCCAGTACATTATTGAGGCCAAGCTTCCTGCCATCCAGGACCTCTATACTAGAAGGTGTCAAAGACTCCAGTCACCTAAGTCATACACTGTTCTCTCTGCTACCGCACGGGATAGGTACCGGAGCGCCAAGTCTATTTCCAAAAGGCTCCTTAACAGCTTCTACCCCCAAGCCATAAGACTGCTTAACAATTAATCAAATGGCCACCCAGACTATTTACACTACCATTCAAAAGTTTGGGGTCACTTAGAAATGTCCTTGTTTTTGAAAGAAAAGCACATTTTTTGTCCATTAAAATAACATCAAATTGATCAGAAATACAGTGTAGACATTGTTAATGTTGTAAATGACAGCTGGAAACGGCTGATTTTTTTTCTGTGTTCTTTTTCCCATCTTAATCTTTTCTTTTTATTGGCCAGTCTGAGATATGGCTTTTTCTTTTTCAATGCGATGGATTGAGATGCAAATGGTTCATAAATGTGGCATAACTGTGTGACATAACCACCAATGTCAAATGTGATATAACCCACTTATGTAGAATATGATTTAAACATGTGCTTTATGAAGGGTGAAATGTTGTACTGAAGGATGGCACACATTCTGAATTAAAGTCATGTTAGTCACATTACACCTAATCTCGTTACATTGCGCAACTCCAAACATATTGTGGTGCTTGTCTGTATAGCACTTCGCTCTAAAGCCTGCAGCCGTGGAGGGTGTAATTAGCCCCTACATCCTCTATAATTTTCACTCCCTCAGTTTTGAACGCGCAAATGTAGGGCCAAGGGGAAAGGGAAGGGAGGGATTTGGGATTCAACCTCTCTCTCCATCTCCCTCAAAGTGACCTGCTCTTTCTCACTCTCTCTATGTGACTCTCCCTCCCTTCTTCTCTCTCTCTCTCTCTCTCTCTCTCTCTCTCTCTCTCTCTCTCTCTCTCTCTCCCTAGCCTTCTCCCCTGCCCGTAAGGATGACCTGCTCTCTCTCACTCTCTTTGCTCTCTTTCTTTCTCTGAGTGGCCCCCTCCCTCCCTCCCTCCCTCCCTCCCTCCCTCCCTCCCTCCCTCCCTCCCTCTCTCTCCTACTCTCTTGCAGTGTTTATTTAAGCACTTTCATGGTCACTGCACTCTGCTCTCACAGGGCAGAACTGTACTCTCTCTCTCTGTCTCCCTCCCTCTCTCCTTCACTCCTTCACTCCCTCTTCCCCCTCCCCTCTTTCTCCTAAACCCAATTTGTCTCTCTCACGCCATTTCTCTATCCATTCCTCTTGTTACATACTCACTCCTTCCCTTTTCTCCTTCTCCCTTTTCTCCCCACACTAAAATTCACAGTTGCTTCAAAGGCTTCGCAGGCCTCCTATCCTTCTCGTCAGAGCCTTTTTAGATCTGAGGAAAGAAGAGAATCTCGACCAAATATAACTCACTCTCAGGGCTACGTCCCAAATGGCCCACTATTCCCTACATAGTGCACTAGTTTTGACCGGGGCCCATGGGAAATAGAGTGCCATTTGGGACGTAGCGTAACAATATTCCACTTAGAGTCTCAGAGACACATAATTGTTAAATGAAAGGAGGGCCTTCCTAGGCCGAATGCAAGTATCAAAAAGATGATGCCTTGAAAGCTATATCTCATTATGGTCTATTTAAAAGCTTTGAGAGGGCCATGATATGACTAATTTGAAAAATGACAGTGGACAGTAATCTGGATCATCCTAAGCGTTATATCCACTATGTTAACGATATGTGTTCTGTAGAAATCTGATCTATCATCACAAATTACATCATATATGACAAATGATCATGCATTTCTTTTCTCACCTCCGCATAAGATGTTTATTACAGTTTTTCTCGATTGCTAACACACAAAAATTGGTATTGTAAGCCATCCTTACTAAACAATTTGTGACAATTCCCAGCAGAAAGACCATGTACCCCAGTCTATAAACACTATTTACCATTTTTGCCACACTTCTTTGCAAAAGTCTGAACACACCTCTCACGTTAAGACACAATTGTCACCATGTTGTCACTTAGAAAACACTGCCGTTCAATAAGTGGACTCAAGCCAGCGCAATTCAAACACCCATAACAAATAATTGTCCAGGTGTAAGCAATAACGACCAAAAACACTCAACAAGCAAGCAGGAGATTTGAATGAATACAAAGGGCAACAGGTAAGCTCACCTGTGTTTCAGAATCAAGGATGCAAACATCAGAGAACGAGGCAGAGGAATGATAAGAATGAGAGGGGCTGGACAAGGCAGAGGCAGAGGCAGAAGGACAACAATCTCAAATGAGATCTGTGCTCCTGTAGTGGACCATGTTGTTGTACACTGTATGACAATAAGAGGAAGCTGGGCTGAGAATACAGCCAAACCTGAGCCGTTTCAGTGTTGCATCGATTGTCTGGACTTTCAGGGATGAAAACAGGAACC
Organism: Thymallus thymallus; assembly: GCA_023634145.1. Lineage (NCBI taxonomy): Eukaryota > Metazoa > Chordata > Actinopteri > Salmoniformes > Salmonidae > Thymallus > Thymallus thymallus. Next base: position 5,744,717 of record CM042396.1, on the reverse strand, counting down.
ATACTATGAAGTTGTACTTTTCTGTACTATACGTACCATGAAACTATATGCAATACAGTAGCAGAAGCAGACAATACAAGAAAATGACATGAAGTTGAGGATTCATATTGTCAATAATGTGTAACAATGTTAAACACTGTTTGTTAGCAGAATTGAAAGACAACCAGTTGTTGGTGGTAGACCAAGCATTTTTTCTGAGGCCCATGTCAACGCCATCGTGAACATGGTTGTGGTAAACTACCTCATATGCCTCAGAGAAAATCCAGGAAATAATTATTGAAGACAACATTTTCCAAAATATAGAGAGTCAGCATTTCAACAATTGATTGCATCCTTCGGCGCAACCATATGCGCATGAAACAAGTGTACCGGGTTCCTTTTGAGAGGAACTCAGAGAGAGTGAAAGAGCTGTGTTTCCAATATGTCCAGGTTGTCAAACCCTGATCTGTTTCACCTGTCTTTATGCTTGGCTCCACCTCCTCCAGGTGTCGCCCATCTTCCTCATTATCCCCAGTGTATTTATACCTGTGTTCTATGTTCGGCTGTTGACAGCTCGTTTTGTTTGTTCAAGCCTACCAGCGGTTTCCCCCTTTACATCTCTTACAAATAATCTATCTATCTATCTATCTATCTATCTATCTATCTATCTATCTATCTATCTATCTATCTATCTATCTATCTATCTATCTATCTATCTATCTATCTATCTATCTATCTATCTATCTATCTATCTATCTATCTATCTATCTATCTATCTATCATCTATCTATCAAGTAATCCATAACTACAAAGAAACCAAAACAAATAAGTTCAGAAATTAAGTTATGTGTAATAATGTGAAATGACACAGGGAAAAAGTATTGAACACACTTACTGATATTTATTTAATACTTTGTACAAAAGCCTTTGTTGGTAATGACAGCTTCAAGACGCCTCCTGTATGGAGAAACTAGTCGCATGCATTGCTCTGGTGTGATTTTGGCCCATTCTTACACACAAACAGTCTTCAAATCTTGAAGGTTCCGTGGGCCTCTTCTATGAATCTTGATCTTCAGTTCTTTCCATAGATTTTCAATGGGATTTAAGTCAGGTGATTGGCTGGGCCATTCTAGCAGCTTTATTTTCTTTCTTTGAAACGAATTGAGAGTTTCCTTGGCTGTGTGTTTGGGAACATTGTCTTGCTGAAATGTCCACCCTCGTTTCATCTTCATCATCCTGATAGATGGCAGCAGATTTTTGTCAAGAATGTCTCGGTAAATTTGCCCATTCATCCTTCCTTCAATTATGTGAAGTTTGCCAGTACCATTTGCTGAAAAGCAGCCCCACACCATGATGTTCCCACCTCCAAACTTTACACTGTTGGTAAGGTGTTTTTAGGGTGATGTGCAGTGCCATTTCTCCTCCAAACATGGTGTGTATTATGACATCCAAACAGTTAAATTTTGCTCTCATCTGACCACACTATATTCTCCTAGTATTTCACTGGCTTTTCCAAATGTTGTGCAGCAAACTTTAAACGAGCTTCAACATGCTTTTTTTCAGCAATGGAGTCTTGCGTGGTGAGCGTGCATACAGGCCATGGCGGTGGAGTGCATTACTTACTGTTTTCTTTGAGACAACAGTACCTGCTAATTGCAGGTATTTTAGAAGCTCTCCACAAGTGGTCCTTGGGTCTTGGACAACTCTTCTGATTATTCTTTTCACTCCTCTGTCAGAAATCTTGCGAGGAGCACCTGGTCGAGGCAAATTTATGGTGAAATGATTGTCTTTCCACTTCCGTATTATGGCCCCAACAGTGCTCACTGGAACATTCAGAAGCTTAGAAATAAGCCTTTAACCAATGCCATCATTATGTTTTGCAACAATTAGGTTGCGAATGTCTTGAGACAGCTCTTTGCTTTTACCCATCATGAGGTGTGTCTTGTGTGACACCTTGGCAATGAGACCTTTTTGTAGGACATCAGTTGGGACTGAACCAGCTGATATTAATTTGCACTGACGGGGGCTGGATTGCTTTTTAATTACTGATAGTTTTCAGCTGTTGTCTTGGCTTTCCATGCCTTTTTGCACCTACCTTTCTTCATGAATAAAGTACCTATCTATCTATCTATCTATCTATCTATCTATCTATCTATCTATCTATCTATCTATCTATCTATCTATCTATCTATCTATCTATCTATCTATCTATCTATCTATCTATCTATCTATGTGTTCAATACTTTTCCCCTGTGTCATTTCACATGATTACACATAACTTAATTTCTGAAGTTATTTGTTTTGGTTTCTTTGTATGTATGGATTACCTGGGTTGTTACCAACATCTGGTGAAACTTTCATGTCAATAGCACCTTTGGAAATATATTTACTGAGAAAAATGGTGACGTGTTCAATACTTATTTCACCCGCTGTATGTGTTTACATGTATTCCATCATTTGTGTGTAAATATCAACTATTGTACTGTGTAGGCTACAGATAACTTACATGTTGTGATATAGTTTTCTTGGCTTACTGTAACAATACTGGATTGGCTGTATTGAAATGTAATGTAATCAAATCTCATACAGACAATACGCCAGCTTGATGCCAGTGACACCTTGCATGAGTTCCTCTTTGTGGATGAGGCAGGATTCAACCTCACAAAAAGAACACATCGTGCTCGTGGACTTCCCTGGCCAGCGTGGGGGTAATGGTACACTTTGTGCAGCCATCAGCAACCATGGACTCCTTCACTCCTCCTACTCTTGGCCCATATAACACTCAATGTCTTCTGACTTTTCTGGATGGCGTACGAAAAGCTTTTTTCCAACATGCCCAGAGAGAAGTGAAGCCTTGTTATGTAGTTGTTTGGGACAACGTATGTTTCCACCATGCTGTTCTGGTCCGGAACTGGTTCATGAATGATCCAAGATTCACAAATGTGATCCACCATACTCCCCTTTCCTCAATCCGATAGAGGAGTTCTTTTCAGCATGGTGGTGGAAGGTCTCTGACACCAATCCCTATGTACAGAACAACCTTCTCCAAGCCATGGAGGAAGCTTGTGCGGACATTGTTGTGGAGTCCTGTCACGGATGGCTCAGGCATTCCAGGGCATTTTCCCCCCGCTGTTTGGCTAGGGAAAACATAGCCTGTGATGTTGATGAAAATCTCTGGCCTGAACCTGGTCGGAGACAGGATGCTGACCCAGAATGAACTGTTATTGCTATTACAGTACTGTAGCGTACTCTAACCCGCTTACCTAGGTGAGATGTTTCTTTCCATGTTTTCTTAGCCTTCGTTGTTTTAGACTAATTCTTCAACATTCAATTGCAGTACTGTACTGAAGACTGTTTGAATGGAAAATAAACATCCTGTAAGAAGGACAATTGTAGTATTTGTGTGATTGAATGATTCACATCGTATCAAACTCATGGAGTGGAACATATCTGAAATTCAGGAACACTTTATAGTTATTGGTCCATGAAAACCTTTTTATAATAGTTTTTTCAATTCCTCCCAGCAGTGTGTAAAGGGTATTCAGAAGGTTGATTGTATTTGATGGTTTTGTGTGTAATTTGTGTCACGATCCGAATATATGGGACGATACACAGAGCGCTGGTGGAGCGTCATTCCTTTTTTATTATGTGAGTTGTAATCACGAAGCACAAAATAACAAAAGGGAGATGACTGAAAACTAAATAACAAAACACTAAACAAGCAAAGTAACTCACGTGCTGGTAACACAGGCAGACACGAACAATGATCCACACACAGGTGGCTGTGTGTGGAGTATAAATACTATCCCCAATCAGAGACAACGCTATACAGCTGTCTCTGATTGGGGATGATAATCACCCTAGTTAGGGTGTGATGACTTGGTTGTGTGCCTCTCTCCTCCCCTAGGTGGGAGTAAGAGGCCTTACCACAACCAAGCCATCACAGTACCCCCCCCCCAAGGTGCGGACTCCCGATCGCACACACAATCCCCCCCTTCCTGAAGGACAACAACAAAAAAAAAAAATGTCCAAAAACTAGGGGGGACATGGCTGGGTACTGGGGTGGTTGCTGGTGGGGGCTCCGGTTCCGGTTCCGGGCGTGGCACAGGCTGTGAGAGTAGCTTCCCTCCTACCTCACGGTTGCACGCCCGGTCCGGTCCGGACCCCGGCGCGGTGGTTCCCCCCTCAGTACTCCCGCCATTCACCAAGTCCTGTCTGGACCCTGGTGCGGGAGCCCTCGACCCTGGAGAGGGGCTGACAACCGGCCCCGGACTGGGCACCGGTGGAGCGGACTGCTCCGTCTCTGGAGCGACGTAGACGACCGGCCCCGGACTGGGCACCGGTGGAGCGGACTGCTCCGTCTCTGGAGCGACGTAGACGACCGGCCCCGGACTGGGCACCGGTGGAGCGGATTGCTCCGGCACTGGAGCGACGTAGACGACCGGCCCCGTACTGGGCACCGGTGGAGCGGACTGCTCCGGCACTGGAGCGAAGCAGACGACCGGCCCCGGACTGGGCACCGGTGGAGGAGGCTCCAGGCCTTGAGCTGTGGCTGGAGGCTCCGGGCTGCTGTCCTTCGCTGGAGGTGGCGGAACGCTGACCTTCGCTGGAGGTGGCGGAACGCTGACCTTCGCTGGAGGTGGCGGAACGCTGACCTTCGCTGGAGGTGGCGGAACTCTGACCTTCGCTGGAGGTGGCGGGGCGCTGACCTTCGCTGGAGGTGGCGTGGCGCTGACCTTCGCTGGAGGTGGCGTGGCGCTGACCTTCGCTGGAGGTGGCGTGGCGCTGACCTTCTCTGGAGGTGGCGTGGCGCTGACCTTTGCTGGAGGTGGCGGGGCGCTGACCCTCACTGGAGGCCTCGAGCTGCTGACCTTCACTGGAGGCCTCGGGCTGCTGACCCTCACTGGAGGCCTCGGGCTGCTGACCCTCACTGGAGGCCTCGGGCTGCTGACCCTCACTGGAGGCCTCGGGCTGCTGACCTTCACTGGAGGCCTCGGGCTGCTGACCTTCTCCGGAGGTCTCGGGCTGCTGACCTTCACAGGAGGCCTCAGGCTGCTGACCTTTACAGGAGACCTCCGGCTACTGACCGTCACAGGAGGCCTCGGGCTGCTGACCTTCTCCGGAGACCTCAGGCTGGATGCCGTGCACACCCTGGGCACCGACGCAGAGGTGGTCTTCAGCCCTGCAGCTGGTCTGGCTGTCGGCCCCAGACTGGGCACCGACACGCTATGGAGCTCCTGCTCCACAGCGGGACTGAACGTCGTGCCCACCCTGGGCACCGACGCAGAGATGGTCTTCAGCCCTGCAGCTGGTCTGGCTGTCGGCCCCAGACTGGGCACCGACACGCTATGGAGCTCCTGCTCCACAGCGGGACTGAACGTCGTGCCCACCCTGGGCACCGACGCAGAGATGGTTTCCAAACCTCTGGGGAGGCTGAACGTCGTGCCCACCCTGGGCACCGACGCAGAGATGGTTTCCATCCCTCTGGTTGGGCTGGCTGTCGGCCCCACACTGGGCACCGACACGCTATGGAGCTCCTGCTCCACAGCGGGGCTGAACGTCGTGCCCACCCTGGGCACCGACGCAGAGATGGTTTCCAGCCCTCTGGTTGGGCTGGCTGTCGGCCCCACACTGGGCACCGACACGCTATGGAGCTCCTGCTCCACAGCGGGGCTGAACGTCGTGCCCACCCTGGGCACCGACGCAGAGATGGTTTCCAGCCCTCTGGTTGGGCTGGCTGTCGGCCCCACACTGGGCACCGACACGCTATGGAGCTCCTGCTCCACAGCGGGGCTGAACGTCGTGCCCACCCTGGGCACCGACGCAGAGATGGTTTCCAGCCCTCTGGTTGGGCTGGCTGTCGGCCCCACACTGGGCACCGACGCGCTATGGAGCTCCTGCTCCACAGCGGGGCTGAACGTCGTGCCCACCCTGGGCACCGACGCAGAGAGGGTTTCCAGCCCTGTGGTTGGGCTGGCTGTCGGCCCCACACTGGGCACCGACGCGCTATGGAGCTCCTGCTCCACAGCGGGACTGAACGTCGTGCCCACTCTGGGCACCGACGCAGAGAGGGTTTCCAGCCCTGTGGTTGGGCTGGCTGTCGGCCCCAGACTGGGCACCGACGCGCTATGGAGCTCCTGCTCCACAGCGGGGCTGAACGTCGTGCCCACTCTGGGCACCGACGCAGAGATGGTCTCCAACCACAGAGCTGTGCTGGCGACCGTCGTTGTAGCCTCCGTGCGAGGAGTAGGCACGGGGCGTACAGGACTGGGGAAATGCACCAGTGATCTGATGCGAGGCGCTGGCACGGGTCGCGCCGGGCTGGGGAAACGCACTGTTGGGTTGTTGCGTTTAGCTGGCACGGGTCGCGCCGGGCTGGGGAAACGCACTGTTGGGTTGTTGCGTTTAGCTGGCACGGGTCGCGCCGGGCTGGGAAAACGCACCGTTTGGCTGGTGCGCGGAGCAGGCGCGGGCCGTACCGGGCTGGGGAAACGCACCGTTGGCTGGGTGCGTTTAGCTGGTACGGGTCGCACCGGGCTAGTGTTGCGCACCGATGGTTTGGTGCGCTGAGTCGGTCTCCTCCTCCTCCTCCGACTCTGGACCGGCGCTGGAGGCACCGGACTGGGAACTGGCGCTGGAGCACGACTGTCTCTGTCGTGCCTACTCCACCGCCAATCCCCATCCTGTGAGGGTTCTTCCGGGAACCCCCACGAGTGAGGGAACAGAAGCACATCGTCGTCGTCTTCCTCCGACTCCTCTATGTACTCCCGCTCCCATGGCTGTAGGGGCTCCTCCTGGAACCCCCACGAGTGCAGTGGTCGGGGCTCTTCTCCCTCGATCCCCGACCACCCCCATAGCCCCCCCCAAAATCAGTTTGAGGGGTTTTCTGGGCTCCAAGCTGGTCCTCAGTACTAGCCCGGTGACGTGTCCTCCGTCGTCGGCGCCTCGACTGCTCCGGACCCCAGCCTTTCTCCACCGCATGATAATGGTAGACATCCTCTTTCGACAATTTCCCCATATCGTAGAGGATGTCTACCAAAGTCTGCTCTCGCTGCGTCCCAGGGTGGTGGATCATTCTGTCACGATGCGAATATATGGGACGATACACAGAGCGCTGGTGGAGCGTCATTCCTTTTTTATTATGTGAGTTGTAATCACGAAGCACAAAATAACAAAAGGGAGATGACTGAAAACTAAATAACAAAACACTAAACAAGCAAAGTAACTCACGTGCTGGTAACACAGGCAGACACGAACAATGATCCACACACAGGTGGCTGTGTGTGGAGTATAAATACTATCCCCAATCAGAGACAACGCTATACAGCTGTCTCTGATTGGGGATGATAATCACCCTAGTTAGGGTGTGATGACTTGGTTGTGTGCCTCTCTCCTCCCCTAGGTGGGAGTAAGAGGCCTTACCACAACCAAGCCATCACAATTTGAAAGAAAAGTTTGGTTTCTACGATAGATAATATGGTGTTGACTACAATGTTTACTTTTGGGTCAAAAGTCAAGGGTTTTGCCAAAATTGTGTGTTTAGGGTTTTCAGAAAACGTGGTACACGTTCAAGAAATGTGTGTTGGCAATCAAGAAACTGTAAAGATACAAATTGATAAATCTATTAAAATATGATTAACATTGCTCAGTCAGTTTGAAAACATGTAGCATGTGAAAAGTATATGGAGAACATGCAGTAGTGTAAAAAGGACCCAATTGTCATACTTGAGTAAAAGTAAAGATACCTTAATAGAAGATGACTCAAGTAAAAGTGAAAGTCACCCAGTAAAATCCTACTTCAGTAAAGTCTAAAAGTATTTGGTTTGAAATATACTTAAGTATCAAAAGTAAACGCAATTGCTAAAATATACTAAGTAAAAGTATAAATAATTTCAAATTCCTTATATAAAGCAATTGTTTTTAAAATGTATGGATTGCCAGGGGCAGACTGCAACACCCAGACATAATTTACAAACAAAGTATTTGTGTTTATTGAGTCCACCAGATCAGAGGCAGTAGGGATGACCAGGGATGTTCTCTTGCGTGAATTGGACCATTTTCCTGTCCTGGTAAGCATTCATAATGTAACAAGTTCTTTTGGATGTCAGGGAAAATGTATGGCGTAAAAAGTAAAGTAAAGTAAAGTACAGATACCCCAAATAATGACTTAAGTAGTACTTTAAAGTATTTTTACTTAAGTACTTTACACCTCTGAGAACATGCTATGAGTGATATCGTCTGAAGGCTACACATTGTTATGTGTTGTCCTGCATTGTTGTTGTACTACATTCATTCACTGTTCAATACATACATCCAACCTTTTCCCTGTGTTAGCCTTGCCATGCTCTGAGTGGTTCCTGTATGTCTAACATACTGTACCATAGCTTCGGTTACATATATTGTAGATGTATGTCATCTCAATATCAGTCTTGTGCCATTTGGGACGCGTCCAAGGTCTGTTGACTCCCATTCCCTTTTTGAATGTGTTTTCTAACCTGTTGGTCACATCTTCCTCACTATATTATGGAAGTAATGTATATTCTCCTAAACCCAATGAGCATCATCAGAGAGAGTTATGTAAAGAATAGAATCTCATTGAATAATGGAAGTCTGGGAGAGACATAAAAACAGATATTTTTCTCTCCTTATGATTCTCCATTTCTCACTGGGTGCCCTCTTGCTGTCATTTAAATCGAATTAACAAAGGTAAGACACACACATTCAGAGAGAGAGAGAGAGAGAGAGAGAGAGAGTGAGTGAGACTGTTGAATAACAAACTTTTGAAAACTCCATTGGCTCCAAAAAGTTTTGGGCTGAGACTGCTTGAGGCTTTCTGTATCCAGGAGACATGTCGGTAGTCTGGCAAACGATGTAATTCGTTCACAACGAACACTGTCCATAGCTAAACTAATGAGTGCATCTTTCTCTTCCCTTCATTTTCTCTCTCCTCTTGGACATTCCCCTCTTACCTACACAGATGGCTCCTCAGAGGCTCCTCAGAGGCTCCTCAGAGTCTTAATTATGCCGGCAACTACTGTTGGAAAATGTGCAATTAAAGTGGACAGTTATTCTGTTGCCGTATGACTCAATATTTATTAGGGTTGCTTGTGTGGGTCCCAAATACCTGATATTTGGGACCCACACAATCTTTTCACTTCTCTACCAAGGTATCTATCACAGAGCTCTGAGGGGAGTTAACTCACATTACTAAGTCCCATAATGTCTGCTACAATTGTAATCCCTACTAATGTGTGTAGCATTAATGGGAGTGTTAGTGTTTGTCACGATACCAGAATTCTGACCAGGCTTCGTATCACTATACTCGATTACATTTGAAACCTTTTACATGTGTAAGCATTAATAAATCAATAATAAATATACGATCATACAATCCATTTGACTTAGTTTTTACCCATTTAACTACATAACAACATAATGGTGATCATTTATTAAGGTAAATCTCTATTGATAAACTGGGTAAGTCAAGATGAAGCCTAGACCTATTCACAATACAGGTGAATGCATATCCCATATTCCGGTGTCTTGTTGGCTGATTTCACACGGCTATAGATGACAAACAATCTGTTTCCCTTACATTTGGGACTTATTTATTGGACTGATCAACAACATTTTCATTGAAGTAGCTTAATTTATAAAAGTGTGTGATGTCTTTTTAAACATCAATGACATCATTCACAAAGCAAGAGCGGGGTCGCCTGTCACAACCAGTTCGCGCTGAGGCAATAGATAATCTTTTGGGACAAACGCGATAGAGACTTAAGTGAATGAATAACGTTTTGGTAGAAATCAGCTTTAAAATTATGCATAGCTTTAGCTGTAAGATAGCAAGGAAAGTTAGCCTTCAAAGCTGGAAGCTACCGGTATCTTCTTGCGTTGTAAAGTGTTCTAGCCTGTATGGACATTGTTTTGCGAACAGTAATTAACAGTTTCAACATTTCTATATAACGTGCAGCATTATTCAAGTGTGTTAACTTCTGTGCATCATGGGTAGGGAGCTACCATGATGCAGCCCAGACACCCAGTCCAGGCTAAGTGTAGTAGGCACTGTGTGCTGGCGCTGCAAGGGTTACATCGGCTGCGCTGCAAGGGTTGATCCAAGAGACACATTTGACAGAAATACTGAAAGTAACAAAAATTCTAGTACCAAACCATTTTCTATGTTCTGATGCCCCCATCAAGTCCTACCAAGCCCTTCCCTATAGTAATACCAGAACCAGAACCCTTCGGAACATCTAGATATTTGTTTTTATTTATTTCTGATACTTCCGATTCTTAAACACAGTACTGCGGCACGACCAAACACTTATGTGCTGCTTTAATCCGTCCCAGTGCTGTTCTAACACAGCCTCCGGGCCGAGCCACTCCACGTGCTCGTCATTACCAGGGACCTAATCCTGATAAAGACACTCCTCACACGGGCCGCCGTGAAGCGGGGCGAGGAGCAGGAGTCGTGCTTTGCTTACCCACAGAAAGCCCTGAGCAAACACAGCAGCTGGACAGGGTGACACTGACAGGGGCCGTGAGGCTGCAGTCTGAGAGAGAGGAAGGAACAGAGGAGAAGAGGAAGAGATAGAGGGAGGAGAGAGAGAGGAGATAGAGAGAGGAGGAAGAGGAGGAGGAGAAACGAAGGAGAATATGGGGAGGAGAGAGAGAAGGAGAGAGGGAGAGAAGGGCCCATTCACTGAGCACCGGCAGCCAAGGAGCCAGGAAGCTCTGAGAGGGTCTCTTCACAGCAGGCAGATGGTAGCACATTATACTGTCCTCTGCCTCACAGGGGCATGGCATTATGCAGTGTGAAACTGGGAGTACCTCTTCATCTAAAAGGTGTAAAGGTTTTGGGGAAAAATATGAAAGCATCATTCATGATTGTCACATAAAGGGAATAAGAAGTAGGGATTTTTGTTTACCATATGGACATTTAAAGGCTTTTAAGTTTGCAAATATGAGACACTTATAATCATGGTGTCAACTGAAAGGGAACACTTTGGCAATTATGGTGGAAACAGATAAAATATGTGAATGACAGTTCAAGTGTTATTAGTGACAGTTTTTGTTTTTGTATCAATATATGGGTGCTCTGTGGTAGGAGATACTGGAATATTAAGAAGTTAATATGATAGAAAACAAAACAGAAAAAAAAGTTATTAATTTGCATATATTCTAGCTAATCTCTGTTGCTTTTATGAATATCCTTTGGAGATTATATTACTGTCATCATTATGATTGACAGCTTGCTGGGGAGAACAAGGACAGGTCAAACCCAACCCCTTCCAGGTCATTTCCTTGAAGTTTGACAGCGAGGTACAGAGGAAGAAGCACCTTCAGATAAATTAGAGTGAACAGGAAACGAGAAACAACAGGACGTGAATTCTAAAGCAGGAGACATACTAAGAAGTGAAATCCGATCTTAGCCTCACAATAGTCAAAGTCCGTTCCTTGAATGACATCTACACACACACACACACACACACACACACACACACACACACACACACACACACACACACACACACACACACACGCACACACACACACACACACACACACACACACACACACATATACACACATGCACTAATATACACGCACTAATATACAAATAGGTCGACACATCCAATTTCACACAAACAAACAAAAAATACACACAATACCATTAGCATAAATGTGCAATGATCGTATTAACAGTGTAAAAGGTTAACCATAATTAAATTTTACCCTTTGATAGGAATTATGATAAATAATCCCTGTTAAATCCTATTGTCAAAATGAGCTGAAAACGCTAAGGCTGATCCACGTGTAAACATTGCCAGGAGCCTGAACAACAAAATACGCTCAATATCTATGTTTTACAACCTTAGCCAATCACTGCATTCTGACATGAAATGTTTGATTATTTACAAAATGTGTAGATGCAAGTTATTGACGATAGCATAACATACAGTGGGACCGGTATTCAGTCTTTAAGGACTGGCCTTAGTCTTTAGGAAAAGCAGTCTTTCAAAGTAGAAGCTTTAATCTCCTGTGACGCTAATTCAACTCATATTGTTTGTCATTGATTGTACAGAATTTCATCAGTCAAGAAGGCTGTCCTCAAGAGTTCCAGTAAAATTCCACTCAGTTTAGACTTGATTACTCATCACACCAAGGCTCTATGGGATTAAAATGGGCATCGAGCAGAATCCAGTATTCTACTTTGGAAAACAACCTGTGCCATTCCCTTCCTCCCTTCCTATCTGCTCCAGGAGGATTAGAGAGCAGGATATTTTTGGAGGAGAGAGAAAGTTGGCTGCTGCCAAGCTCCTCTTTTCTCTTTGAACCAACGTGTCGGGAATAACCGGCAGAAGTGGGAAAGAGCCCCCTGTAGTTGCGGACAAGATGGGCGCTTTTTACTTCAGCCTCGGATCAAAGGAAGGGAGCCAAGAGCCACGAGGTGGCCACTGGGAGAGCTGGGATTAGCCGGATTATCCCAAACGCTCGAGTGATATGACTCTGTCCTCCTGGACAGATAGGCAAACACTGGGGGCCCTGGCAGCCTGTAAGGGCCACTGTAAGTAGGCCAAATTAACAGGACCAAGCACTGTCTCTTTAATACATTGTTTAAGGCTAGGTCTGACTCCCAAATTACACCTTAATACCTATTTAGTTCACTACTTTTGACCAGGGACCATAGGGATAGGGTGCCATTTAGGGTGTACACTATGGCTCAAAGAGGGGACTGGGACTGCAGCACCTTCTAGCGGCCTGGGTTCTTCCTTCTTTTGTTTATCACATGCAAAATGGATGGTCTTTGCTTTATATCCTCTATGTTTTGGGCCCAGCATGCTCTGCTCCCTGAGTGATTTACTTTCTCTGCACCTAAGCTTCGGAGCTTTGTCTCTCTGATAAAGTATCCTGAATTTGCATAGCGTAATCTGATTCTCAAACAGTGCCCCAGATATTGGAGAGAACATTGTTTATCACTGAATTATTCTATTCTCCCATCAAAGATAAACAATAAGGCAGCCCAAATCCAAAACAATAATATACCATAAAATAATAATATACAGTAGCTGCCATCCATATATACACTGAGTGTACAAAATATTAGGAACATTTCTTTCCATGACACAGCCATGATCCCTTACTGATCCACTTCAATCAGTGTAGATTACGGGGAGGAGACAGGTTAGAGAAGAATGGTTATGGGCAAGACAAAATATTAAGTGCCTTTGAACGGGTTATGGCAGGTAGCCTAGCGGTTAGAGCCTAGGGCCAGTAACTGAAAGGTTGGTGGTTTGAATACCCGAGACGACAAGGTGAAAAACCTATCGATGTGTCCTTGACCAAGGCACTTAACCCTAATTTACTCCAGGGGCGCCGTACTACTATGGCTGAACCTGTAAGTAGGCCGTCATTGTAAATAAGAATGTGTTCTTAACTGACTTGCCTAGTTAAATAAAGGTTAAATAAATAACATACAAATAAAAGATCTGTGGAGGTAATAGGTCACGCGCTAGTAGTTGGTGTCACATGATGTCCGTGGGGAGTTCATAAAGCAGTGACATACCTAACCTGAGACTCTGTACCACCATCACTCACACAGACAACCGTATACAGAGGCTGTGTAATAAGTTGCCATTTATGAAGTACCCTGAGACTAATGCTACCGTAGACACCACTGCATACAGCAGAGGCTCTGGCAACGGGATCCAGCCGCACAGCGTTTTCTGATTAATTCGTGTCTTCGGAGTTTATCGCTGCCTTTGTTAGTCCCTGTGAGGGATTCCCTGGTCTCTGGTGACACTGTAAACCGGGGAGTCTGGGCCTCTCGTTGTTTTCCGGTGTCTTATCATGGATTCTTCTCAAGGGAGAGAGTGGGAGAAGAGAGGAGTGGAGAGAGAGAGAGATTAACAGGATATTCCATCTCCATCTTTCAGAGGGAGATGAGTAAATTGCTTGCGTATATAGATGCTTCTGTTTCTATATACGCGAGCTCTTTCTTACCGAAAACGGCGACGGTGGAACATTCGGTGAGGGAAATCATTGCAATAGATGAAGTTATCTCTTTCCTTTAACATCTAAGAGATTCTTAGTAGACGATTTGATGTATGAATGACGAATGACATTTTATTTTTCGCGTCAAATTGCCAGTTGGCAACCCATCCTTTAAGGAATGAATTGATACATAAACAAATAGTAATTCACAGTGATAACTCTGTGATAATTCTTCCCGGTGTTCTGTGCAGCGCGCACAGCATAAAGAATGACAAATAAATGAATACATAATAGTAAATAAGGCTATGTAAGCAATAATAATAACCCTAGAGCTGTGAAAAGTTTATACAGATAAATAAATACAGAAAAATGAAATGGAAGGCGCTTTAACCCAGTCTGGCACAAAGAGGAGAGGCAGGCGTACACACAATCTAAATAGGCTAAATACAGTACGTGACCTTTGCTATATATCTAGAGCTAAATATTTTGTATAATTTAATTAGCCTATAGGTCACTCTTTTTCTATAGAAATACACAACTCAGTTTCTCTTTACCGCTCAGCCACATAATGCCAGGGTATATCTGGTGGGTTTTCTGGAATACGGACAGACGTATATCTGGTTGAAAAGGAATTTCATTCTCTATCTCTTTGAGGTCACAATAGTTACATACGTCTTTCCTCTTCCATTTCACCGTTATACTGACCTGTTTCAATACGCAGGGGCAATATCCCTGATCTTACCTCTGCACATAGTGATCAATGTTCCCTCTTAGTTTACCGCTCCCCCGGCACTACCACAGAGAAGAAATATCAGCCTGAGCACGAGATTGACCTTCACTCAACTTTCTAGAGTTTTCCCCGTTAACAATATCAGCGTTTCCCTTTACTGTGTGTATGAATCAAGTTGGTTTATTATTATTGAATAATAATAATTATTATTATAATTATATATATATATTTTTTGAATGTTTGAATAGTGACAGTGAATTAGATGTGACGAATCAATATTTTTTGTTTAATGCTTTATGGATATATTAGAATGGGCTATTTCATTTATCTTATTGTGTACTGTCACTTTAAGAGAGGCACTTTTGCGCAATTTCGTTGTTGAACTAGAAAGGAAAAAGTTAGCGGGGAAGCCTTCTAGCTTAAGAGTCATACGGTTTTCTTACCGTGTACTGCTATGTTTTATTTTTATTATCTAACAGTGGAATATGTATAATTTGTTTTTCTAAACTGTACATCTGGCTAGTGGATAATATTTAAGATAACATCAGTTGGACATGTAGCCCAAGATCAACAGCTAGATCGCTTTTACTGCGCCAACACTGTGTGAATTGTGATCAAATCAAGTAATATTAGCCACTTTCAATGCAACATACCGAAACAAAACAAACTATGCAAGAGATTTTGTTGTGGGCAGAACTCATTGGAGTAAGACTCTATTGCATTGACAAGCATGACTCTACACAGACCGGTGAGCCATAACCAATCAGAGCTGCAGTATCCCTATATGCAAATAGACGATTGCCAAATATGGATTAGTACCATTCACTTTGAACTGGACTGTGTTTACAGCAGGAGTGGTTGCGATTATTATGCGCTTGTTTTGAGATCAAAGTGAGAGCTGCATGTAGCCCCGTGTTCACATTTGTTCATATTATTTGCTAGTTAGTGAGTTATTAGCCCAGTTATAGATCATGTGTAGTCAGCAATGTGGGAGTGATTGCTTCCTACAAGAGCACAAAACGTGTACATTTCTAGCCATCTTTGAAAAGCGAATCAGGTAAAGAGCTTTTCTTTATGTCTTAAAGGGACAGTGTTGTATTTTTAGACAGGCGTGAATCACTATTTTCATTCACCTCCTTAACAGGTTCATGTCAAACCCTGCATGTTTTTTTCGAAAGTCTCAAGGAATGTTGCCTACATTCAACACCACATATTGGCTGCTACTGTAGGTTGAATGATAGAACCCCTATGTCCATGTTAAAATGTTATGTAAAACATTTTCTCAATAGTTTTTTCTGTTAAGCCACTCTGGTAGGCCTACATTATGATCAAACAACCACAGTATCGACTACTGTTAAAACAGTCAATTAAAGCTGGTACAACCTCAGTGTTCACAGTAAAAGCGCGCTGGAAGTCAGACAGAATATTCACAATATTCAAGTTTGCACTCAGCAGACCTGAAATTTGCTGCGTTGAAAAAATGTTGAGGGAACATTGATAGCAATCTCTTGCTGTTAGGTAGGTTGTACATAATATATCTCTCACACATTCAGACTCCGGTGCTTGACATCGCCGGTCTACAGTACTAACTACCAGTCCTGGCAACCCATCATTAAGCACACCTGGCAACCTTCATTACGCACACCTGGCAACCTTCATTACGCACACCTGGCAACCTTCATTACGCACACCTGGACTTCATCACATCCCTGATTACTTCCACTTTATTTAGCCCTCTGCTGTCATCAGTCAGGTGTTATTGTTTTTTCTCTCACGTTCAGTATGCTTCCCATGTGTTCAGTATTAAAACTCACCTTCTGCACCTGCTTTCTGACTCCCGGCATATACGTTATAGAATAACACCTCCATATTGGGAAGCAGCAGAAGATTCAACCCTCTTCCAGACGGTTAACGAACAAGTTCATCTTCTCCATCAACACCCCGACCAGCTGGCAAAACTGGGTACGGCCATGGAGGAGGTCCTCCGCGTTCTCCACCGCCTCGACACCACCAGCGAGGTTCTCCATACCCCTATCAGATGGCCTCCTACCACAGATCATCACAGTGAGCCAGCCCCCCAACCTACCCAGCCGTCCGCCCAGGTCAGCGATGCCCGACTGTCCCTTCCGCAGAAATATAACGGTACTCCCTCGAAATGCCATGGCATCCTACTCTTTCTGGTTTCCCTACCGCTCTCCTGGTCGCTGAGGCACAGCAGGTCTTCCGACATTATGGCCTTCCAGGACAGGACATCGTTTCCGACAGTATGGAAAGCCTTCATGGAGAAGCTGGGGGTCACGGTCAGCTTTTCATCCGGGTACCGGCCTCAGTCCCAACGGGCAGGTGGAGAGAACCAACCAGGAGCTGGGGAGGTTCCAGAGGAGTCGCTGTCAGGACCGGCAGATTAAACTATAGGCTAAAAAATCCCTATTTACAAAATCAAATGCTTTCTGGAAATCAATGAAACATGAAAAAGTATTCTTCTCTTCATGTAATCTATTATTGATTACTGTACAGACCCAGAAGATATGATCTATACAGGCTCTGGATTTACAAAAAACAAATGTTTTGATCCTCTAAAAAGGTAATTAACCTACTGTTGAGGATGGATTAATATAATTTATAGACTGTACTTAGTAAACTAATTTTTTGAAGATTTGGGAATGGGATTCACAAAGACTTATAGTAACAAGTGGATGGCACTATACTGTACTCAAAACTAATTTGGAGCAAACCATGTACAACTTAAGTTGATTTATGGGATTTTAAGACTTCATTAGGCAGTTCATCAATGCCAAATACTTTCCCATTTTTGGGGGGATTTTAAGACTTCATTAGGCAGTTCATCAATGCCAAATACTTTCCCATTATTTGCAGCTTCAATCGCCTGTGTCTTTATACAATTATTTATTCAAAATCTGCCACATTTTCGTTACCTGAGAACAAACTTGCAAACCCCTTCTCCCACTCATTAAGTACCGGAGTAAAATCAGAGTTCAGCCCCCCTGCCCTTCCCTGACTTCCACTGGAATGTTCTTATGTCGTTTTGGTCCTAACTTATTTATTTGGTTTCAGTACTGTTAAAGATGTAATTGCTATATTTACACTGTAATTGCTATATTTACACTGTACAGGTGCTCAGCCTTGCAAATAACAGACCATAGGTCCCTTAACTCAAAATTCCAATAAGGCTTGTAAGGCTTGTAAACTCTCCTGGACTTCAGGGTGTATTCTTTATTCACATTTCAGAATATATGATATCACAACATTTGTCATACCACACGTCTAAATATAAATTTGTCTGTTGACATTGCAGAGTTTTGATGAGTTCTAACAGAGTTCTGCGTGCTATTGCAGAACATAGAAAGTCATTTGGCACATTTATCTTTTTACATTTAGGCCTATGCGGGGTATGTACGCCCCATCGCGCTCTAGCGACTTCTGTGGCGGGCCGGGCGCATTCACGCTGACACGTTCGCCAGGTGTACAGTATTTCCTCCGACACATTGGTGCGGCTGGCTTCCGGGTTAAGCGAGCAGTGTGTCGAGAAGCAGTGTGGCTTGGCAGGGTCGTGTTTCGGAGGATGTGGGGCTCTCGAGCTTCACCTCTCCCAAGTCCGTATGGGATTTGCACCGAAGGGACAAGACTGTAACTACCAATTGGATAAAGAAATATATTTATAAAAAAATATAAAAGATAATGATCAGGGAGTATTTTTTTCTCCAATGAAGTCAAAACATCAATATTCTTCAACCATCTGTGTAGGTGTAAGGCAGAGGCAGCGGCGTTGAGATCCATGTGCAGCATTTATTGAACAGCAATAAAACGTAGAACCAACAGGCAGGGGTCAAACACCAGCAAGAGAGATATCCAAGGCTAAACACAGACGTAGTCAAGAGGCAGGCAGAGTTTCAGGGCAGGCAGCAGACAGAGTAATGAATATCCAGGCAAACAAAGCAGAGTCACAAAGGCAAGAAGCAAAGGGTCGATCTGATGAAAACAGTCCAGGGTCAATAACGAGGAAACAAGGAAACCAGGGAAATGTTAGACAGGGCAGAACAAGACTACGCACTGAAGCAGTGGAGAAAGGCTGTATAAATAGCCTGGATGATGAGTGGCAGGTGTGCAGATAATCAGTCCGGGTGATAAGTGGTAGGTGTGCAGATAATCAGTAACAGGCACGGGGTCATGGGAAATGGAGTCTAAATGGGTAATGTCAATATTCTGGAGAGGGCGCCCTCTGGTGGCGAGTAGGAGGAACCACAGAAGGGTTCTTCCTCGAGTTCGAGGGGCTGGTTTTTCCGGATGGGTTCTATGAAACTCAGAAGTAAGAGAAGGGTCGAGAATGTCCTCAGAATTGACCCAGGACCTCTCCTCCGGGCCATACCCCTCCCAATCCACGAGGTACTGTAGAGCTCCTCCCCGGCGTCGGGAATCCAGGAGTTCTTGCACCTGATAGGTCTCCTCGCCATCTATGATGATGGGTGGGGGCCTCTGGTCACGGACTTCCTCTTCCACCTCTTCCACCTGAAAAGTGGGTGAGATACGGTAACTGGATGGTAAAGCCAATCGATAAGAGACAGGGGTAATCTGTCTGACTATTCTGAAAGGACCCACGTACCTGGGACTAAGCTTTCTGCATGGCAGCCGAAGGCGAAGATCACGTGAAGAGAGCCAGACCCATTGTTCTGCTCTGTTGTGGTGAGCATACGTGAGAAATAAGCACACGTGAACATTATGGCGGGTTGTGCCCTGACGTTGAGAGAGAATAGCACCGATGCCAGTGTTGGATGCATCCACCTCTATGATGAACTTGTGCTCTGGATCAGGATGGTGCAATATAGGAGCACTGGTAAAACGGTTCTTCAGGTCGTGAAAAGACTAAGGCTGCTGGTGACCAGAGTAGTCTTTGTCCTCCTCTCTTGGTAATGGATGTCAAAGGAGCTGCAATTGTACTGAAGCCTCTAATAAAGAGTCTGTAAAAGTTAGCAAACCCTAGAAATCGTTGCAGCAAACCCAAAACCCTCGTTTTGGGTTGTGGCCATTTCAACACTGCCTGCACCTTCTTGTAATTCATGGCAACTCCTTCTGGGCTGATTTCGTAACCAAGAAACGACACGGAAGTTTGGTGAAACTCACATTTCTCTGCCTTGGCATATAATTGCTGAGTGATTAAGCATTGTAGGACCATACAAACGTGTTTGACGTGATCTTCGAGGGAGTCTGAGTAGATGAGAATGTCATCAATGTATACGATAACCCATCTGTTTAGCATGTCTCGGAAGGTATCGTTGATGAATGCCTGGAATACAGAGGGACTATTGGCCAGCCGAAAGGCATAACCAGGTATTCATAGTGCCCTGTAGCAGTAGAGAAAGCAGTCTTCCATTCGTCCCCCTCTCGAATTCGAATGAGATTGTAGGCATTTCGGAGATCAAGTTTGGTGAAATATTTAGCTGTACAAAGTTGTTCGAGGGCTGCTGGGACTAGTGGTAAAGGGTAGCGATATTTGACAGTGATGTCGTTAAGCCCTCGGTAGTCGAGGCATGGGCGAAGCCCTCCATCCTTCTTACTGATAAAGAAGAATCCGGCTGAGGTTGGGGAGGTGGACGGTCGAATAAATCCCTTAGCTAATTCCTCCTCGATGTATGTCTTCATGGCTTCTGATTCGGGTTGTGATAGGGGGAAGATGCGACCTTTAGGGAGCGTAGAATCTGGAATGAGTTCGATACTACAATCACTGGAACGATGAGGTGGAAGTTGAGATGCCTTGATCTTGCTGAAGGCCTCCTTAAGATCGATATATTCTGGTGGAAGATGTGGAGCAGAATGGGGTTCCAGAAGTACAGTAGCGGCTTGAACAGTCGTGGGGGCGACAGATTGTAGACAATTTCGTTGACAGTTGTCGGACCACTGGGTGATTTGTTTATCGATCCAGGAAATTTGCAGATTGTGTTCTTGTAGCCAGGGAAGTCCAAGAATTATGGGATGGTTGGGTGACTGGATAAGGAATAACTGAATGGTTTCAGTTTGTAAGGAACCAGTTTGCAGTGTTATACATCCGGTGGTGTAATAGACATGGCCTGCACCCAGGGGACGTCCGTCTAGCGCCTCCACTGCCAACAAAGGTTCACAGGGTATTAATGGAATAAGATTAGACTGGGCAAAATCACTGTCAATAAAATTACCCGCTGCTCCTGAATCAATCATGGCCATGGTTATCACGGATTTGCCAGAGAACGTTAACGCAGCTGGGAATTCTACACATGATGAAGAGCGAGAGATAGGGTTTGAAGGACTTACAGCAGTAGTGTTGTGAAGAGGGGGTCGCCTGGGGCAGGATGCCTTTAGGTGTCCTGGTTGACCACAATACAAACAAAGATTCTGTTGAATGCGTCGTTCTCTCTCCTCTGAAGTGACACGGGTGCCTCCGATCTGCATGGGTTCAGGATTGTTCGTGTCAGGAGATGTGGTAGTGTGGTAGGCTAGATTTCTAGTGGGTCTGCGTGATCGTATCAAATTATCAACGCGGATTGCCAGATTAATGAATTGGTCCAAAGTAGCTCCTTCATCTCGACATGCCAGTTCAGATTGAAGTTCCAGATTCAGACCTTGGCGAAACAGCAGCTTCAAAGTGGTTTCAACCCAGTCAGTTTGTGCTGCCAAAGTGCAAAAGGTGAGTGCAAACTCAGCAGCTGTGTTTCTTCCTTGCTGGAGAGCTAAGAGCTAAACACTGGGATCCTTACCCTCCTCCGGGTGATCAAACACTTCGCGAAATCGTTGTAGGAAGCCAGAAAAAGAAGAAAATGGGGACTGACCATCGGTCCACACTGCAGTTGCCCATTCCAGAGCTCGACCAGTTAACAAAGTACCCACAAAAGCTATACGACTGGTGTCATTGGGGTATAACGTGGGTTGTTGGTCGACGAACAGGGAACATTGAAGAAGAAATCCCTTACACTTGGCGGGTGACCCATCGAATTTCTCCGGGAAAGCAAGACGAGGATTCGCGGTGGAGGAATTAGATGCGGGCATACTGGCTGCTGGGCTTGCTGCAGGTGAGTTGGGGTTTTGTGTGGGTAAACTGAGTTGTTGTAGCGTTGTTAATAATTGCTCAGTCAAGGCTGTTAGACGCTCCAGTTGTTGTTGGTGTGTAACCAGGACGTTAGCTTGGGCGGAGACCTCGGTGGATAACTGGATGATTGTTGCTGGATCTGTGTCTGGCGAAGTCTTCTGTAAGGCAGAGGCAGCGGCGTTGAGATCCATGTGCAGTAATTATTGAACAGCAATAAAACGTAGAACCAACAGGCAGGGGTCAAACACCAGCAAGAGAGATATCCAAGGCTAAACACAGACATAGTCAAGAGGCAGGCAGAGTTTCAGGGCAGGCAGCAGACAGAGTAATGAATATCCAGGCAAACAAAGCAGAGTCACAAAGGCAAGAAGCAAAGGGTCGATCCGATGAAAACAGTCCAGGGTCAATAACGAGGAAACAAGGAAACCAGGGAAAACGCTCAGAAATGTTAGCCAGGGCAGAACAAGACTTTGCACTGAAGCAGTGGAGAAAGGCTGTATAAATAGCCTGGATGATGAGTGGCAGGTGTGCAGATAATCAGTCCTGGTGAGAAGTGGTAGGTGTGCAGATAATCAGTAACATGCACGGGGACATGGGAAATGGAGTCTAAATGGGTAATGTCAATATTCTGGAGAGGGTGAGTAGGAGGAACCACAGAGGCTTTATTCGTGACAGTAGGGGGTTACACCTTAAATTCCAAACAAGTTTCTAGACAGTCGTGGAGGGTAACTACAGTATATAGTCCGTCATACCTTTTCCTTTTACAGATACAGACGTAAAGTTATTGCTTAAGGGGCGTATCCTTCCATTGATGATACACATTTTAGAGTCCCGAATTAATTCTTAAAAGGTTTCCCCCGTGATGATTAACAAAGTCATCCAAAGCAACGTACGATGGAATATCATCAATATCGTTTATATAGTTATCGAACCTCCCAACTCGACTGTTAAGATCCTCACATATGTTAATGGCATCTGCTTCTGTATATAGGTATACTTAGCTTAACAAATGACTATAGAAGGAGGATGCATCTCTACCCCATAAGGACTGTTCAGGTGGCCAACAGCATGAAAACACATCAAAACAATAATCTGACTCCCTATGTTCAAAGCGCAAACCAATTATTCCTTCTATGGCTTTATCGTCAATTTAGATTTTAAATGCTTTCATATCAGACCTTACACATATCCCAACTCCCCCCAGAGACATTTTTTGTAATATTGTTGTTCGTAACTTATCGTTCAAGGTAATCCATCCATACATTTCAATGCGCTATTGAAACCGAGTCCCGCTGGGGATGGGAAGCCCCTCTCCACCCCATGCCCTTTTCCGCATTGTCTCTCTGGTTGGTCTTGTCCACTTCCCATGACGAAGTAGTCCTTTCCTCCTGGGATTTCCCTCAGCAGCGTCTTGAAGGCGGAAGGTGTGGGCCTTGGCTGATCGAAGGAAGACTTTGTCATAATCAGGATGTTTCTTCCGTAACAAGGCCACTTTCACCTCCATGGACTGACAATCCACATTCACGACCCCAGGCACTTTCTTTCTTTGATAGATTTGACTCCATGCTTTTGTCGCCACTGCGTAGGTTTCTACAGGAGTCCATATGTTTTAGCGTAGTTAGGTGTTTCTGTTATTGCCATTGAGGTCAGCTAGCTAAGTTTATAGCTAGGCTCGCTAACCGGCTAACTCTCTAAGCATTCGCCAAAAGGTCTGTCAGTTGACTGTCATTCACCCTCATGGGATTCAGACTTCAACTGCCTGCATTTGCGGGCCGATCTCTATGCTTTAAACTTAAAAACGTTTACATTTCTCCAAGAATGAAGCGGCAGCATTTCCACCGTGCTTTTTCCACCATTTCCATGAGATAGGCCCTATACAGTGAAATATATAGATTTGACTATATATCACCAAATTAGTAGGCATTAACAGGCAGTTATAGTGCTGAGTGCATACAGTCATCCTACTCCCATCCCCTCCCTCTTCCTGTGCTCTTTGTCTCCTAGAGTGTGTGTGTGTATGTGTGTGTGTGTCTGAGTGTGTGTGGGTTTTGTCGTGGAAAAAACTCTTCCTCTTACTAAAAAATAAAAGCACTTCTGGAGTTTGTAGAAGCAAGATAGACTTTATTGCAAAAAGACAACGAAGCCGAGTGTCCTGCAGGAACCACTCCCGTACATCTCAAAGTTCTGGTTTTTATACAGTTTTAGAACACATTTGGCCACACCCACTGGGTTATACTAGTTCTATTCTTTCCCCATCACGGGTCTCCAAACCCCTTTTAGAAGACAATAGTGGCACAGTCAATCTCTTTTCTCAAGATCTAATAGGGCCACCTCCTGACTCTGCATCCTGCTCTTCATCATGCTCTGGTCATTTCCCACCATAATTGCCTTTACAAACAGTTAGACTATTTATTCCTGCAACTAGGGTTGTACCTGGAGGTGAAGTCAATTTACAACGGTAGGAGCAGAACTGACCCCCCCTCACCCCATCATATAGCTGAGGGCTTTATCATAACCACATGTTCTTTAATACATGTCTAGATGTAAGTCAGAAAAATGGGAGGTTCATAAGAAGCCTTTATCCCAGGGAATAGTCTCCTGACTCCGGTTCATTTTCTCTGGTCAAGGGTCAGACTGCTGACTGGTAGGGAGCTGCCTACACCCTACCCTCATCTGCTGAGGAAAAAGAGATCTTGTCTCTGCTTATAACATACAGAGCTAAATATATTCAGGGAGCTATAAAGAATTGGAAATTACACAATAACTATAAAGAATTGGAATTTACACAACAATCCCCCCTTTGGGACTAAACAAGTCCCACAAAAATGTATGTGAAATTATACTAGCATCATGGGTGTATTAATACATATGGGAGTACATTCTTCCTCTCAACTACAAACACAAAAGGATGAAGTTAAACACAGAAATATAGTGAGGAACATATATGGCATGTGAGTACAGTGTCATCCTCAGGTGTTCACAGTAGAATACATTGTTTAAGCATTTCATTCCATGTTTATCTGTATAAAGCATCTTGCAGTGTCTATTTGCTTCAATTTTGCCTTTGGTAAATAATCACTCCTTCCTGAACCAGGACTCCATCCTAGAATCTATGTCACATTGCATTTAACTTTGATATTCCCTCCTGAATTTAAGCCTGTTTAACTATAAAAGCATTCACACTCATATTTACTAACATCATCTCTTCCAATTGGTGGCTTTGTTAATTTTAGTGGATATTTAGAAAATGTTACACTCATTTCTGCTTCTACTCATGTTCAATCTTATCCTATCAATAGAACTCCCCATACTTTCCCTACATTTTGCTTCTCACATTGGATATTCAAATTTCTTTATGTCACATCTTGTATTCTGCCATATAGCACATCTATAGGTTGGTTCTGGTACAATTACGACTTTTTCTGTGAAAGATTTACTCTACTGTACACAATTGTCCACCTAATGTTATAGCTGTTTACTTCTTCCACATCCATTCCCTCACTTCTATTGACACCTCTGCAGATGCAGAGACTGATGTATTATTGTCAATCAAATCAGCAGAACACATTATCCCTTCCTTCTTATAACTAGTAGGAATTCTGCCAGTCATTCGTTGTTCACAAGTCCATGGTACCCACTTGACCCTCTCATGCCTGTTAATGATCAGCGCTGAAAAACCTTTAGTAGTACCAGTCATTGTCTTTCTTCTAGCTTCAAATTGTCCCATTTGTAAGGCGGTTGCTTTGGGGCTCATCAATGTCTGGCCCTGTACTGTAGGCATCAACCAGAGCACGTAGCTCAGCAGCAACATTCACATTGCCAGTGTCCCCCATAGCTGGAGTCTCAACAGAGAGTGATGATTCTGCCTGAGCATTCTCCCTCTCCCCTTCGTCTTCTGTCCTTGTGTCATCTCCTTCCCCGGGTGGGGTTTCAGCATCTTCTGCTCCCTCATCGTTGGATCGCTGTACCCGTCGTGGTACTCTGGTGCAGTGGTTGAGATGGCATCAGGTCGAACTTCCCTCTACTCGAACAGCGGTTGGTGTGGCCTGGGTGACCGTGTAAGGACCCTCTCATCTCGATTCATTCCACCTCCTCTGGAAGTCCCTGATGTAGACTCTTTCCCCTGGCTCGACTGCTCGAATTGGGTCCACCTCCTGCTCTGGAACCCTGTATTTCTCCTGTTGATAAACAACTTTATGCAGAGCAGTTAATAGTCTAATGTACTCCTTCAATTCTCTCTCCATATTTTCTAAAAGGTGGACCATCACAAGATCTTCTAAAAACTGACACTGGCATGAGTCAGACTGTAAGCAGTTCAAGCAGAGTTAGATGTGTTATTTGATTAGTTTTTTTGCTATAAGTCATTAGTGCCAGAGAAAAAACACCCACCTGATTCATCAGTTTACTCTCACAGATTGTATCATATCTACATAGTTCATTACCAGGTGTTTAAATGGTCCTTCTTGTACTGGAATATGTCCAATTGGTGCTGCTAACCTCTTCCTGATATTATTTAATGCACATATTTCACACGTTTCACACTCTGCTCGTCTTAAATCTACTGTTACTTGCATGTATGGAGACCAAAAACCTGGGTTTTTAATTTCTCATCAAATTTCTCATCACCTCCCCCCTTGCGCAATGGTCAAAACCATGCGCATTTGTAACAAGTAATTTCAACAGTACAAGTAGAGCTACTACCAGTCCTCCATGTGTTCTCCACAATCCATTTATGTCTCTTTGCCCCCCTTTCACCCGATATACTTGGCTCATATCTCTCTGCTCTCTCTTGCATTCTCAGTATGTCATCTATTGCAGGGCTACTTCTTCTTCATCTTTAAATTGTATATAATGTAATTATAATAAACTTATCCCACTAATCTAACGCTTCCTGCACTAGTTCTCCTATCCAATACACATTGTCTGCCTTTGCCTGTATATATTTGCTGCCTGTAATCTTCACCATTTATTGTCCTTTTCCTTCCCTGTCTATTCCTATCCCTTCTAATGTATACTTAATTTGAATACCCATTCGACATAGTGCATCCTTTCATAATAAATTTACTGGAGTATGTTCTGATTACAATTCCGGTATGCAGGTGGTTGTCCTTCCTGCTTCTAAATTTAGTGGTTCTGTCATAGAAATTAGCAGCATTTGTCCCAAGAATCCTATTGTCTTGGTAAATTTACATGACATGGAGAGGTTAGGCAAAATTTGGATTTATTCTCAAATACATTGCTCCAGTATCTATCATCATGGGTGTACCTCTATTAGTTACCCGAACCTGTAGCATAGGTTCATCATCAGCTTGCATGGTTATTGCTGTAAACTGACCCTCCCCTTTAGGACTCTCTGGGCATCCCTAGTCCCTTTAATTTGGTCTTCCCCAGCGGGTCACTGGTCCCTGTGGAGCCTGTGTTTGAGATTGCTGCCATGCATCTGGGTAGGACCATTTCCTTTCCAAGTGTCCTGTTGTGGATGCCGAGGCATCCAAGGATTGGTAGGACAATTCCTTCTGGTGTGCCCTGTCTGACTGCACCCCCAGCAGACACCTGGTCGTCCTTTTTGACCTCTATTCTGCCGTGCCTGATACTGCGGTTGATACCCCTGTGTTCGAGGTGCATTTCCGTTGATTTTATTTTGCCAGCCTCCCGGGGATTGCTGTGTATACACATTCACTACTGGCAGAGCAGGTGCCCTAGGACCCTGCTGTTGAGGTGGCGGTTGCGGGCCTTCATGGGTGACTGGCACAGGTAGAGGTGACAGGGTTAGAGGAGCCTGTGTTGTCTTTTTGTCCTTTTTTGTTAGTTCATCCAGCTGCATTTGTGTCAGCTTTCTCTGGATGTCTCTGACCTGGTCTGCCAGTCTTTGTTCATCTTTTCGATATTCTTCAACTGCATGGACAACATGGTCACAGAATTCCTCGTGGGATTTTGATGTCAGTCCCACCACATTGTCCAGTCTGCTCTTGACCGCTGTTAGCATGGATTCCACCAGAGTTGTCCTGAACATTGTTGTTATCAGTGGGTCTGTCTCTGTGGGTCTGTTTTCTTCTCCTCTTAGTGTTCTTGGATTCATTATAGTTGGATATTCGTGTCTTAGGGCCCTCCACACCCTTGTTCTGTATTGGTCGAACAGTTCTCCATCCATCACTCGATCCTCTGTCAGATCCCCCATGCCACTTACTGCCAATGCCTCATCCATTTTAGCCTTTACCACCACCCTGGCCAACAGTGCCTTCAGGTCCCCCACCGCCAGCAGTTTCCCCATCGTCTGCTCTTCAAAAGCTCCAATCCAATTTCTGGCCCCATCATGGATGCTTGGCAGTTTGCTCACTAGGCCCTCCAGGTCCTGACAACCACAGGGTTCAAATTGCATCTGAGTTCCTTTTAACATCTCCAAAAGAAAGCTATATACCGTTTAGGTTGTTTTTAAAATCTGTTCTAGGCCTTAGCTACCTTCCTACACATTAATCTGCGTTCCTCCTTTCCTCCACAAGAAATTATACTATCTTCTCTGAACACATCCACTCTCTCCTCTACCTCCTCATTACCTTCTTTATCTCGTTGAGATATAACACATCTATTCTGACCTACTTCCTCCTGAAGCCCCTCAGTTTTACTCAGTCTCCGATCAGGACAGGGATGTATCTCCCTCCAAAGCATACGCAGACACGTGGTTCTCTTGCTACTGGTTTAATTGAAGACTTTTCTCCAAATCCACCGTGAAAACTAAACAGTATAAACAACAAAATACAGAAATGACATAAGCTTGACACAAAGCGAAAGCCTGCGCAAAAGCACGTGCAACAGATGTAATGGCATTTTACTGACACAAAATACAGACAAATAAAACAAAATACCTCGTTGGCTGCATGCTGCGAGAAAGGGAAATAGTCTTCGAATCTCCTTACAAACATTCAAGTCCTTTGTGACAAAAATAACTCTTTATCTGAGCATACATGTCTGTGCTCGCCGCTTGCTTGCATGAACTATGAATAGGATGTGAAGTTCGCATTTGCGCATAAACTTGAACCAATCCTTCAAAATAAAGGTACTCCAAATAATAATAAAATAAATAATGTATAAATAACAAACAACTTAAATTCTAAATTATGAAAGTGATTATAGAAAAAATAAACATATTATATCTCAATTATATCAACAATATAAATGGCAGCATTTACACTCCCACCAAATCACACAAACTTTAATGTGGGATTTCTCTAAACACTATGGGTGTTGCTAGGCTATAACTTCAAGAAAACATTATACCCCTTAATCTGACTCAAGCAAAGTAACAACCTTCTGTACAGGCCTTTCAAGGAACACAGTTTTAGTTGTGGGTTTCCCTTTTTTGTCAAATGTGGTGTCACTAACTAACAATCTTAATTTTCTCACCCTACCATCTGACCCTGGGTAGACTTCTGTGATTTTGGCCAGCTTCCATTTGTTCCGAGATGTCAGATCATCTTGTAAGAGGACAATGTCATTGATCTTTACATTCCTTCTGTTCTTGTGCCACTTTTGTCTTGGCTGTAAGTTCAAAAGATATTCTTTCTTCCATCGAGTCCAGAATTCATTAGCCAAATACTGTACTCTGCGCCACCTCTTTCGAAGATAAAGATCTTCTCTTGTAAATTGTCCAGGTGGGGGCAGAATGATTGTGGACTTCATTGTAAGGATATGGTTCGGAGTTAAAGGTTCAGGTCCGGATGGGTCATTCAAATGTTCAGTGGTGAGTGGTCTGCTGTTAACAATGGCCATAACCTCGTACAGGAATGTCCTTAAAGAGGTACTGTCAAGCCTTTGTGCTGACTTGTCAAGAATAGCGGTAAGAACACTTCTTATGGTTCTTATTTGTCTCTCCCAGACACCACCCATATGACTTGCTGCTGGAGGGTTCATAAGAAATTCACATCCTAGAGCCTTCACTCTTTCTTGATCCATTCCTTTCATGAGTTCTGCAAACTCTCTCCTTGCTCCAACAAAATTGGTTCCTTGATCACATCTCAGTAGACGAACATTTCCTCTTATGGCAATGAATGCTCTTAAAGCATTGATAAATGAGTCAGTTGTCATGTCATCAATCATCTCTATGTGTATTGCCCTGGAACATAGACAAGTGAGTAAAAGACCATATCTCTTGAGTTCCTTCCTTCCTTCTTTGACATGTATTGGACCAAAGCAGTCAATACCGGCTTAAGTGAATGGTGGAGATGATTCCATTCTATCTTGCGGTAAGTCGCCCATTTTCTGTTCTTCTGCAGGTCTTCTATACTTTCTGCATTTGACACATTTGAAGATGTGTGATGAGACTACACTGCTGCACCCCAGGATCCACCATCCATTAGCTCTCAGTTCGTTTAATGTCATTCCACGGCCTTGATGATGTACCTTTTCGTGAAAGTGTTTAATAATTAAAGCTGACATGTGGCTGTTCTTTGGGAGTATTGTGGGATGCTTAACGTGTGGGTGTAATGTGGCTTGACTTAGGCGTCCTCCGACCCTTAGGATACCGTCTTCATCTAAGAATGGATCTAACTTGTACAGCTTACTGTCTTTGGTCTTGGCAATTTCTTTCTTTAGCTTCAAACTCCTTATCTCATCTGAGAATGCTTCCTTTTGAACAAGCTTGATGATTACAAGTTCTGATTCTTTCCTTTCTTCTAGGCTTGTACTGTCATTGGTTCTTTGCTTCACGCCTTTGAATTCTTTGATTTTTCGTTTCAGTCTAGCAACTGCCCTAACTCCTCTTGACCAATCAGAGAATTTCTGTAGGCGATCCAGTAATGATCTGCTCTCTTTTGCCTTAGTGTTACACACAAGAGCCTTGTGAAGTTCAGGATCATCTGCCTCAATTTCTCCCACCTTGCATTCTCTGTCAGGTAGTTCCTTTTTGAATGGTAATGGCATTTCGAAGTGACCATTGTTCTTTTGCGTGATGTTTTCTCTCAAAATTGACAAAAACTTGAGATCATCTTGGGACACAGGATCATCTTCTCCAGTTTTTTCTAAGAAGTCTGATTCAAGAACCTTTATTATCTCTGAAGGAGTAATTTCTTTGACTTTTATTCGACTCACATAGTGTAATTCAGTTTTGAGATTGACAGAAGATTCCATATCTGGTATCACTTGCCTTACTGCTATGCGATGACTGATTCCGATAGCGTCGCCATAGTCTACATAGGGATTCCAGTTACCAACAATGCTCCATCCAAGGTCCGTACGCTGTGCATAAGGCTGATGTTCTTGGCCAGAAACTACTTCTCTTGGAAGTAGGGCTTGTGAGCAGTTGTACCCAATGAGCAGACCTACTTCGCAATCCTGCAGACTGGCTATCTCTTCTTGGATATGCTCTAGATGGGACCAAGCTTTTGCAGTTTCATTTGTTGGTATGTGAGTTCTGTTGGCTGGAATGAACTCTCGAGTGTAGACTGGTGGTAAAGAGATCCTTTTACCAGAATAAAAGCCTCTGACTTGTAGGTTCTTTATTCTTTGAGAGCTTACCACTGTGGTTCTTGATGTCATAGTAGAGAGCTTCAGCTTAACTTGTTCTTTGCTTGCTTCCAATGCTTCAGCTACTTCATTTAAAATGAATGTTGTGTCGCTTTGAGAATCCAACAGAGCATATACAAGAACTTCTTGTGTTGGTTGAATTATGGATGAAATCCAGACAGGAATTATCGCTGCGGTTTGAGCGTTAGCTTCGTCAAGTATTACTCTATTTGAAGTAACAGCTGTTGTCGTTTCTTTATGTTGTTTTGATGAAGGTCTTTCTTGGTACTTTTCTTGACTTGTTCTTGGCTTTTCTTGTGGTCGTTTTTGGTTTTCTTTGGTTCGCTCGTCGTGCAGACAGGTTGGATGCATCTTATGGCACATGTCGCAAACACTCCTACTGTTGCAGTTCTTTGAGAAGTGACCAGCCGTGAGACAACCAAAGCATAGCTTTTCAGCTTGAACAAACTTAATTCTGTCTGAAACTGCTTTTTCCATGAGCTTCCTGCATTTGTGCAAAGTATGCCCAGTCTTCTGGCAGAAAATGCATGTTATGACAGACTTTTCATTGGAACATGTGGTCAGAGTTTTTGCTCCAACGCTTTGACGTTTTGGAAAGTTGTGCTTTTCAACCTCACCTAGTTTAAGTGCTTGTAATGACGTGACAGGGTTACATGCAATTTTCACCTCTCTTGTCAGAAACTTAACAAATTGACTGAAAGTGGGAAATTGTTTACTCTCCTCTTCTATTTCGATAACCTTTCGGTTCCAGCTCACTGCTAGCCAATCCGGTAGCTTTGAAAGTATCTTCCTGTTTTCATTACAGTCATTCAAGATTTCCAATGCCTTGATATGGACCAGGGCAGCCTCACAACTACGGAGAAAATCAACAAACTCTCGATGCTCAAAGCTGTCTCTAGATCCCATCTTTGTCCATGACTGGAGCTTGTCTCTGTACGATTTTGCAATCGTAAATGGGTTTCCATATCGCTCTTCTAAAATCTCCCATGCAGCAGCATAGGCAGATTCAGTTCCGAGTAGGAAATATCCATCAAGGGCTTTCTTAGCTTGTCCACTTACATACCTACGGAGGTAGTATATCTTCTCCTTGTCTTGGATGTTCTTCTGGTCGATCAGTGTTTCAAAGGAGAGTTTCCAGTCATTATATTTCAATGGATCCCCACTGAATACTGATGGTTCAGGAACTGGAATTCTGTTTGCACTTAAAGCACCTACCAGCACCTTCACAAGCTCTGCTGTACTTTCATTTGAGGAGGTGGTCACCGCTTGTGAAACAGGAGACATTTTCAGGAAGTCTTTCTGATCTTCTTCTATGGCCGTCTCTTTTGTCATACACCTGCATTCTTGCTCGTGCTGCATTTAGACTTTTCACTGCTTCCAAATGTTGTATCTTTCTCGATTTCTCCTCAAGAGTCTTTTGTAGAGCTGCATGTTTTTCTTCAAGTCGCGCTTTAATTTTGGCTTCCTCTTCCTCTTTTTGTATTCTTCGTTTCACCTCTTCTGATTCTTGCTCTAAACGACGCTTTACGAACGCTGCCTCTTGATCAGCTATCTTCTTTTTAACTTGTGCTTCTAAGAGCTGAATTTCCAATTGTTCTTTATTTTGTTCTTGTAACACTTTCAGAACAGCTTGGCTTGCAGCAGCATCAGCAGCAGCTTCTTGTCGCTTTATAGAAGATCTACTTGAATGCTCTGAGGCACCTTTCAAGATGGAAGTGACAGAACCTGATTTGCAGGTACTTGAATTGAAGAGAGAGCCTGCTTCCGGCCAGTCTTGTTCTTCTTCTGGAATCCTTCCATCCAGTCGACTTGAGGCTTTGGATACAACAAAATTTGAAATCTCTACACACAGATCCACTCTTCGACGCGTGTCTTGATCTGGAGTAGTGATTTTGCGTAGTTCATCATAAACGTGCTGGACATCTGCTATGAACTAGAACATCGCCAATGAGATCATTAAGCAGGTCATCAGACAAAGCCTCTGTTGATTGTGAATGTGATAATGCCCGCTTAGAAGATTTAACATGTGTTCTCCATTTGTCATAAATGTAGTTAAACCTTTGTTGAAGTGATTTAACTTTTGCAACTTGCATTTCTCTACCCTTCTCTGTTAGAGTTATGGTTATTTTACTTCGTCTTGACTGCTGTGCATCTTCTTGGTGTGCTTCAGCACCACCCACTTGACCTTCTTCAGGTTGGTCTTGGGAATTTGCACTATCCCTATCACTGTCCCTAACCTGAATTCTGGGCTCAGTTGGCTCTGACATTTTGAATCACTTTAAATTGACCCAATTTTGTAAGTAGAAAATATGCACAGGTAACAAAACATCTAAATCAACCTTCAATACTTGCTCAAATATAATGCCAATTGAATGTAAATACTCTAAAACTTCAAGCAAATGTGATGCTTTTCAGTAATAATATTGCACAGGAAATAAAAATGTAAAATAAAAATGTGCAAAAAACAGCTTATCAGCTTGAATATTACACTTCAAAGAACTTAGAAAACTTTGATATCAAATGGAAAATAACCTTCCCTTATAATTAACGAAAACGCTTTAAATTTAAAATATAAAAAGCTCAATGAACCTCTAAATGTGTCTTTAAATAGCAAGCTTCAATTAAATTACTTGAGAAAATAAGTCAAAACATGTACTACATCCACACTACAGTAACATTGCTTTCATTTACAATGAAAATCTTTAAGCAAGCTTTGCCAAATCTTCTTCTTAAGCCACTCTTAAGTGTTCAAGTTTTTGTTTTTATGACTCAGACCGTTGAACTTAGTAACTGTGTGCGTCTTCTGACTTCGTTATGTATGTGTGGTGCGTTTTTTCATCTCATCTGTTAATCCTTCGCTGACGCTCCATGCGGTGCATGCGGATACTTCGTGATCAGCCGGCTGGATCTACGAACTTCCTGTTCACTCGTGTCGTTGAACAGGTCGAGTTTTCACTGTATCTCCCTCCAAAGCATACGCAGACACGTGGTTCTCTTGCTACTGGTTTAATTGAAGACTTTTCTCCAAATCCACCATGAAAACTAAACAGTATAAACAACAAAATACAGAAATGACATAAGCTTGACACAAAGCGAAAGCCTGCGCAAAAGCACGTGCAACAGATGTAATGGCATTTTACTGACACAAAATACAGACAAATAAAACAAAATACCTCGTTGGCTGCATGCTGCGAGAAAGGGAAATAGTCTTCGAATCTCCTTACAAACATTCAAGTCCTTTGTGACAAAAATAACTCTTTATCTGAGCATACATGTCTGTGCTCGCCGCTTGCTTGCATGAACTATGAATAGGATGTGAAGTTCGCATTTGCGCATAAACTTGAACCAATCCTTCAAAATAAAGGTACTCCAAATAATAATAAAATAAATAATGTATAAATAACAAACAACTTAAATTCTAAATTATGAAAGTGATTATAGAAAAAATAAACATATTATATCTCAATTATATCAACAATATAAATGGCAGCATTTACAGGGATTTCGTCTCTGTCCTCTCTGGCTGAGACCTCCTGGGTTTTCCTAGAAATGAGAATACAAAAACCTAACAGTAAAAGTTAGTTTACTCATATAATTTTAACAGATCATCTTCCAGTCAGGTCAGTCTGTTCGTCAATCATCGGCCTATAATATGGAACATTCATGGGACGGCCTGTTAATATCTCATGAGGGCTAGACCCAGTACCCCTATAGGGGCTGCTTCACATTCTCCTCAGCACCAGATGTATACATTCTATTCAGGTTCAACCTGTTAATCTAGGCCTTAGCCATAACTTTTTGGATCATAGAGACAAATTTCTGATCTATTCCCATCATCAGGACAATTTGGGTCACGGCATCTCCTGTAACATGGGTGCCGTGTGTCTACAGACAAGGTTTCTGGGATTTCGAATCCAGGGAATATTTCCCTTACCAGACTGTTAGCTACTATGTTGGCATCACAGCAGGTATAACCCTCGTATGACTCTGTCACTTATCACTAGACAATAGCACTTTCTCTCCTTTCTCTCAATCATATCGATAAAATCTAATGCAATGTGTGTAAATACACCACTAAGTAAAATTAACTAGTTTAAGAGGCGTCTACTTGGCAATGTTATATTAAATACACATAACGCATATTAAAAAATAGTCTCATATTCTATAACTATGTTGTTTCCTATGTTCTTTTAACTTCTGCTAAGTTTAGGCCAAACCAATCTCGTAAAAAAACCTAAAACCTTATGTACCATATTCCCTCTTGATGAATGACTCACCAACCATGAGCCTATTCGGAAAACCTACGGAATGAGCTACTCTAGCAACACAAATTTACCTGAAAGGTGTTGTCACAGAGGGCCATCAGGGCCCTGGGAGCAACCTCTGGTCTCCCATAGGGAGTGAGACATATGGTCAGTCCCCTGTTGTTGTTGCAACTCAACAACAGGCGAGGCCATAGCAAAAACCAGATACACAACATGGGTGTGAAACCTTTTAGCAGCAACTTTATTACCTAAGCTAATATTGTCTTGATTGCCTTGTGGGCACAAACCCTCAAAATGCCAACCTAGCTGGGAGCAACATAGCTTCCAGCAGGGCCTCAATCTGTAAACATATTATTTTCCTAATATTTCCATATGCATTCATAAAATCACTACTTTTCCAAACCCCTACTCATAGTGGGCAAACACCAATCGTATATGCTAAATCAGAATATCTGTTAACATGTACACCACTACCTAGTTTACATGCCTCAGTGAGGGCCATCATAGTAAATTGGAACCTGTAATTATCCTGTCTAGTCAAAAGTGAAATAAACCACAAATAAAAGTTTATCAATATTGTCCTATTAAGTAAGACTGTCAACTAAAACACAAAATAAAACTAACCCATTTTCTATCAATACTGTCCTATCAATTGAGACAATCTCATATTTTAACCTATTTTACTGACACCTTTCTAGTTTCTATATGGTCTAGTTCCTTCTTATTGTCTCTGCCTGTTCCCTATATTGCTATTCTGTGTCTTCATAATACACTACCTCCACTTAGTAAACTACTTCAAAACTATTCCCTTCTAAATTATCATGGGTCAGCAACACATCTGTTACTCCATCGTCCCAATACAGCCAGAGGCTTTCCTATTACCGTCACAGCTCATCCCCCACACAGGCACCTTTATCAAGCAACAAACGTTAAAACCACTCAGCCCAGGCAAACGCCCTTCATTGGAATGTATTTAAGATACACCAAAATTATAACTCCATCATCTACTAGGGTCGTCTACATGTATTGTAACTTAAAATGCCAATTCATTTATCATGTCAGTCAATATATAATACCATCTATTACACACAACCTCGGTTAATGAGGATTAAAATGTATATTATGGGGGAAAAAAAACCAAACAAGAGTAGTACTTTTCTTTAAACTTAATGCGGCCCGATTGAACAGATAGTTCAACAGTTTTACGTGCGCTAGCCAACCAGACTACTGTAAAAGGCTCAATAACACAGGACCTAGGGAAGTGATTGGTAACATCGAAGTTATTATTCTAACTTCCCTAAGCAAAGTTCCATTGGGAAATGGCCCTAAATTAGTTTCAAAAAGGTTTCACTCAATATAGCCAAAGACAACCTGAACTCGTGAATTACTATAACCATTTTATCCTATCTACCAAGGTTTATCGCGACACAGCCATTAATCAACGTTTATACACAATCGGTTATTCCCACACAAAGACAAACTTTTTACTTACATCACACGACATACAACAATCAACAATCAGAGACAAACGATGCCACATGTTGGTTATTACCGTTTCACACACAATCATGACAAACTCATCAGTTTATCGTCCTCTCATTCCAACATACAACCATAGGCCTTAATCTTTCATACCTTCTCCGAGTACTCTTTTAAACTTCCCCATGTAACACCTTAAAATACCTCATTACGTGCGATCCTCTAAATTTGCACCATACCAGCTCAAATACCACTCCTTTGATACAAGCCTCTTAACGCAGCCCATCGCTTAGATTCACACTTCCTGTTCCATACCATACAATATACATGATTACAATTCTACAGCTTAGATTTACAATATAAGTAACTTGGGTAAACGCGCCCACAGCGGGGTTTCAAGATTAACTTTTCAAACGCACCTCCTTCACAGTCTCACTTCCATAGACCTTCTCTTCTCCTTGGGCCGCAGTGATCGAGTGCATCCTTTCTACCGGGCAACTTCCCGGAAAGACGCACACTCCCCTCTTTCATTCCTTCACTTTCTTTAACTTTCTTTAATTTTCCAATTCACCTTATTCTTCTTTATATTTTCCTTTTTACTATTTCCATTCTTCTGTGGGCTTCCGAGAGCCTTACCCTTTCTGTCTCTTAGCCTCCTGTTGCTGCTATTCACATTGTCTCCACAAGTCTTATGTATCTGCACACCAGTTCCCAATTTCTCCACATTTTACCTTCCATCAAATCCATAGTATATGTTCCTCTAAATATTATTCATACAGTGTAGGTTCCTACTATTTATTTTACAATATATGTTATGCGCATTTATAATACCGGTTCTGTCATAAAGATAAATACCCTTATACTGAATATTACCCGTTTCTCATAAAAATAACCGGTTTCTTATATATTAAACCTGTTCTTTCAGAACCCTAGCATGTGCCAAGTCTGTTTTCTACAGGTTGCCTGTCCATTCAGTCCCTCTAGGATGTACTAAAGGCGGTATTTGCAGGATTTACACTCATATGGGGCTATACGCTCTTCGATAGATTCCCATAACTCCACATAACACACTACACGCTCTTCGATAGGTGTTTCCATATGGGGCTGTACGCACTTCGACAGATTCTCACCACTCAACTAACTACCCTGCTCATTGTAACCCCATAGTATACCTATACGCACTTCGATATGTATCTATAAAGTACTCACAGGGCCTCTACCTGCCTATGCACTCCTACAATACGTTCCTCGCACTTCGGGTAACTTCGTGTATTAGTACAGACAGGGATTCACACACATTCATCACACTTCAATCGTACTATATTTCTTTCTTCTACAAACTCTGTGCCTTTTACTTTAAACAATTACATTTAGCCCGTATTCTGGAGAGACCTGAATTTAGTACCTGACCCCCGGTGGCAACTGACCGAATAACGCAAACTTATAGTAAGAACTTTGCTTACCTTTTACACCATGGCCATTGGTGTTTTATCGTTTGCGTATTTCGTTCAGATGCCCCGATGGCCAAGCACCCGCCAGTCTCTTGTTCCAGCCCCACGTTGGGCGCCAAATTATGTTGTGGAAAAAACTCTTCCTCTTACTAAAAAATAAAAGCACTTCTGGAGTTTGTAGAAGCAAGATAGACTTTATTGCAAAAAGACAACGAAGCCGAGTGTCCTGCAGGAACCACTCCCGTACATCTCAAAGTTCTGGTTTTTATACAGTTTTAGAACACATTCGGCCACACCCACTGGGTTATACTAGTTCTATTCTTTCCCCATCACGGGGTCTCCAAACCCCTTTTAGAAGACAATAGTGGCACAGTCAATCTCTTTTCTCAAGATCTAATAGGGCCACCTCCTGACTCTGCATCCTGCTCTTCATCATGCTCTGGTCATTTCCCACCATAATTGCCTTTACAAACAGTTTTATTATTCCTGCAACTAGGGTTGTACCTGGAGGTGAAGTCAATTTACAACGGTAGGGGCAGAACTGACCCCCCCTCACCCCATCATATAGCCGAGGGCTTTATCATAACCACATGTTCTTTAATACATGTCTAGATGTAAGTCAGAAGAATGGGAGGTTCATAAGAAGCCTTTATCCCAGGGAATAGTCTCCTGACTCCGGTTCATTTTCTCTGGTCAAGGGTCAGGCTGCTGACTGGTAGGGAGCTGCCTACACCCTGCCCTCATCTGCTGAGGAAAAAGAGATCTTGTCTCTGCTTAAAACATACAGAGCTAAATATATTCAGGGAGCTATAAAGAATTGGAAATTACACAATAACTATAAAGAATTGGAAATTACATAACAGTTTCTGAGTTTGTGTGATGGAAAGAGCTTGTGCTTCTCACGCAGTATGTGATATAAAAGAAGCATTGCACCACTCTGACAGAAAGAAGCTTGGCGGTGACAGAACAGAAACAACATACATACACATACAGTACACATATTTTTGATATTACTATCCTTGTGGGGACGTACAATTTATTTATATTCAAAATCCTATTTTCCCTAACCCTAACCCTAACCTTTACCCTATCCTTAACCTCTAACTGTAAACCTAACTCCTAACCCAGTGGGCACCAACCGGTCGATCACCAAACATTTCTGTAAAAACCCAACACTGTTGGCGGTAGTTGCACTTGATTCAGCAGCCCTAGTGTCAGGAAGGCAAAGTGTTCCCATTTTGAACCATTTCATGTGCAACACTCCCTACCTGCCTCTGGAAGCAATGTCAGCACAATAACTTTTCGTTGGGAGCGTCATGAAATGGGTTTCCATGGCCGAGGAGCCGCACACAAGCCTAACGCTTCGAACACACCGACTGCGTCATTGCGTTTTGGTACACCAGAAGTACATTTATTTCCAATGCCTTGCAGCATTGCGTTGCAGAGACAGTTGCAGTGCGTTCTGTGTGGTGCATACGTTGGATTTATGCGTCAAACTGTATGGGTAAACAGGTTGACAGAAATGGTAGCTGAAGGTGAATGTTGCACACATATCTAGTGGGGGCTTCCAAGTGGCGCAATGGTCTAAGACACTGCATCTCAGTGCTAGAGGCGTCACTACGGACAACCTGGTTCGAATCCAGACTGTATCACAACCGGCCATGATTGGGAGTCCCATAGGGCGGCACACAATTGGCCAACGTCGTCCAAGTTTCATTGTAAATAAGAATTTGTTCTTAACTGACTTGCCTAGTTTAAAAACGGTTAAATAAAAAAATAGATAATGCTGCATACTATTTTGCGCAATAACGCTATCGGTGTGATCAAGGCGTAAGATCACCATGCGCAATGCCAAGCTGGTGTAAAGCTCGCCGCCATTGGATTCTGGAGCAGTGGAAACGCATTCTCTGGAGTGATGAATCACGCATCACTATCTGGCAGTCCAAAGGACTAATCTGGGTTTGGCGGATGCCAGGAGCTACCTGCCCCAATGTATAGTGCCAACTGTAAAGTTTGGTGGAGGAGGGATAATGATCTGGGGCTGTTTTTCTACAGCATACAATGACGTTCTAGACGATTCTGTGCTTCCAACTTTGTGGCAACAGTTTGGGGAAGGCTCTGTCCTGTTTCCGCATGACAAGTGCACAAAGTGAGATCCATACAGAAATGGTTTGTCGAGATTGGTATGGAAGAACTTGACTGGCCTGCACAGAGCCAGGACCTCAACCCCATCTAACACCTTTGGGATGAATTAGAACACAGACTGCGAGCCAGGCCTAATCGCCCAACATCAGTGCCCGACCTCACTAATGCTCTTGTGGTTGAATGGAAGCAAGTCCCTGCAGCAATGTTCCAACATCTAGTGTAAAGCCTTCCCAGAAGAGTGGAGGCTGTTATAGCAGCAAAGGGGGGACCAACTCTATATTAATGCCCATGGTTTTGGAAAGAGATGTGCAGATGTCCACATACTTGTGGTCATGATGTGTAGCTCACCGTGCAAAAAGGAGACTCGAACGAACACCAAAATTGATACTGTGAGATTTCAGAACTTTTAAAACCATGACTGCTGCTGTTTTTATGTGTAAGTTCATGTTTGAGTTGTTATTCAGCACTGTCAACACTGGCGGGTAGCATTGGGCCAGTAACCGAAAGGTTGCTGAATCAAATCCCCGAGCTGACGAGGTAAAAATGTGTTGTTCTCCCCCTGAGCAAGGCAGTTAACCTACTGTTCCCCGGGCGCCGATGACGTGGATGTCGATTAAGGCAGCCCCCCGCACCTCTCTGATTCGGAGTGGTTGGGTTGAATGTGGAAGACGCATTCAGTGACTAGGTACCCCCTTCCCCTTTGTTCAACACCTTTATAAGCCATACAAGCTTTATAAGCCACCAGCACTGCAGCTGCAGTGAATGAGTATAACAAAGTGTTCCCATAAGCTAGCGTTGTTATATTTAGCAGCTTGTGTCTTTTAATATCAAGGAATATTTCACTTTCTCTGGTCATAGGAGTAACAACATGAATTTGTGCATGAGGCAGAAATAATACAGTGCTACTTGAGTTTTGCCATCTGCTGGAAGACTGTTCCCTTTTCTCAGTGGAGGGAAGGAGGGCGGAGGGACGGTGAGTAGAGTGAGGGACAGGTTCAGACTGACCATCAGATGCAGGCCATCAGTCCAGTAAAAAAAAGAGAAACACATTATTATGCTCACTCAGCTGTGTCTCACAAGTAATACAACAAATTGTCTATTACCAGTGTGATCATATACCTACGTTTTTAAAATATAATTTCTAAGTGATCTGAGAAGAACACCATTGGCAGGGCAATTCAAGCATAGCCAATATGCAGTGATAACGTATTGGGCCTATAGCCTATTGCACAAACCTCATTGCTACAGAACTGTTTTTAATTGGTTAATGTTGCATAGGCTTACGTTTAAAAAAAAATCTGAGCAGTAGAACTCCGCTTGCATTTTGACTCAGAAAGTGATCTAGACTCAGAAAAAGTTGGCCATAACCCTAATTCTAACCCTAAACCTAACCCCTAAACTTAAAATAGCCTTTGTCCTTTTGGGGACCTGGGAAATGTCCCTACAGAGGGAAATGGTGTAGTATGTTGAGCACGTAGAGAAACAGTACAAATGACCTCTATCTTAAATGTCCAATCTCACCCCTTTTTGTCTCTCCCTAACAACATTATTGCCTCCTAGTATAGGTTGGCTGTAAATGCTTGTAATTTTACACAGCCAGGGTAAAGCACCCTGAGAACGGTGCAGTAAAGAGAGGGTGTGTCTGAAATGGCAACCTTTATTCCTATATAGTGCACTACTTTTGACCAGGGGCTCTGGTCAAAAGTAGTGTACTGTAGAGGGAATAGGGTGACATTTTGGACGTAGCCAGTGAGATGGAATCACTCCCTCAGCAGGGCCAAACTACAGCACCATCACCAGAATTATGGAACCCAAGGGAAGATTACCTCCTTTTTTATTTTGTTCAGGGGAAGCAGGACAATCATCCCTTGTTTTTCTGCAAATCTGCATGTTGTATCCCCTCTATCTCTTTTCCTTCACCTCTGCTTCTGCTTCTTTGTCTTTATCTTGTCGTTCTCACTATCACTCTATTCTTTATTTTCTTTCCCCCTCTACCTCCTCCTTCTCCCCTCACTCTCTTTCTCTCTCTCTCTCTCTCTCTCTCTCTCTCTCTCTCTCTCTCTCTCTGTCTCTCTCTCTCTCTCTCTCTTTCTCTCTCTCTCTCTTCTCCCTCTCTCACTATAATAACCGGTCTGATTCTGGTGGTGGTGATAAATGCAGCTCCTGTATGCCCTCTCCCACCAGCCAAATTACCAGCTGGTTACTATAGAGACGTGTTTATGAATGCACTTTCCTGTTTTTATTATTCCCAATCTGCCCTTTATTTTACTGTCTCTCCTCCCTCTGTTTTCTCTGCCTAAATTCCTAATGGACTTGTTTCCTCTCTCTCTCTCTCTCTCTCTCTCTCTCTCTCTCTCTCTCTCTGTCTCTCTCTCTCTCTCTCTCTCTCTCTCTCTCTCTCTCTCTCGCTCTCATTATCTCTCTCTCTCACTCTCTCTCTGTCTCTATCTCTCTCTCTGCCTCTCTCTCTCATTCTCTCTCTCTCTCTGTCTCTATCTCTCTCTCTGCTTCTCTCTCTCATTCTCTCTCTCTCTCTCATTCTCTCTCTCTCTCACTCTCTCATTCTCTCTCTCTCTCTCTTTGTCTCTATCTCTCTCTCTGCTTCTCTCTCTCTCTGCTTCTCTCTCTCTCTCTCTCTCTCTGTCTCTATCTCTCTCTCTGCTTCTCTCTCTCATTCTCTCTCTCTCTCTCTCTCTCATTCTCTCTCTCTCTCTCTCTCTCTCTCTCTCTCTCTCTCTCTCTCTCTCTCTCTCTCTCTCTCTCATTCTCTCTCCCTCTCTCTCTCCCTCTCTCTCACTCTCTCTCTTTCTCTCTCTCTCATTCTCTCTCTCTCTCTCTCTCTCTCTCTCTATATATATATATATATATATATAGTATATACACTGGGGGCCAAAAATTTGGAATATTACTCATTGAAGGGTTTTTCTATATTTGCAATATTTTTTACATTGTAGAATAAAAGTGAAGACATCAAAACTTTGACTAAACACATATGGAGTCATGTAGTAACCAAACAAATCAAAATATATTTTATAT
Source organism: Thymallus thymallus (assembly GCA_023634145.1). Taxonomy (NCBI): domain Eukaryota; kingdom Metazoa; phylum Chordata; class Actinopteri; order Salmoniformes; family Salmonidae; genus Thymallus; species Thymallus thymallus. The sequence continues at coordinate 5,701,043 of CM042396.1, read as the reverse complement.
TTGAGATTCTTCAAATAGCCACCCTTTGCACACTCTGGGCATTCTCTCAACCAGCTTCACCTGGAATGCTTTTCCATCAGTCTTGAAGTAGTTCCCACATATGCTGAGCACTTGTTGGCTGCTTTTCCTTCACTGCGGTCCGACTCATCCCAAACCATCTAAATTTGGTTGAGGTTGGAACCAAAAATCTAAAATTTGGACTCCAGACAAACAATTTGACCATGAAGGCCTGATTCACACAGTCTCTTCTGAACAGTTAATGTTGAGATGTGTCTGTTACTTGAACTCTGTGAAGCATTTATTTGGGCTGCAATCTGAGGCTGGTAGCTTTAATGAACTTATCCTCGGCAGCAGAGGTATTTCTCGGTCTTCCATTCCTGTGGCGGTCCTCATGAAGCTGGTTGAGAGAATGCCATGAGTGTGCAAAGCTGTCATCAGGGCAAATACTTTTTGGGTTACTACATATATCCATATGTGTTATGTCATAGTTTTGATGTCTTCACTTTTATTCTACAATGTAAAAAATAGTGCAAATAAAGAAAAACCCTTGAATGAATAATATTCCAAACTTTTGGCCCCCAGTGTATATACTATATATATAAATATATATATATTTATTTATTTATTTCCTCATTGCCTGACTTCCTTTTCTTTTCCTAGGCTATGATCCCTTTCTGTTGTTCATTCATTTTCCCTCATATCTTTTCAATCTCTCATTATCCCTCTAATTTCTTTGCCTTCATCAACTCAGTGAATTGCTATGCAAGTCTCATTCCAGAGAATTAATGTCTAATTTACAGCCAATACTTAAAGTAGTTACATTCAAAAAGCTGCTTCCTAATCTAAGTGTTTACAATACCACAGGGCTTCCTGCTTTGTCTAACTCAAAGAATGCTAAAAAATGCTTTTCTCTCCTATTATCTAACCGTTGTGCTGCTCTTTATGATAATGCATGTGTGTGGGTATGTGCCATACATCATTGTTTGCCAAACACTTCCATATACCTTTGTGACTGGGCCGCTAATGTAAGGGAAATACAGTAAAAGCAGTGGGTTGTCTTTCTGGACCCTCATGAAAGTCTAATGAAGGTCTGATTCATGTTTGTATGCACCCAAGTAGACAATGAAAATAGGGCATACAGTGCATTCGGAAAGTATTCAGACCCCTTCACTTTTTCCACCTTTTGTTACTTTACAGCATTATTCTAAAATGGATTAAATTGTTTTTTTCCCTCTTCAATCTACACACAATACCCCATAATGACAAAGCAAAAGCAAAGCAAATAATATCACATTTACTTAAATATTCAGACCCTTTACGCAGTACTTTGTTGAAGCACCTTTGGCAGCGATTACAGGCTCAAGTCTCCTTGGGTATGACACTACAAGCTTGGCACACCTATATTTGGGGAGTTCTCTGCAGATCCTCTCAAGCTCTGTCAGGTTGGATGGGGAGCGTGGCTGCACAGCTATTTTCAGGTTTCTCCAGAGATGTTCAATCGGGTTCAAGTCCAAGCTCTGGCTAGGCCACTCAAGGACATTCAGAGACTTGTCCCGAAGCCACTCCTGCGTTGTCTCTGCTGTGTGCTTAGGGTTGTTGTCCTGTTGGAAGGTGAACCTTCGCCCCAGTCTGAGGTCTCGAGCGCTCTGGAGCAGGTTTTCATCAAGGATCTCTCTCTGTACTTTGCTCCGTTCATCTTTCACTCAATCCTGACTAGTCTCCCAGTCCCTGCCGCTGAAAAACATCCCCACAGCATGATGCTGCCACCACCATGCTTCACCGTAGGAATAGTGACAGGTTTCCTCCAGACGTGACGCTTGCCATTCATGACCAGATAATCTTGTTTCTCATGGTCTGAGAGTCCTTTAGGTGCCTTTTGAAAACTCCAGGCGGGCTGTCATGTGCCTTTTACAGAGGAGTGGCTTCCGTCTGGCTAATCTACCATAAAGGCCTGATTGGTGGAGTGCTGCAGAGATGGTTGTCCTTCTGGAAGATTCTCCCATCTCCACAGAGGAACCCTGACCAAGGCCCTTCTCCTCTGATTGGTCAGTTTGGCCAAGAGTCTTGGTGGTTCCAAGCTTCTTCCATTTAAGAATGATGGAGGCCACTGTGTTCTTGGGGACCTTCAATGCTGCAGAAATGTTTTGGTGCCCTTCCCCAGATCTGTGCCTTGACACAATCTTGTCTCGGAGCTCTACAGACAATTCCTTCGACCTCATGGCTTGGTTTTTACTCTGACATGCACTGTCAACTGCGGGACCTTATATAGACAGGTGTGTGCCTTTCCAAATAATTTTAAATCAATTGAATTTACCACAGGTGGGCTCCAATCAAGTTGTAGAAACATCTCAAGGATGATCAATGGAAACAGGATGCACCTGAGCTCAATTTCGAGTCTCATAGCAAAGGGTCGGAATACTTATGTAAATAAGGTATCTTTTTATTGTATTTTTTATACATTTGCAAACATTTCTAAAAACCTACCATGTTACTCCTACCGCATTCAGAGAGGGAGCTAACGCAGGACAAAGGGTTATGGAAACAATTATTCAATGTATTAGACCTTCCACCAACTCCAAAGCTACACTTAAAAAGGTAATGATTTAATTCCCTGCTTCACAAAATACGTATACGAATCTTTGTGTTGTGATATCAGAAAAGTACTGTGAGCTTTCAGCTTTATGACTGAATCTCATTCTACATTTGACACATTTGGTTTTGCAATAGAGATTGCCTCTTCTCTAACTTCTTTAGCACAATGTCTCCCTGCTCTGCTGCCTAGTACAGCGAGACAGATTTTGGGCACCATACTCCAAGCCGCCATGTTGGCATGGCAGAAAACGCTCGGCTGATGCCAACGCTGGCCACAATGCAGAACAAGACAGCAGGGATGTGTTGCCGTGACATCGATGACACGATGTGTGTCACCCCTCCTTTGTCTTACTGCCATTCAGTGGCATGTCTCTCAATCGCAGCCTGAGGCCTAGCTCCATTCCTTCTCGGGGACAAATATCACGGAGACGCAGTGGCAACTCTAATATGATTTGTGTAAAGATATGGTGTTGATACCTTTGTCGCATTGCAGGGCTTGGTTAATGTATTCAGCATGGTTATGATCACAGGGATTGCTATTTTGATATGAATGGATATGTGGCAACGGTTTAAAACAATCATACCATGTATTATGTCCTTTTAATGGTTTATGGTGATGCCATACTACTAACTTCTTATCTGGTTAACTTCTCCAGTCAGAGTCTGTGTGCCATGGCATTAGATACTAGCCGGGCATTTCATTCTCCCTAATTCCCCTCGCTATATCTACGAAAAATAAATAATAAAGATATTTAATTAAAATGAAAATGAGCCACATTTCTGCCTTAATCCTAATTTATTCGCCTTAATTGAGCCTCCATTTGCTCTGCCAATGGCTGGCTGGCAGAAGTGTTAATACATAAACCATTGTGTAGATGCAACGAACCATTTAGCAGAGCAAATCCTAATGATCTGTACTACTTCACCTGTCACATCAACATGCACAAAACTCTTCAATGTCATGCAGTAACTTCTGCCTGCTCTGCACACACATCCACGCTCACAGACACACTGAAATCACTTCGTAATTAGATCATTTTTACATCAACGCATTCGCTATAGCATGAATTATAACAGTATAATGTAATCATATGAATCTGTGCTGGTGTATTATGTGCTCTGATAATATGTCCTCACTCACTTATCTTTTTTTCCCACCAAACTGGCTGTTGGTCGATCTATTTGTCCCGGCGTTCCTCTGCTCTCTAGCCTTGCTCATAAGTGTCATTTGGTAAATTGACATCTCTCTGATGGTTTGCGTTATCCCCATCCCCCCCCCCCCCCCCCCTCCTTCTTCTTATAGTAAATGAGAAATGAAGAAAATATATCTATCTCTAATGGGCGCTCTTTAATAATCGGGCTCTATGTTAAGGGATTTAATTGCATGATGAAAGTATTTTTCAATCCTTTTTTCTACTGTTCTCCAGCCTCACCCAATTGTCTACAAACGACTGTGGATCCATACAGACCTGAGATCTAATGTTCACTCTACTGTTTTTATCTCCCCATACTCTACTGTCAGCCTTTGTTTCTCCCTCTCTCCTGCAATGATACCTTTTATACTTTATTTATGTATAAAGCACTGCAGATATTGCTGTGAATACATGATATTGTGTTTTTTCTCTCTCCCTCTCTCTCCCTCCCTGAGTCCTGTTGGGAAATGAGGAATCCGTTTTGAAGAGTGGGGGGATTCAGAGAGCGTGAAAGAGAGGTGGAGCAAGGGCAACACTCTCTTCCATTCTCCCTCTATCTCTCTGTTTGCTGCATCTGGTTTCTGTCGAAGGCTTGATGGCCAAAATGCGTCCATTGGGACTGCTGATGATACAGCTATGCAGTGAGTGCACTGCTGGCCGTCTTTTTTCATATTTCATACAAGTATCTGCTGAAGTACCATGTATTTTTCTGGCGGTGTAGCCAGTAAATATACAGCATAGGGGTGTATAATGTCTCTGGCGTCATGGTCCATTTGGCCTGAGGCTAAGCATCTGTACACATCTGCAATGGTGGAGTATCCTCCATCGCCTCATTATCTGAGCTGGAGCTGCTTAATGATTTATGTACCTGCTCACCGTATGACGCCCAGGCAAAATACAAAGAGTGAGAGAGGGAGAGAAAGAGAGGGAGAGACTGGGCAAGTCCAGGTGAGGAGAGGGCGATGGAGGATGAGAGAGACTGGGCGAGTCGAGGTGAGGAGAGGGCGATGGAGGGAGAGAGAGACTGGGCGAGTCCAGGTGAGGAGAGGGCGATGGAGGGTGAGAGAGACTGGGCGAGTCAAGGTGAGGAGAGGGCGATGGAGGGTGAGAGAGACTGGGCGAGTCGAGGTGAGGAGAGGGCGATGGAGGGTGAGAGAGACTGGGCGAGTCGAGGTGAGGAGAGGGCGATGGAAGGAGAGAGAGACTGGGCGAGTCGAGGTGAGGAGAGGGCGATGGAGGGTGAGAGAGACTGGGCGAGCGAGGTGAGGGCGATGGAGGAAGAGAAAGACTGGGCGAGCGAGGTGAGGGCGATGGAGGGAGAGAGAGACTGGGCGAGCGAGGTGAGGGCGATGGAGGGAGAGAAAGACTGGGCGAGCGAGGTGAGGGCGATGGAGGAAGAGAAAGACTGGGCGAGCGAGGTGAGGGCGATGGAGGGAGAGAGAGACTGGGCGAGCGAGGTGAGGGCGATGGAGGGAGAGAGAGACTGGGCGAGCGAGGTGAGGGCGATGGAGGGAGAGAGAGACTGGGCGAGCGAGGTGAGGGCGATGGAGGGAGAGAGAGACTGGGCGAGCGAGGTGAGGACGATGGAGGGAGAGAGAGACTGGGCGAGCGAGGTGAGGGCGATGGAGGGAGAGAGAGACTGGGCGAGCGAGGTGAGGACGATGGAGGGAGAGAGAGACTGGGCGAGCGAGGTGAGGGCGATGGAGGGAGAGAGAGACTGGGCGAGCGAGGTGAGGAGAGAGCAATGGAGGGAGAGAGAGAGCATTAGGGCGATGGAAGAGAAAGAGAGGTGTTTAAGCGATGATAACGTGCTGACAATGAGTGTAACAGATGGAAACATTATGTTCAGATTTACAGATTGAAATAGAGGCAAAGAAGGAGGGGGAAAAGATTGTCAACCGAGATTCAATGTGCTCTTCCACAACCTAGAATCGAGACATGATTTAATCATACAATGTGCTCTTCCACAACTTAGAATCGAGACATGATTTAATCATACAAAGTTGGGAAAATCACTCTTAACTCAAAAAGATGACAAACCACATTACTCTGACTCTCTCCATCTATACACAACAAAGCTCAGTGAACACTTCCTAGCAACCAGATATGAGAAAATGTGGCTGTTCCATATCTATAACATATTTATAACAAGTTGACAGGGTGACAGCCAGCAGGAGCTTGTCAAGGTCAACCCAGGGGTACCTAGAGATATCAAGGCCTCTGAGTCATCGCTTTTATCCTCAGCCAGTGCCATGCGAGTCCCAGGAGCCCTCCCTCTTTCCCCCAACCAACCCCTGGATCCCCTCTGGATCTCCAGGCTTAGCTAACTCATCCGTGTAAGCACATCTCTCCCGACTGTTGGAACCAGCCTCCGTGGGGGCCCCCAGCTGGCTTTGCCACACAGCACACGACGAGCGAAAGAGGCATGCACCGCTGATTTCACTGGAAGGGAGGCAGGCGCTTAGAGAGACCCCCCCCCGGCAGCACCACCACTACCACCCTCCACCCACCCATCTCTCTACCCTCGAGGTTCGGTGCCAGTCAGCCGGGTCACAGCCAAGTCCTGCTGCTGTCTGGAGGCGTATGATGGTTGCGTTCTAAATGGCAACATCTGGTTTGCGTCCCAAATGGCACCATATTCCCTACATAGTGCACTACATTTGACCAAAGCCCTATGGGCCCTGGTGAGCCCTATTGACCCTGGCCAAAAGTAGTGGACTATATAGGGAATAGTGGGCCATTTGGGACGCAGCCTCTCCAACTCGTTTCCACTGTAGACTGTGTGTGAGTCCGTTAGGTTCCAGTGTAAAGGCCCTTGTTCGGGGTGATCAGGGTTTTCCAGTTGAAGTGCTAAATGACCCTTTTAATGTCACCGGCGAGAACACAGCCATCTCCCGATTTGGCGGGAGCCCTTCAGTCGCAACCAGGCAGTTTGATAGAGTGGAGGTTCTAACAGGCAGGAAACCTGGTGACCTTTCACTGTTTTTGACGCTCTGACTCGATTGCCCTTTCGAAAATGCTAATACTGAATGGTTTTCCATAAAACGGCCCTTCGGCAACTAAAGAAAGGGCTCTTGAGTACCACTTTCCAGGAAGCAGTGAGTGCAGTTTGGGGTCATGGCTCTAACTGATCCAGAACCAAGTGTATTCATTGTCCGAATGTGTGTCCCAAATGTCACCACATTCCCTATATAGTGTACTACTTTTGACCAGCCACAATGTTTTTTGAGCCACTATTCAAAAGCCTCCAAGCTTTATAGATTCAAACATGAGTAGTTTCTGAGTTTAAAATATAACTTTTGCACTCCATCTCAATTATCGAGTGCTGACGTTGGTATTAAGCTGCTTCGGTGCGATTCACAACACCTCTAATAATGAGACATCCTCAATCAGGGAAAAAAACCCTGACAACCTTTATCTTTCAGAAACGTAAGACAGGAAAGTCGCAAAATAAGTATATCTCATTGAATATCTCCTCGAATATCTCTTTCATCCTACATCTTACCCACTTTATTCATTTTTGTTTGAATCCTCTTTCACCCTTTTACCATGCTCTCTTTCAAATCCTTAATCAGTATTAGCAAACTCATCACATTATTAGCGACTCAATTTGGTACAACGATAAAGTGTGGGGCTTTACTGTATTAAGTGCTGCTCTTGCAGATATTAGTTCATTAGATGCATTAGGGGCATGCTCAACCAAGATGGCTGTCATAGTTTTAAGTCTATGGTCGCATTCTAAATGGCACCTATTGCCTTTATAATGGACTACTTTTGACCAGGTCAATAGACCAGGTTATTAGACCAGGTCAAAAGTAGTGCACTACTGTACATAGCGAAAAGGGTGCCATTTGGGACTACCTATTTTTCTATGTACTATGTTTATATACTGCTGAAGTACAGTTGAAGACGGAAGTTCACATACACTTAGGTTACTAATTTTTCAACCACTCCACAAATATCATGTTAACAAACTATAGTTTTCGGTTAGGACATCTACTTTGTGCATGACACAAGTAATTCTTCCAACAATTGTTTACAGACAAATTATTTCACTTATAATTCACTATATTACAATTCCAGTTCAGAAGTTTACATCCACTAAGTTGACTGTGCCTTTAAAGTTATTGAGGGAGATGGTAGTCTCCAGCTTCAGTGATTTTTGCAATTCGTTCTAGTCATTGGCAGAAGAGAACTGGAAGGAATGGCGGCCAAAGGAGGTGTTGGCTTTGGGGATGACCAGTGAAATATACCTGCTGGAGCGCACGCTACGAATGGGTGTTGCTATGGTGACCAGCGAGCTGAGATAAGGTGGGGATTTACCTAGCAAAGACTTATAGATGACCTGGAGCCAGTGGGTTTGTCGACGAATATGTAGTGAGGGCCAGCCAACCAGAGCGTACAGGTCGCAGTGGTGGGTAGTATATGGGGCTTTGGTAACAAAACGGATGGCACTGTGATAGACTACATCCAATTTGCTGAGTAGAGTATTGGAGGCTATTTTGTAAATGACATCGCCGAAGTCAAGGACCGGTAGGATGGTCAGTTTTACAAGGGCATGTTTGGCAACATGAGTGAAGGAGGCTTTGTTGCGAAATAGGAAGCCGATTCTAGATTTAATTTTGGATTGGAGATGCTTAATGTGAGTCTGGAAGGAGAGTTTACAGTCTAACCAGACGCCTAGGTATTTGTAGGTGTCCACGTATTCTAAGTCAGACCATTTAGTTTTACTAGCATTTAAGAGCAGTTGGAGGCCATGAAAGAAGTGTTGTATGGCATTGAATCTTGTTTGAAGGTTAGTTGACACAGTGTCCAAAGAGGGGCCAGATGTATACAGAATGGTGTCGTCTGCGTAGAGATGGATCAGTACAAACAATATTACGCAAGTATGAACACAATCGGACCACGCAACCGTCATACCGCTCAGGAAGGAGACGCGTTCTGTCTCCTAGAGATGAACGTACTTTGGTGTGAAAAGTGCAAATCAATCCCAGAACAACAGCAAAGGACCTTGTGAAGATACTGTAGGAAACAGGTACAAAAGTATCTATGTACACAGTAAAACGAGTCCTATATCGACATAACCTGAAAGGCTGATCAGCAAAGAAGAAGCCACTGCTCCAAAATCACCATAAAAAAGCCAGACCACGGTTTGCAACTGCACATGGGGACAAAGATCGTACTTTTTGGAGAAATGTCCTCTGGTCTGATGAGACAAATATAGAACTGTTTGGCCATAATGACCATCGTTATGTTTGGAGGAAAAGGGGGAGGCTTGCAAGCCGAAGAACACCATCCCAACCGTGAAGCACAGGGGTGGCAGCATCATGTTGTGGGGGTGCTTTGCTGCAGGAGGGACTGGTACACTTCACAAAATAGATGGCATCATGAAGAAGGAAAATTATGTGGATATATTGAAGCAACATCTCAAGACATCAGTCAGGAAGTTAAAGCTTGTGGCAAAATGGCTTAAGGACAACAAAGTCAAGGTATTGGAGTGGCCATCACAAAGCCTTGATCTCAAAATGTGTGGGCTGAATTGAAAAAGTGTGTGCGAGCAAGGAGGCCTACAAACCTGACTAAAATTCACCCAACTTATTGTGGCAAGCTTGTGGAAGGCTACCCGAAACTTTGACCCAAGTTAAACAATTTAAAGGCAATGCTACCAAATACTAATTGAGTGTATGCCAATTTCTGACCCACTGGGAATGTGATGAAAGAAATAAAAGCTGAAATAAATCATTCTATCTACTATTATTCTGACATTTCACATTATTAAAATAAAGTTGTGATCCTAACTGACCTAATACAGGGAATTTTTACAAGGATTAAATGTCAGGAATTGTGAAAAACTGAGTTTAAATGTATTTGGCTAAGGTGTATGTAAACTTCCGACTTAATTGGCAATGGTGTGCCTGATAGGGCATACCAGCTGTGTCACTGGTGAACACGTAACCTCTCTGATAGCCTCATTGCTATATACCACTAGACTACTGCCCAATAACGGTCCTCCAAGGCATTGCACTTGGCCCTTTTACAAGTGCTTACAATGGAGAGGTCCCGTTCCCATTCCTAAAATAGCTCTCCGAGCATAGTCTCGGCTATCCCCCCTGTCGTTTACCCTGAACAGCACAATAGAACAGCATGGGGAAGTGGTTCTGGAAGTGGTAGATTTAAATAGGGGTTTAAATAGAGGCAGATATTGCACTGTGGCCAGCCCTCAGACATCCAATAGAGTCAATATCCCTGTCGGAGAGGAGAGGCTGGGTGAGCCATCTATCCATCAGACAGGGACCATGCAAGCCAGGCAGCACAAAAAGCACGAGGCCTCATTAAAGTGGATCAGTGTCCGCACGGCCGTCCGCCTGGGCCGCTCATTGACCAGTCGGCTGAGCAATGAGTGAAACTGAGAGGGCAAGGCTGCAAACTGCTCATATCGGTCAGGCCATTGACCACCCGTCCTTGGCTGCCACGCCGCCCACACCCCGCCCCCACGCCAGCCCGTTGGCAATTATTCCGACAGTTAATTAGGTCACTCAGCTCCTCCAGCCCCGCAGGAGGAACAATGTGCAAGACGGCCAAGACTGACCTACTGACTCTCCTCCTGTGGAACATCGCTGGCTCTGGCTATGATCGGTCCAACACCTAGGGACGGTTGATTCATGATTTAAACTCCTGACCACTGTACTGTAGACCTGCCAGCCCACCCTGCGATGTTTCCAGTTATATGACGTGGTCCGACCATCGGCCACGTGAAGGATTGGACTGTGTTTCATTTCTCCCTGATAGCATGCAGACATCCGATTGAGGGGAATGGATTTATGTAGAGCACAGTTATAAAGGATTCCACAGGCTTTTGTTACTGTAAGTTACACATCTTACATACTGACCATAACTGTATTATACCTTGCATATCAAACCTGATCAGTAGCTCTGACAAGGTTAATGCATTAAGCCTGGATGGAGATGACGGTGAACTGCAGCCCTACAAGATATGTCTTCTCAAGTTGTCATTTAGTGGTTGGATCGAAAACCTGCTGTGTCATGTTTTTTTCTGTAATCAGGCGCTCTTGTCTCTCTTACTAAAGCCCAATGAGCTGTTTATTTTCCAAATGTGAGGCCATAATTCCGTCAGCGTTCTCCTTCCAAAAGCACACAGGGAAAGGATGATGTCCGTGCCAAGCCCCCAGTCTGATAGTGATTGCGACATTCCCTCTCCTCCCTGAGGGCCTCACTGCACCTCACCCCCGTCGCCATCTAAAATGCTCCAATTCCAAAGGAGCAATATCTCCTCCTCACAGAGAAAAAGGTCACATGCTCCATTATTTCAAGCTGAACTTTTGACCTAATATTTACAGAGAGAGGAGGCGAAAAAGAATAACCCTTGACGTGACACTCTGGAGTTTGGCCGGCATGCTATTGTTTGAATGGATGCTAAAGGAATATAATGATTGTATTTAAGACATAGGATTTTAACAGGTTGTGAATGTATGATGAAAAAATCTCCAATTATTAAGAGGCAATAATTATAAACATCCATCCATCCATCCATCCATCCATCCATCCATCCATCCATCCATCCATCCATCCATCCATCCATCCATCCATCTATCCATCTATCCATCTATCTATCTATCTATCTATCTATCTATCTATCTATCTATCTATCTATCTATCTATCTATCTATCTATCTATCTATCTATCTATCTATCTATCTATCTATCTATCTAATCTATCTAATCTATCTATCTACTTCTATTCTGTCTCTATTCTTGTTTGGTGCTGATGTGCAAGGGAGTAAACCAGCTTCCAGTCGGGCCCTAAGGCTGTGATGCGGAAGGCTTAGACTAATATATTGCCTTTGACTCTGATTCACTCTGCCAGTGAGTTCACTCTGCCAGTGAGTTCACTCTGCCAGTGAGTTCACCCTGTCAGTGAGTTCACTCTGCCAGCGTAGTTTTCTTCTCATAGATTCTCATCAGTGTTGAGTGGTGAAACAAGAGAGGACGTAGAGTGCAACTCAGCCAATCCAAAATGTATTCTACTGTACCATCAACTCCTCAGGACATTGAGAAGCACACCAAATTCAATGACGATGCTCACTATACAAACTATTACAGTACATTTACACACCACAGTTATCGATTGATGTAAAGAGAGAATTTGAAAGAGAGAGAAAAAGAAAGAGAGCGATAGAAGGAGGTGAAAAAGAAAGAGAAAGATCTATGGATTCATTGAGCACCTTACTTAATTGCTTCCGTAATCGATTTTTGGCCCAGTAAGCCGGGTCACAGTTGGGTCCCAAATAGCACCCTTATGCTTTATAGTGCACTACTTTTGACCAGGGCCCATAGGGCTCAGTAGTGCACTATAAAGGGAATAGGGTGCCATTTGGTACGCAACCTTGGTCAGCTGATTTGGGAGGAGCTGCATATTGACCCTGTCGTTGATTGTGCATTTCCTTTTGTCGTACAAAACCAATTCCCAGAGGCTTAATAAGAGAGAAGCGTTATAAAAAGAAACGCATGCTTGGCTCTACCAAATACTTGATGTACGGTACCGACAACTACGACAGCGAGTTGTTTTGCTAACCCTACAGTTTTCTCAAGTAGAGGTTATGGATTCCAGGCTACAGCCTGTCATCACGCTTGTCAATATGTATTCCTGCGCCTGTCAAGTGTTGTTGTACATCGCTTATGTAAGCATCATCCCATTTTCAAGGTACTTATCCATTATACAGCCGTCTAGCAATGAGATGTTGTATTATTTCTATTGATTTCTGGTCAATGGTGTGGGAGAACTAAGACTTTCCCCCAATACCCTCGAACATCTCTCCCTCCTTTCTCTTCAGTCCTTTTTTTTTTACTGTAATACTCCATGCGTCACTCGTGCTAATGACCACACTCCTCTCCTGTCTTCTCATCAGACACATGCTGCTCTCCCGTCTTAATTTGTTCTTCTCTCTTCAATATTTCACGCCATCGAAGGTGCATCTATTCTCTGCGTTTCCCCAGGCCCTACCACCTCCTGAATGTTAAAACATCATTTGCTATCACTCGACATCCCTCTCCCTCTCTTTCAACCCAACCCCCCCCCCCCCCCTCCCCCATGACCCTCGCTGCAACGATGGTTGTATGTTTCATGTTTGTATGCCATTGTTACAATTTTGTCGCTACCCCCATTTTGCACACACTCACACGCAAAGACACACACAAAAGTCCATCACCTATCGTTCATGTGTCTCTGTTATAATATCTCTCATCCCTCTTAATACCAATATTGCTAGGACGTACAGCCACGCCCCCTTCTCACCTATTTTTTCATTCGTCGAGATCATTTACCAATCCCCAGCTCATTCCGCGAAGGTCCACCATGCCTTCATCCACTCATTCACTTTCTCTCTTTCTCTTTTCACCGTGTCCTGACATTACAGAACATTGTTCTTGATTGCTTGGCAGATGCCATTATCCCTGGCCTATATCTTCACCATAATTATTATTTTTTTGTACAGCTGGGTACTTGCTAGAGCGAAGTAGGTTTAAGCACTCACCTACCTACAGTACCTACCTACATTTACATATTACCTTGACTAACCTGTACCCCCCGCACATTTGACTCGGTACCGGTACCCCTTGTATATAGCCTCGTTATTGTTATTTTATTGTGTCATTTTTTGTTCTGTAAACATTTTCGTAACTCTTATTTTCTTGAACTGCATTGTTGGTTAAGGGCTTGTAAGTAAGCATTTCACGGTAAGGTCTACACCTGTTGTATTCGGCGCATGTGACAAATTACATTTGATTTGAGCAGTAAGGCCCACCTGGAGTTCAGACCCGTCATCCTCCTAATCGTCAATAACCATAACAGCCACGCTATGGTGTCCTTCGTCTTCCTCTTCCCTAAACTTCCTCTCCCTCTTTCAGTTTCTCCCTTGAACTCTCTCTCTCTCTCTCTCTTTCTCTCTTTCTCTCTTACCATAGTATTCCAGGCTCTCACTTGGTCTCTCTCGCCGTCACACTTGTTTTTGGCACAGTGGGGTTAGGTAAACAGAGGAATTGAAAAGTCATGTCGGAAAGTAGGGGTGAGAAAAGGGAGAGGACGGGGAAGACTAGGGAGGCGGGTGTGGTGGTCGTGTCAGCGCGGTTTACTAACACAACGCTGAACACGGGGAGAGGGACAGGGACATAGATGGAGAGATTTGTAACTGTACAAATAATTGTTAAATGTTTCTTGTTGACCAAATACTGTTGTTTTTCTTATGAATAATAGTTGGTTACACTCATTAAATGGGTTTATTCTGTAAACACTTTATTCAAAGTGTGTCTTTGGTGTATGAATTTAAAATATGAGTATTGTTGTGAGATATGAAATGAAAGAAACAAAGAGAGAACAGAAGAGTAGTTAATCGAGATAAAACACAAAAATTAATGAATTATGTTAGTAAATTAGTAATAAGCCAACGAGGATATATGAACACGAAGAGATAGACTGATGATAATATATTATCTAAATAATCAATGTGTCCATACCGGTACCATTCATGAATTATTCACCATGCATATAGAGTGAACAGTGTAAGGCTACAAATGTCTGCTATACAGTGCCTAGAGCGACATGCTATGTGCACATCCGCAACACGTCCCAACACATCAAATTTACAGTTTTTTACAATCGTTATGACAGTTTTTTCAATACATTTAACAATTTTCCTAAACTCTTAACGCACCAACACACCTAAAACACACAATTGGCAAAACGGTTAATTTCATGCTCAAAATCACACATTGTAAACTAAACTCCAAAACTACTTTTCAAAATACAATAATTCACTAACACAATACACTATGTCTAACAAAACACTGCAAACATGTTTCAAAATCAACTAATTATGCAAAACACTAACACATGTTCTCTTCCAACAGGAACATTTAGTCAATCATAACACAATGACAAAAATAACACTAACATCATCTGAAATTACAGAAACTGCATTATGTTATGTGTCAGGTCGGCCCTTATACAATAGACAGTATATTGTATTGATCATAGATTGTGTTTTGCACTGTAGTTTCTTTTGAAGCCTCTCTACATTTTTGTTTTGTTGGGTTTAGTAAATGTATGCATTTTGTTTCTTTTGCTGCAGAAATTTTATAAAAAAATGAATGACCATCTCAGCGTAGCTTTATAGAATGCACAGTTTATGAAAAAAAAAAAGACAGAGACAGAATTGCTGCAGTAAAGACTTTCTTTGAAAACAGGACATTACTGCAAGATATACAAACAGAAAAAGCACCGGAATAATAATAATAATAATAAAAAAAGTAATCTTCTAATCTGCTCGGTCTTCTGCATTTGGCCACATGTTCTCGTCCACATCACACCTGATATCTTCTCTGGCAAGGCATCTTGGGAAGAATCTTTTGGCATGCCTTATCCACCCCTGGCAGTGTTCAGCTGTGATGTCTTGGCATGCAGCATCCATTGCATCCAGGAGGGACATTTGGTCATGTGGACGATGGTCAAAAACCTTCCATCTCCAGGCTGAGAAAAACTCCTCAATGGGGTTGAGGAAAGGGGAGTAAGGAGCAAGGAAATGGGACATCATCCTTGGATGGGCATCAAACCAGGCTGTGACTGCACGGGAATGGTGGAATGCCACATTGTCCCATGTGATCACATATATTGACAAGTGGTCTCCCACCTGTCCCCTTTCTACCTCTGGCACCAGTCTTTCGTGCAGGTCTTCTAAAAACAGGAGAAGGCGGTCGGTGTTGTAGGGGCCAATCTCACATTTATGCAGGAGTGCACCGTTGTTGGAGATTGCGGCGCACATGGTGATGTTAGCTCCTCTCTGGCCCGGCACGGTGACTGTGGCCCTTTTGCCAATTATGTTTCTCCCACGGCGACGCCTTTTCGCCAAGTTGAAGCCAGCCTCGTCAACATAGTTCATTTCATGTGGGACTTGATTGGCCTCCAACTCCATGACTCTCTGAAAGTAATTACACAGTGTATGTAAATACTGTGCTGTATATCTACTGTATGTCCTAATGTTCTCCAGGTTTATAGAGTAGTTTACTGCAAAACACACAATGTATAGTACAGTAATGACTGTATTGCATAACCTTACCTGGACATATTGGTGACGGAGTTCTTTGATGCGCTCACTGTTCCTTTCAAATGGAACTTTGTATAGTTGCTTCATTCGGACTCTGTGTTTAGCTAGAGTCCGAGAAATGGATGTTATGCTGATTGCTGCAATGTTCCCAAAGACAAGGTTGTCCTCTACAACTCTGGACTGAATGTCCTTCAGTTTTATTTCATTGTCAGCAATCACCATGTTGACAATAGCAAGTTCCTGTTCTTCATTTAGGAGCTTTCCTCTGCCCCCTGAGGGAGGTAGACGTTGAATCCTTAGAGGGACAAAATACAGTTATATATATTAGAGACTGGAGGCATACAGTCACTCTACTACGTAAATGGTCAAATTACAGTATTATCACTTTGCTAGGAGAAGCAATATCCTACCTGTTGGTTTCTCTGAAAATACGGACAATGGATGCGACTGTGTCCCGGCTGATATTTGGCTGTACTCGTTCACCAGCCTCTCTGTATGATAGCCCGTGGTTTATGACATGGTCAATGATAGTAGCTCTTATTTGATCAGTTACCCTAGCTCTGGTCCTTCTTTGAGCGCCACCACGCATTCGAACTCCTCTCCCTCTACCTTGCCCCACTCCTCTCCCTCTACCTTGCCCCACTCCTCTCCCTCTACCTTGCCCCACTCCTCTCCCTTGCCCAACTCCTCTCCCTTGCCCTTGCCCCAATCTTCTCTCTTGCCCTTGCCCCACTCCTCTCCCTTGTCCTGGTACTCGTCTTCCTCTCCCTCGTGCAGGCATTTTCTTTCTTTCTTTCTTTCTTTCTTTCTTTCTTTCTTTCTTTCTTTCTTTCTTTCTTTCTTTCTTTCTTTCTTTCTTTCTTTCTTTCTTTCTTTCTTTCTTTCTTTCTTTCTTTCTTTGTGTTGCTCTATATTGTTCCTTTTCCACACAGGATCAGCCCAAAGAGACCTCTTTTATACTGTAACATATGGTCATGCGATTGAAAGAACCTCAACACCTGAGTGTGCTTTCTAGATGGGAATCAGCTGTGATGTATATATTTGCAAAACTTCAATAAGCTGTTTCTCATTAGCAATGGAATAAAATACAGGGAATATATTTTTGTTTCAATTCACAATATGACCAGCTGTTCACTTTGACTTTAGCCTATATAAGTTATGTTTAGAACATGATGTTATCTGTTCTGACATACAGTGTGAAAGCATTTGTAAATCTGGCTGTAAAATTACATTGTTTTGGTATTGGTTGAGCTTGTGTGTAAAAGAAGTTCAAGCATTTTAAATTTGTGTTAACTGTATGCATTTTGTGTCAAAGCAACAAGAAATGTGTTAATTGTATAGCCTACAAAGACTGATGTTGTGCTAACCGTGTTAAGAGTTTAGGAAACTTGTTAAATGTATTGAAAAAACTGTCATAACGATTGTAAAAAACTGTAAACACATTTGATTATTGATGACAGGAAGAAATCCACTAGAGACCATGCTTCCCTCTCACATACTATGTACGTACATAGCCTACATTGAGAAACTCACAGTCTCACACGCATACATAGGTCTACCCTTTCCATGTATAGGGGCTACTACAATGTTCATGGTTTTTTTTTTCAATAGGAATATGTGAATATTAAATATGTAAATTTCAATATTTTCTGATCTTCATTGACAGTACATATACAATATGAGGTGTAGAATACACAGTACAAAATATAGGGTTTGTGAAGACATGGAGGGATATGCCACGGAGATGCAGTGCATTCCTCTTGTGCGAGTCGTAAAGGGAAGTCAAATGCTAGTAGCAAGTGATCTGGCGTAGTAAGAACAGACAGAGGCAACGTCAGAGAAAGGGGAGAGTTGGGGAAAAGTGTTGGTAGCCTACTCTCTCTTTCTCTTTCAACCCCCTTTTTTCCCAGTCACCACGGCAACATGCCTGGAGGGCACTCAAGAGAGGCGTCATCACTGACAAAAAACAACAGAGAGGGAGAGAGTGAGTGAAGGTAAACGAGAGCAAAATAGACAGTGTGTGTGTGTGCATTTAACTATACTTGTGGACCAGAAGTCTCCACAATAATAGTAAACTAACACAAATTTGACTAACTGGGGACATTTTGTTGGTCCCCACAAGGTCAAATTATTTTTCTAGGGGGTTTAGGGTTAAGGTTAGAATTAGTGTTAGGGTTAGAATTAGGTTTAGGGTGAGGAGATAGGGTTAGTTTTAGGGTTAGGGTTAGGAGCTAGGGTTATGTTTAGGGTTAGGGTTAAGGTTAAGTTTTTGGGTTAAGGTTAGGGTTAGGGTTAGGTATAGGGTTAGGAATTAGGGAAAAAAGGATTTTGAATGGGACTTAATTGTATGTCCCCACAAGGTTAGCTACTCAAGATTGTGTGTTATAATAGGCCTACATAATTTGCATAGTTAATCACACACAGTAATGCCTAAAATAGTTAAATTAATAGTCATTACTTCACTGGCCAAAAGCATGGTTTAAAATCCACCATTGATGAAATTGAACAGGTTAATTAAAATCTCTCTGAATTTAGGAAATTAAACATGCGTATGTATCACACACACGGACGGACGGACGGACGGACGCACACACCCACCCACCCACCCACCCACACACACACAGAGACACACACACAGAGTGGTGGCGGGGCGGGGCTTGTGGACGGACAGAGCGAGAGCACCTTGTCCATCAGAGGGCGGGATTGTAGAGGCAACGGGTGCGCGGCGTGTCTAGTTTGGAAGCGGCGGCAGGTAGAAACCTTAAAGTCTCAACGGACACTGACTGAGCTGAGACTAATTTAAAATGACAAAGTAGACAACTACCTTTACAGTCGTCGAAACGAAAATGGAACCCATAGGCCTGCCAACAGAAGGATAATGTAAAGACATTTTGTCAAACTTAATTTCAACGCCAGCTGTGCTTGTCCAAGACGAAAGGTTGTCTTGATGTGACTGAGGCTACATTGAGGTGACTTGCAACATCCTTTCATCAACACGGGGCTTCAGTAAAATATAGCAGTTTATTTCACCTTATCACTTCTCCTTTGGGACAGTATTGTTTTCGGTCTTGTGGATAGGACTAGGGGCCATAAAAGGAATACTCAAAGCACAGTGACTTCAAAGTGCGCAGCAGGCAAAGTAAGTAAACATAAGGTTGGGGAGGATGCCGAAATGGGCTTCGTCGTCGCAATGGAATTAGTGCTGAAGAACACGTAAACCAAGCCAAGTATACGTCCGTTCCAAACGTCGCTGGAAAGTGTTCAACTAGGTTGGGTTACGGCTGGGATGTTGACAGCGACCCGCTGTTTGGGACGGAGGGACTGAGAGCGAAGAAGGTAGGCTAGAGAGTGCGAAGGGGGAGAACGAGGAACAGTGGGATTATGGCTCTCGCAACCGTTTCTCTCTGTCTAATAGCGTTCGCTTTTACAAACTTGCACCTGACGGGAGCCAACGACCGACATGCCGTCTATTGGAACAGCTCAAATTTACAGTAAGTACATTAGACTACATATTTAGGCGTATTACAGTAGGGCAGGCTGTTTTATTTGTTGTTGTGAACCTAACCTGACCACAGATGTCAGTATTAGGAATTAATCATCCCTCATTTCTAAAAACATGAAACCAAAATAACTATTTTACAGGATTCATACGTGAATTGATAGGTGTACAGTGGGGAGAACAAGTATTTGATACACTGCTGATTTTGCAGGTTTTCCCACTTACAAAGCATGTAGAAGTCTGTAATTTTTATCATAGGTACTCTTCAACTGTGAGTGACGGAATCTAAAACAAAAATCCAGAAAATCACATTGTATGATTTTTAAGTAATTAATTTGCATTTTATTGCATGACATAAGTATTTGATACATCAGAAAAGCAGAACTTAATATTTGGTAGAGAAACCTTTGTTTGCAATTACAGAGATTATACGTTTCCTGTAGTTCTTGACCAGGTTTGCACACACTGCAGCAGGGATTTTGGCCCACTCCTCCATCCAGATCCTTCAGGTTTCGGGGCTGTCGCTGGGCAATATGGACTTTCAGCTCCCTCCAAAGATTTTCTATTGGGTTCAGGTCTGGAGACTGGCTAGGCCACTCCAGGACCTTGAGATGCTTCTTACGGAGCCACTACTTAGTTGCCCTGGCTGTGTGTTTCGGGTCGTTGTCATGCCGGAAGACCCAGCCACGACCCATCTTCAATGCTCTTACTGAGGGAAGGAGGTTGTTGGCCAAGATCTCGCGATACATGGCCCCATCCATCCTCCCCTCAATACGGTGCAGTCGTCCTGTCCCCTTTGCAGAAAAGCATCCCCAAAGAATGATGTTTCCACCTCCATGCTTCACGGTTGGGATGGTGTTCTTGGGGTTGTACTCATCCTTCTTCTTCCTCCAAACACGGCGAGTGGAGTTTAGACCAAAAAGCTCTATTTTTGTCTCATCAGACCACATGACCTTCTCCCATTCCTCCTCTGGATCATCCAGATGGTCATTGGCAAACTCCAGACGGGCCTGGACAAGCGCTGGCTTGAGCAGGGGGACCTTGCGTGCGCTGCAGGATTTTAATCCATGACGGCGCAGTGTGTTACTAATGGTTTTCTTTGAGACTGTGGTCCCAGCTCTCTTCAGGTCATTGACCAGGTCCTGCCGTGTAGTTCTGGGCTGATCCCTCACCTTCCTCATGATCATTGATGCCCCACGAGGTGAGATCTTGCATGGTGCCCCAGACCAAGGGAGATTGACCGTCATCTTGAACTTCTTCCATTTTCTAATAATTGCGCCAACAGTTGTTGCCTTCTCACCAAGCTGCTTGCCTATTGTCCTGTATTCCATCCCAGCCTTGTGCAGGTCTACAATTTTATCCCTGATGTCCTTACACAGCTGTTTGATTGAGTGTGTGGAGTCCGTTTGATTGAGTGTGTGGACAGGTGTCTTTTATACAGGTAACGAGTTCAAATAGGTGCAGTTAATACAGGTAATGAGTGGAGAACAGGAGGGCTTCTTAAAGAAAAACTAACAGGTCTGTGAGAGCCGGAATTCTTACTGGTTGGTAGGTGATCAAATAATTATGTCATGCAATAAAATGTAAATTAATTATTAAAAAATCATACAATGTGATTTTCTGGATTTTTGTTTTAGATTCCGTCTCTCACAGTTGAAGTGTACCTATGATAAAAATTACAGACCTCTACATGCTTTGTAAGTAGGAAAACCTGCAAAATCGGCAGTGTATCAAATACTTGTTCTCCCCACTGTATGTATAAATCATTCTGTCAATTGTGTGATTAATTGCCACAGTGACCTTTTAAAATAAGCCTTTTTGTTTATGCCATAACTTATTTTCCCCCTCCACAAATTGTAGGCTATTGTATTTCAGAATTTGCCTATTGCCAATAACACACACACACACATAATAGCCAATAACCGGTAGCTGTGTTTTGTAATGTTCATTTCCACCATGTTAGTAGGTACCTGGTGGTCTATATTAATATTTATTATGGCCAACTCAGTTATCACTGGCCATCTAGACAATGACTCATCTGTCATCTATGAACCCCCCTCTGTCTCTATCTGTGTCTCTCTCTGTCTCTCTCTCTCTGTCTCTCTCTGTCTCTCTCTCTGTCTCTCTCTCTCTCCATCTTGCACACAGGCCTCCGCATTTGAATGCCATCCATTCTGATATTGTCTGCCATATTTGTCCCCCATCCTACTACAGTAGGTTACTATACTGTAGGTAAGCGTCTCACGACCTCTAACTCACTACCTCTGCAGCAGAGATCGATTGTCCTCATTAGTTTACATTGAATCCATCATTCTCACATTGTTTTATCTTCTCCCTTCACCCCATCTCTTGCTCTCTCATCTCTCATTCTCTCTCTCTCTCTCACTCTCATTCTCTCTCTCTCTCTCCTTCATATCTCTCTCTCTCTTTCTCTCTCTCTCATTCTCTCTCTCATTCTCTCTCTTTCCCTCATATCTCTCTCTCTCTCTCACATTCTCTCTTTCATTCTCTCTCTCTCTCTCTCTCTCTCTCTCTCTCTCTCTCATTCTCTCTCATTCTCTCTCTCTCTCTCTCTCATTCTCTCTCTTTCCCTCATCTCTCTCTCTGTCTCTCTCTCTCTCTCTCATTCATTCTCTCTCTCTTGTTTTCCTATTTGTCCATTTATATTCACATCAGACACTGTCCTCTCCCATGTATGGCCTTTCTCTATCTCATACTTGGTTATTTTCCTGTCTCTCATGGCCAGCCTGTCCCCCTCAATTCCTTTTTTTGTGTGCATCTCATTACCACACCCCCAAGTCTGCTCCCGTTTCCTCATTCACCTCCAAAACCCAGGATGTGTCCCAAATGGCACCGTATTCCCCTTATAGTGCACTACTTTTGACCAGGGCCCTTAGGGCTCAGATGAAAAGTAGTGCACTATATGAAGATAAAGTTGTTTGAATGCATCTGAAAGATAATCAATGAAGGATTTTGGGCAGTTTATTATAAACAAGGTATCTCAATCACACAACCAACAGTGAAAAATAACTTCTAGTAGAAATTCCAACCAGCTCTGGTTGCGATAGCAATTAAGTACGTCAGTGCGTATCTGAATAGAGGAGAGGCATATTAGACTCATTAGCATTGTTAGCGCATGTTCAAAGTGCTGTGAGGATTTTACAGGTTTGAGGAGACTCATTAGCATTGTTAGCGCATGTTCAAAGTGCTGTGAGGATTTTGCAGGGTTGAGGAGACTCATTAGCATTGTTAGCGCATGTTCAAAGTGCTGTGAGGATTTTTGCAGGTTTGAGGAGACTCATTATTAGCATTAGCATTGTTAGCGCATGTTCAAAGTGCTGTGAGGATTTTGCAGGTTTGTGCGTGTCACATTCTGCACCAGTATTATCTATCATTGTTCATTATTCATTTGGCGTGTGTTCTATCCAGAATTAATCATTCATCAAGTGTTGGCACATCTGCACCTTAATATAACATTTTATATGAATATATATTTATTTGAATATACTCCAATGATAATAAGTGTCTCTGTGTGGGTTGTGTGCCCAGTTTACAGGCTATGGCAGGAATACTGACAGGCTGTCGGCTTTGGGCCACTCTTGCACCGCTTTAAACGAGAACACTTTCGTTTGAAAAGGAAAGACTTGGATACCGTAACAAGAGTTGGAGATACAGCACAGTTATCTACCTCCATCTCCTTTAGAAAGAGTTGCTCCCAGCTTCCCGCTCACAGCGGCATGCCTAAGCCAACTCGTTAAAGATGTCCCGGCTAATGGCTGACTGAAGCAGGAAAAAAAACACACACGCAGGCCATTAAATCATCTCGCATCTGAGGCCATCTGCCAATTAGAGAGGGGAGATGTGGAACATCTTGAGGAGCGCATGTGAGTGGTGTTGGCCTTGCCAGTGACACAGGCTGGGTCCCAAATCGCACCCCATTCCCTATATAGTACAGAAAAGTAGTGCACTGTGTAGGCGAGAGGGTGTCATTTGGGACGCGGTCACAAACTGTGGCCTCTTAATTGGATGTTCTGTATCAACATGATCAAAACAATAGTGTGGCTTTCACTCAGTCTCCATGTCTCTGCAAAGGACCATGACTTAGCAGGAGATCAGGGCATGCAGGTCATCATGTGTTGGAGGGAATAGCAAGGAACCCACGGTGTGAAAGAGTTGCCCACCTTACTGTAAAATTGGCCTACCATTGCCTCTTAAACAGTATGAAAGATGGAACCTCAGTGTGTTATTGCTCTACGTGCGTTCATAGTACCACATGCTGTCAGGCCCCCAAACGAAAAGAAAAGAAAACACTGCCTGCATGCATCCCTCCCTGCCTGCCTGGTCGGCTCACCATATTCGGTGTTACAAAATATATGATCACCTTGACAAATAGCTTCCCTGGGAGTAAGAGGCATGGGGAGCCTCCTCATGATCAATGTGGAGCGGAGCTGCTGTCTTACTCAACCACCCCACTGAAGCTGTGTGGGTGGAGGGTCAGCACTCGGAGGTGGTGGCACAGTGTCGTGGCGGAGGACGGGGGAGCCCCAACACACCTATTGGGTAGAGAGGTGTCTGATCTTCTCTGTGAGATATTTATAAGGGAGAAGATAGGGGGAGGGAGAAAGAGCGAGAGAAACACACAGAGGAAGACAAATAGTTATGGAGGAGAGGGAAAAAAATGTGGAGAACGGTATTGAGAGAAAGGGGTGGGGAGTATTGATGGAGAATATGGAGGGCCAGTAGAATGATGGAAAGTATGCCAAGAATGTAGAGAGAGGGGAAAGGATATTTCGAGAGAATGATTAAGAGAGCCCAAAGACAGGGAGGGAGAGCGAGGGAGGGAGCTTTTGCGGAAATTAAAGTTATTTGGCGATTGTGCTGTGGCTGCTGCTGTTTCTGGAGAGATGGTAATTATGGAAGGTGACCCGTGCTAATGTGGACACGCAGGGTTATTCATGTGGACCAGTGCTCGGAGACAATAGCAGCGGCCTGGCCCTATGCAATACTGTGAAGCGCAACGTGTGAGACACAAGCTTATATGCTAGCTGATTACATGCAAGGCTGTCTGTCTGGCCCGCTCACTGAACATACAAACGCGTCTTACTCACTGGCATTCAATTTGTTCTTTTACACATTCGTCATGCCACCCACCGTGCCACGCAACCGTCTCAAACAGCATTAGATATTTTTTTAAATATTTCTTTCTTTCCTGGCTTTTAGTTGATGGTGTATTTGTTTTGTGTTGATCGTAACCTTTTTTCTTTTTTACATAATGTTTCCGCCATTGTTTCCTTTGACCGAAAAGAGCTTCTGGACATCAGAACAGCGATCACTAACCTCAGTTTGGACGAAGACTTCTACTTCAATGAGTCGGAGGCGAAAGATATCATCATATGCGCTGCTGTTTCTGTTAATTGTCTTTCCTGTTACTTAGTCACTTTATCCCTACACTCTTAGGGTTCCAAAAGGGTTCTTCGGCTGTCCCCATAGGAAAACCCTTTTTGGTTCCAAGTATAACCCTATTTGGATCCAGGTAGAACTCTTTTGGGTTCCATGTAGAACCCTCTATGTAAAGGGTTCAACATGGAACTCAAAAGGGTTCTACCTGGAATCAAAAGGGTTTTACCTGGAACCAAATAGGGTTCTTCAAAGGGTTCTCCCATGGGGACAGCCAAAGAACCCTTGTTGGTTCCAGATGGCACCTTTTCTTCTAATAGTGTACCTATATGTACATATCTACCTCAATTACCTCGTACCCCTGCACATCGCACAAAGCAGCACGCCTTGCCCTTAACTGCACACACAGAACTAACAACCAACAACATGCATAATAGTTTTTCATGTTTGGGGGTTTTAGTAGAAATTGATTACTTCTGTTCTAGTCTTTTTAAGAAACGTTTGTGTGTTGAAAACGCCTAACCACTTGTATAATATATTTGCATACACTATGGGTTTCTTCACAGTACCCAAACCAAAAACAGTTTTAATGCGTCTCTCAGTCATGTATAGAGCCATGTCATCAGGCCAAAAGCAAGTTTAGCTTTAGAAAACAGATACAAAAAAACATCTTGTGTCACTACGCCTCTCATCTTTCTAAAGATATAATTTAACTGTATAAATATGTAAATATGAATAGTGTGTAAATAGTAGTTTTATTGTCTCTTTCCTTATTTTATTATTATTTAAATGTTTTATTTAATGTAATATCTTGTCGTTCTTGTCTATTACTGTTCTGTATTTTGTCATGTATTTGAACCCCAGGAAGAGTAACTACTCCATGTGCAGTAGCCAATGTGGATCCTGATAAACTAAATTAAACATCAACTCTGTACTGGTACACCGTATAGCCAAGTTATCGTTATTCATTGTGTATTTATTCCTTGTGTTATTATTTTTCTATTATTTCTCATTTTTTTTCTCTTTGCATTGCAGTTAGAATAATACAAAAGCCTCTACAGATAAATGAAGAGATAGAAACGGGATGTCCGCTCACATGCAAACTGCTACCAAACTTGATCTTTTAATACAACTTTGGTGATTTAAGTTGTATCTTGACTAATTGGCGAATGCATTGGGCAGGACAAACAAACAGCCTTCATTGAGAGGATGGGATGTTATGCTTGGTTTTTAATCAAATTAAAAATGTTTTTAAAATGTTTTTAAATACGAGGTTTAGGGGCACAAAGCAGTTTGGCCCCCGTTTTTAAGGACTCACCTCAGATATTGTCACCCCTCCCACCTCAGCGCAAGCAAGCTCATATAAGACAGGTAATTGACCAATCCAGCGGAGTGGTCAGTCGGAATTGACCAATCCTGGAGCAAGTGTTTGAAAATAGCAGAGTGGTCGGTCGGAATTGCCAACGTGTGGGCTTTTGACAATTGCGCCGAAAATAGAGCCTGGAGACGCCAAGATTTCAGCGGACTAATAATATAAAGAAAGTTGTCACCTTGGCACCAAACTCTAGGCTGAAGAGCTGTCCCAGCACCCTCTGCTCTTTATATGTAGAGCAATAGCATCCGGTATCACAATAAGGTCATCCAATTACAGTTCCACAGTACTCCCCGCTTTACAAAGGAAACATCCCTGCTTCAAAATTACAAAACAATTAGCTATCAATGAACATTTTTATGGGACATGCACAGTGCATTCTTCCATCACATGTACAGCTGATTCTCAAGATCTTGCACACTAATAAGATGCTATTGAGCCCACACTACTACACTGTCTGAGCCAAGGACTACATGCTTTCTGGTAAGTTTTGATTACAATACTGGCTGGGGAGAATATATTTTATATGATATACATAATTTTTTGTTAACTAGTAAATAGTAGCCTACAGCAAAGTGTGTTTAAATAATTTTTAACTTGTTAACAATTTCTGCTAGTTAGTTTTTGCTACCATGTGGGTTTTAGCTTGCTTGAGCCTGCTAACTGAGGAGTGTTGTTTCCATACGTTTCATTTTAAAACATTTATCTTACAAAGGAGTTGTTTAATCTAACTGCTTAACTATTTATCTGTACATGGAATTGTATTTGTTGTTGTTTTTACTCATTTTTTTCTAGTCTTTACAAAATGCCACGGACACTATCTGATGTGTGGAGATATTTCACTGCAGCTATTGTAGAAGGAAAAGTTGTGTACATTTGCAAATACTGTGCCGAATCATATGTGAAGAATGCAACAAAGCTGCAGAATCATCTGGCCAAGTGCACTCACAAAAAGCAACCTCTGACAAAAGTCCCTCTACTTCTATTCAAGGTGAAAATGCTGAATCAGACACCTTATCGATAGCAACCGCTCATGGTCCTCCTGGAATCAGAAGTTTTTTTGACTCAATGGAGGAACGTAGTCAGAGAAATGCTGATGTATGTCTTGCTCGAGCTGTGTATGCAACTAGTTCACCTCTAATGCTCACAGGCAATGTGTATTTGAAGAGATTTCTGATTGTTCTTCCTCCAGCATACACCCCTCAAACCAGACATGTTTCATCTACTCATTTGCTGGATGCAGAGTTCAACAGAGTTCAAGTGAAGGTCAAGCAACTCATAGAGAAAGCAGACTGTATTGCAAACATCTCTGATTGGTGGTGTTGTGGAAAATCTTCCCTCTGTTTCTTAAAAATAAAGCACTCTCAAAGTTTGGAAAACTAAGATAGACTTTATTACGCGAGTAACATAGCCGAATGAGCCCCCGGAGACTACTGATCTTCCCAGAATCATCTCGCTCTTTTTATAAAATGTTGTGGTTACATAGCATACATAGTCTTTCCCTCACGGGTAGAATGATTAACACCACTTAACCGTCTTCCACTATCCTTTCAAAACCTTTCAATTCTGGTTTGTCTACGCCCTCTTCCGTCCTCCGTTGGCAGTTAAACCTTCAAGATATGAAACAATAGTGGCGAACACACAGCGATGGTGCAAAGATAAACAGGCATGTTGAAACCTGTTGAAACCATCACAACAGTAGAAACACTATTTTATCCAACTATTCTTAGTCATTCTTATATTATAGCTAGTGTGTGTCTAAGTGCACCCTATAAAGCCATATATTATGATTAGTGCCTGTCTAAGTGCATTGTATATGGCCTTATGATTATCTTCTCTTGGGCTTCACTGACTGTGCTGATTGTTGGGCTTTGCTGACTGCTCTGACCTCTGACCTGTTGCTATTCTATGGGTTACTTAATAACCTTTTATTGTTCTGCTGCCCTCTGTTGCTGTTTACTGAATAACCTGACTCTTTGAATCAGTGGCCTAAACTATTGAAAATAGGCCTAAAAATATTCAACATATGCCCCCTCTGGGACTAGAATTGTGATATTGCGAGGGGTGAAAGTGAGTGTAGAGGCGAAAGACAAACAGAGATGAATAGATTTAGCGATAAACATTTCATAAAGAACTGCAATACACAAATACAATAAGGTTAATACACAAGGTTAAATAGTGACCCTGATGATAAATGTGGAACAGGTGTGGGTCATCAGGGTGTTGTTACCATCTTCCCCCGACCGCCGGTTAGAACACCGGCGAGGATGATCGCTGGAGAGGAGGAGGGACCGTCGCTCTGTGCGGGGCATTCGTTACAGTACCCCCCTCCCTAGTCGCGGCTCCCGACGTCGCCACTCGCCGGCGCCCTGGACGACCCCGAGGGCGGGGAGCTGGTCGGTCCGGACGGCGTGCATGAAACTCTGTTGTGAGTGATGGATCGCAGATGTCCGCCGCCCGAACCCAGCTGCGCTCCTCAGGGCCGTAACCTGCCCAGTCCACCAGGTACTGGATCCGACCTTGCTGTAGCCGAGAGTCCAGCACTTTCTCCACTCAATATGCCAGACCCCCAGCTACCTCCATTGGGGGTGGAGGCGCTACTGCAGGTCCGACCCCCCCTAGTGGACCAAGAACCACCGGTCTGAGGAGAGAGACATGGAAAGAGGGAGACATCTTATTATATGGTGGTGTTAGTCTCAACCTATAGGTGACCTCATTCATTCTCAGAAGGACCATGAATGGTCCCACATACCGGGGCTCTAGCTTATGGCAGACTCCCAAACCACTCCCCCACTGCCTGAACTTCATCCCCAGGGGCACAAACGTGGCTGAAACCTAATACCATCTGGAAAGGTGTTAGACCGGTGGAGGAATGGCACAGAGAATTCTGAGCGTATTCCGCCCAGGGGAGGAAACGGGTCCACTCACCTGAATGTTCCATGCAATACGCTCGGAGGAACCTCCCTAGTTCTTGGTTAGTGCGCTCCGCTTGCCCATTAGCCTGAGGATGGTACCCGGATGTGAGACTGACCGCGACCCCCAGCTTGGACATGAACGCTCTCCATACACGGGAGGTGAACTGGGGACCCCGGTCAGACACGACCGAAGTCCATACAGTCGGAAGACCTGTTGGAAGAGCACCTCAGCGAACTGGAGGGCAGAGGGGAGGCCGGGTAGTGGGATGAATCGCACCATCTTGGAGAATCTGTCCACCACTACGGCGATGGTGGTTTTCCCCTCTGCTGGCGGTAGATCGGTTAGAAATTCCACCACGATGTGTGTCCAAGGCCGCTGAGGTACTGGCAGGGGATGGAGTTTTCCTGTAGGAGCCGCTCTTGGCGCCTTAGACTGTGCGCATATTACACATGAGAGTACATAGTGTCGCACAGTCCTCCCCATGCCGGACCACCAATATTTCTCCCGGAGCGCCTCCAGGGTCCGGCTGATACCTGGGTGTCCGGTAGCAGGTGTAGTGTGTACCCAGGATAGCCTTCCCCGCACTCTCCGCAGTACGTAGGTCTTTCCCAGAGGGCAGGTTGTTGGGGGAGGATCCCGTCTCCCTACCCATAGAATTTCAGTGTCTATGTCCCAGGAGACGGGTCCTACGATGCATGATGGAGGCAGGATGGGCACGTCCTGCCTAATTTCTGCCCCCCGGTCGTGAATGCGAGAGAGTGCGTGCGCCCTGCCATTCTTCGTTCCCGGGCGATAGGTCAGGGTGAACCGGAAGCGCTCAAAAAACAAGGTCCTGTGGGCCTGTCGGGGGTTAAGGCGTCGGGCTGCACTGATGTACTCCAGGTTCCGATGATCCGTCAGGACAGTGAACGGCTCATGAGCACCCTCTAGCCAATGTCTCCTCCAACGCCAACTTCACCTCCAGTAGCTCTCGGTCACCCACGTCGTAGTTCCTCTCCGCAGCGCTCAGCTTCTTCGAATAGTAAGCACAGGTGTATAGCAGGGGAGGGTTCCCCTGCAGCTGGGAGAGGACCGCCCCTACCCTGACATCCGACGCGTCGCCCTAGACCGTGAAGGGCTTGAGCTTAGTCCCTTGATGTTCTTAGGGACTGGCCATAACCTTACTGCCTCCACCTTTAACTCCTCCATCTTCACCCCCTCCGGAGCAATACGATATCCTAGGAAAGAGACGGCCGTCTGGTGGAAGGCGCATTTTTCCTCCTTGACGTATTATTCAGATTATTCTGTAATAGTCGTTGGAGGACAGCACGAACTTGTGTCACGTGTTCTGAGAATGTCACGTGTTCTCGAAATACCTCATTCAGAAACGACTGGAATACCGCTGGGGCATTGGCGAGTCCGTATGGCATCACTAGGTATTCATAGTCCACTCGTCTCCCTCCCGGATTCGTATGAGGTTGTATGCGCTCCGGAGGTCCAGCTTGGTGAAGAAGCGCGCTCCCCGGAGCTGTTCTATGGCCGCAGGAACGAGGGGCATTGGATATCGGAACTTCGTCGTTACCTCATTCAGTCCTCGATAATCAATGCATGGCCTCAAACCCCCGTCCCTTCGTTACAAGAATAGTCACATAAACCAATATCACAATCGTATCTAAAATAAAAATCACGACAAATAACAAATTACCCAAAAACAAAACCAATAAAAATAAACCAAAAGCAACCAAAAATACCAATACATAACATAAATCTATATATTGGAACAAAAAACACCAATGTATTAAGCATGTGCATGCACCTCAAAGCCTTGCATAGTGTTGTTTTCAATTGTAAGATTTATAAAATAAATTCTAATATATGCTACCAATATAGGTTCCCAATATACGTTCCCAATATACGTTCCCATTATACGTTCCCAATATACATTTCCAATATACGTTCCCAATATACGTTTCCAATATACGTTCCACCCATAGGTGTCAATCAAACCATTTCCCATACCTAAAATACCCCTTCCCCATTGTAATACTAGGTGTAGGTATGCATTCTCTACCTCGGACACCTCCCTAACAACTTTTTCCGAATTAAAGCCAAACCTGATTCTGGGATTAAGAGCCTGTCTATAGACATTTATAGTTGGATACCCATCTATCCCGTCTCCCTGTTTGTGAGTTTGGGAGTTGCATTAACTCCTGATTTCTCATCACCATCCCTAATATAGTCAGGTACTGGTTATAAGTTTGGGAGATGGTTTTCTCCGTCCCTGGAGTCCAGTCGACGTCGTGGTTGTTGCCTCTTGTAATCCTGACAGGCCCACCCCCCACAGGCAATTATGCCATAGAGGCACTCAGGGTTCTTTTAGTTTCAAGTTGTCCTGTTTGTTCTATGTCCATTTTTCCAGTGGTTCTGTTGACACCTGTCTCCATTGTGATGCGAAGTTGATGGTTGTGAAAAGCGGAGAATCTCCATTGCCTTCGATGTCTGCAGAGTCTTGGAGTTCTGGAAGACCTCGAGGTCAGGAATTTCCTGATGGTTTTGGAGTTCTGGATGTTCTGGTGTGTGTAGGTCTGGACGGTCTGGATGGTTTGAGGGGTCTCGATGGTGGTTGCTTTGGGGTTAATCTGTGTCTGGCCCTGTACTGTAGGCATCAACCAGAGCACGTAGCTCAGCAGCAACGTTCTCATTGCCAGTGTCCCCCATTGCCGGAGTCTCAGCAGAGAGTGGTGATTCTGCCTGAGCATCCTCCCTTTCCCCTTCTTCTTTTGTCCCCGTTTCATCTTCTTCCCTTTTCCAATTGTGGACCATCATAAGGTCCTCTAAGAACTGGTACTGGCATCGGGTCGACCCGTAAGCATTTCATGCGGTGTTAGATGCGTTATTCGGTTAGTTTGCATGCGATAACTCATTAGTGCCAGAGGCAAAGCATCCAACCAATTCATCTTTGTACTCTCACAGATTTTCCTAATTTTTGCTTTCAGAGTTTCATTTACTTTTTCTACAATACTCTGAGACTGGGGATGATACACACAACCCAGTCTTTGTTTTATGCGCAACTGTTGTACCACTGTTGTTACTGTTTTCTGCACAAAAGCTGATCCATTATCAGAACTGATTTCGGTAGGAATTCCAAATCGAGGCATTACTTCTCTCAATATAAACTTCAACACTTATATATATATATATATTTTTTTTTTTTCCTGACATGTTTCACACTCTGCTAACTGTGCATCTACTGTTGCCTGCTTCTTAATTTTCCTCATCACTTCTCCCCGTGCACAATGATCAAACCCATGAGCGTTAGTAATAAGTGGGTGTAGCAGCGCTGTTGGCGCCACTAGTTGTCCTTCCTGTGCTCTTCATAGTCTATTTACATCCTGTACTGCCCCTCTCTAACTCCACATATTTTTCTCAAACACTCCTGCTCTTTCCTGCATTCTTATTATGTCATCCAGTTGTGGAGCTGCTTCAACTAAGATAAGAGGAGCTTGAATCGCCATTTTACACTTAGATGCTATTTTTGCTGCTTCATCTGCTGCATTGTTACCTTTAATAACATAATCATTCCCCATTTTATGTGCTTGACATTTAATGATTGCTACCTGTTTTGGCAGAAGTAAAGCATTCATTAATTCCTGTATTTGCTCAAAATGTAAAGTGCGACTCCCATCTGTTTTCCTACACCCTCTCTGTTTCCACACTGCTCCAAACAGGTGACATACTCCATGTGCGTATGCTGAATCAGTATAAATGTTTACCACTTTATCCCTTCCTTTCTTGCACGCTGTTGTTAATTCTTTCAACTCTGCCAATTGAGCAGAGCATGGCTGGTAACAACTTTCACTTTCTTTAGTGTGAAATTGATTGTCTATTCCTTTCCTCACTATTGCATAACCAGCATGGTTATAGTCCCTAAAACAAGATCCATCCACAAACAACTCCTCCGTTGCACCTGGAATTGGAACTGACAACAAATCTGGTCGTAATTTGGTAAATGTCAATGATTCTGCTACACAATCATGTGGATCTCCTTCTATTTCTATCGTAATTCTCTCTGCAGGATTAACTGTGGTGCACCTTTTTATGGTTTTGTCTGGATAGGTAAGCAGTGTCAAATGTTCCAGCAACCTTGCATTTGTCAATACAAACTTTCCCTGCTCAATCATTTCAGTTATCTTGTGATGGGTGTAAATTGTCACCGAATATCCCATTGTTATTGTGGATGCTTTATCCAGGGTTCGACATAAGCAATGGCCCGGGACCAGTAAAAAAGTATGTCGGGCAAGTTGATTGGCTAGTCGCTGTCCGGGCCAGTGACAGTGGCTCTGTCTTCATTAGATTTCAGCTGCCTCAGCATTCGTCAGACAACAGAGTGGCGCGATGCGCTTGAATGTTAGCTAACATTTCACATTTTCACCTCAGCCATTAACGTCAGTTAAACAAAATGTCAACCGAGTACGAGGCTAATGTAAGAAAGAGGAGGTTCCTAGTGTCATGCTTCATTTTGCCGGCAATTCCCCTTAAAAGCCGACCGGGCAGGGGCATTTTTCAAGGGGACCCATAACTACAGAAAACAGGCTTTAGATGCACACGATAAGAGCCGTCAACATTTGCAATGTGTGCTGGCAAAGCGGGTGGCGGACAACCCATCAGCTGGGCCACTTTATGACGGGACACAACGGGCAAACAACGACACAATCCAGCGGTTAGTTAAGTTAGTCAACACCGCTTACCATATTGTGAAGAGTGAGCTCCCCTTCACCGCTTACGAAAGAACGGTTGCTCTTCTCAAGAAAAATGGAGGAGACGTTGACTCTCAGTACCTCACTGATGTAGTATATCGAAGGTAAGTTACTCAGCTGGCTAGCTAATATGTTACTGTAACTTTGCTAATAAATGATGGTAAACACAAAGCGCGACTGCTTGAGTGTCATGAGTTAGAGCAGGAATGGGCAACTGGCGAGCCGTATGCGGCCTCCACCCTCTGTTTGTGTGGCCCTCAGATGACTTTAGAAAAAAATATTAGAAAAAATATATATATATTCGACCTTAAATATGTTGTACATTTTGTATTGGAACCAACATTTTTGCTGGAAAAAAACATGAAATAGACTGACTGGAGGAGCAACCTGAGTGTTCACATGCTGACGAGCTTGCTCTTCATTAGCTTGGAGGGTCCCGACTTGGAGCACTTCAACCCCATGCCAATAGTGAAGAGGTGGCTCAAGGAGGCAGACAGAAGGAGCTTGCAGTGAATTGATATAATGCAATCAAATTAATAAATCAGTTTGTTGTTCCGGCGAATCATAATGTATATACAATCAATAAATACATTTTTATGAAAGTTTTTCATTCTCTTTCTTTCAGGGCCAGTTAAAATGTACAAGGGGCCAGTAAACCCTGCTTTATCATATGCATACTGTACAGCTGCTAGTCCTTGGTAACAAGGTGGATACCCTTGTGCCACTGAGTCTAATTTAGTGCTATAAAAAGCCATTGGCTGTTTTCTTCGTCCTGTACATGTTTCCTGCATTAGAACTGCTGTTGCAAAACCTTGACACCGATTTGCTAATAAAAAGGGTTTTGTATAGTCTGGAGTTCCCAACGCTGGAGCTACTTGCATCTCCTGTTTTATTGTCTCAAAAGCAGCTACTGCATCACTGTTCCAATTAATCCTTGCCTTTAACTCTGTTACTCCTGCATTCTTCATTACTTCTCTCAATGGGGCTGTTTTTACAGCATAGTCTTCTACCCAGTCTGAACTTAATCCTGTCATTCCTAGAAACGTCATCATTTGTCCCACTGTTTGCGGCATTGGAGCTTTGTTCAATCCCTCAAGTTGAGAAGGTGCTATTGCCTTAGTTTGTTGGGCTATAGTTCTTCCCAGGTACTCAACTTGTGGCTGGCAATATTGGAGTTTCTTCTGTGATACTTTATGGCCTCTGTTTTCCAGTCTCTCCAAGATCTTCATAGTGTCTTGGTGACACTGTTCTATTGTTGTTGCACATACCAGTAGATCATCGACATACTGTATTAGCGTATTCCCTCCAGTGTCAGATCTTCCAGATCAGCTCTCAATACCTGATTAAATACATGAGGTGAGTACTTAAATCCCTGTGGCATCCTTGTGTACGTGTACCTTTTATTTCTGTATGAGAAAGCAAACAGGTGCCTACGCTCCTCTGCCAGTGGTATACTCCACATAAATCTATTACTGAAAACCATTTTGCTTCTGGTGGAATGTTTGTTAATGTGTATGCGGGTTAGGTACCTCTGCTGGTAATCTTGCACTATGTCGTTCACTGCTCTCAGGTCATGATCCAATCTCCACGTCTGTTTGTCTGCTTTTAGTGGCGTGTTACAATCACTCTGGTTCTCCACCAGTACGTCTGCTTCTATTAGCCCATCTATTGTAGCTTGTATTCCTGCATCGGCCTCAGGTCTCATTGGGTATTGGTGCTTCCATGAAGGTTTTGTATTTGCTTTTACTTTAATGCAAATAGGATTAGCAGATTTCACTAATCCCACATCTGTGTCATGTTTTGACCATACTTGTTCTGGGATAATGCTCAACATTTCTTTATTCAGCATTTCATGCTTTGTCTCATCATTCACATTCATCTGCTTTTCTTCAGTTATCTCCACCTCTTGTGGTTCTCCAACCATTTCTGCAAAGTAGAGGACTTTAATCAGGCTTTTGTCGGTAGACTGGAAAACCAATGGATTTTCTGTGTTTTTCCGCTCTGATCATGGTATCTCTAACCAGTTCAGTATCATATCAAAATCAGGGTCATCCTGTATTTCCATTGCTGCTCTTTGCTTCCCTATTATAAAATACAGTGACCTAATAGGAGCTTATCTTATCTTCCACTTCTGTTAGCCAATATTGTTACAACATAGGATCCTGGTATGGGTCGTATTGTAATGTACAATGAAATTCTAACTCTGGTCGTTTCATCTTTGGATTTTGTGCTATAATACACTTTTTTATCAAGCACTTCCTGCACTGGTTCTTCTATTCCTCCTATCCAATACACATTTGTTGCCTGTTTTGTAGTCATCGCCATTTGTTGGCATGTTCCTTCCCTGTCTATTATTATCCCTTCTGATGTACATTTAATTTGAATGCCCATTCTACATAGTGCATCCCTTCCTAATAAATATACTGGAGTATGTTCTGATACCAATATAGGTATGCAGGCGTTTTTTCCTCCCGCTTCTAAATTTACTGGTGCTGTCATAGGAATTAGCTGCGTTTGTCCCGAGAATCCTATTGTCTTAACATATTTGCCTGACATGGGGAGGTGAGAGGCGAAATTTGGACTTACACACGAATACGTTGCTCCAGTATCTATCATCATGGGTGTGCCTCTATTATTCACCTGAACCTGCAGCATAGGTTCTTCATCAGCCTGCATGGTTATTGCTGCAAACTGACCCTCCCCTTTAGGACTCTCTGGGCATCCCTAGTATCCTTGATTTGGTCTTCCCCAGGGGTTCACTGGTCCCTGTGGACCCTGTGCTTGAGATTGCTGCCATGCATCCGAGGTGGAACCATTTCCTTGCCAATTACCCTGTGGTGGCTGTCTGTGCACCCATGGGTTTGTAGGACAACTCCTTATTGCATGTCCATGTTGATTGCATCCCCAACAGACACCAACAGGGCCTCTTGGTCATTTATATGGTTGTGTCTGCTGGTGTGGCCGGTACCCCTGGTTTCTGGGTCCATTGCCATTGTTTCTATTCTGCAAATTTCCAGGGGATTGCTGTGTGTACACATTCACTACTGGTGTGGTGGTCGACCTTTGGCCTTGTGGCTGAGGTGGTGGTTGCAGGCCTCCCTGGGTGACGGGTGGCATGGTGGCCTCTTCTGATGCTGGTTCAACAGTCAATGAGGCTTGTGTTTTCTTTTTGTCCTTTTGTGTATATTCCTCCAGCTGCAGCTGTGTCAGCTTTCTCTGAATGTCTCTCCCCTGTTATGCCAACTTTTGTTTGTCCTTTCTGTGTTTCTCCACTGCATAGATGACATTGTCACAGAACTCTCGGTGGGATTTTGAACGTAGTCCCACCACATCTTCCAGTCTGCTCTTGACTGGTGTCGGCATCGCCTCTAGAAGTGATGTCCTGAACATGGCTGTCATCAGGGGGTCCCCTTCAGGTTCCTTTTCTGTTTCTTGTCGCCATCTTTTCAGCTGTTCATGCAGATAGCTTGCCGGGTTTTCTTTATCCCCCCTCAGTGATTTGGGGTCTACCTTGGCTGGATACTCTGTTCTCAGGATCCTCCACAGCTCCTGTCTGAACTGGTCAAATGTCAGTCCATCCAGTTCCCCCTCATGCACCGCTCGTCCAAGGCCCACCCCTGCAACACGTCCTCCATTTTGGCTATTCCCAGCACCCTCACCAGCAATGCCTTCAGGTCTCCCACCGCCAGCATTTTCCCCATTGTTCACTCTTCAAATGTTCCAATCCATTTACCGGCCCCATCATGGATGCTAGGCAGTTTGCTCACCAGGCCCTCCAGGTCCTGACAACCCCAGGGAACATATTGCATCTGGGTTCCTTTTACCAACACCGGAAGAAAGGTTTTATACCGTTTTGGTTGTTTTAAATCTGTTCTGGGCCTTATCTCCCTTTCTAACCATTGAGCATCTGCTTCCCTCCTTCTTTCTTCCACAGGAGATCGTAATATCTCTCTAAACTCACCCATTCCTTCCTCTACCTCCTCATTACCTCCTCTCGGCTCTTCTTCATTTCTTCTAGACATACCTCTTTCCTTCTGATCTACTTCTTCCTCTCTTTCCCACTCCCTTTGTACGTCCTGGTCCTGTCCCATTCTAGTATATCTTTTTATTTCTGTCAGCATGTCTCTTATTTCTCCATAACAGTCCATATTTAGCTTCTGTCCTTCCTCTTTTTCCTCTATTGGTGTAGAGGTTCGTTGCTGTCTCTTTTCTCCCTGTATTTCTACTATTCCTGTAATCTGGGGGTACAGTCCTCCCTCTACATATGGTGGAGGTGTACTTTCACAAGCCTTTTCCCTTCTTTCTCTTTTTCCTTCAATTTTGCTTTCGCCTTAGCCATGCTTTCCTCCATCCTTTGCCTTCTTCCCAAAACATCCTCAGAATCTCTCTTTCTCTTTCCTTCTTCTGTCTTCTTTTCTCTCCTTTATTCCCTGCCTTGTAGTTCTTTATTATTGTATCCATTTCTTCACACACTGTCACGTCGAATGTTCCTTCCTTTGGCCATTTTGTTTCCATCTTTCTGGTTCTCTTCTCCCATTTCTCTGAGACTTTTCCAAGTTCTTCTTTATTCAGTGGGGACCTTTTCTTCATCAGTTCTACTGGTGTTCCTGCCATTTTCGTTTTTTTGAGTTCTCCTACTGTTATTTTATTTTTTATTTTTAAGATATATTTTAATAGTATTTCAAACCTTTCTACTCTATTCAAAATGTTTTAAGGTCCGTGTCAATGTTTTACTAATTTATGTTTTTCTAATGTCAATCTTAGTTTACTTTATTTACCTATTCAGTATTTAATGATACAATCCTTAATTGTAACCTATTTTACTGAAACTTTTCTAGTTTCTATATTGTCTAGTTCCTTCTTATTGTCTAGTTCCTGTTCCCTATATGTCTACTCTGTGTCTTCACAATACACTATCACCAATAGTAAACCACTCAGGCTCTCCTGTCCTTAAGTATTTTCCTAATGGCCCATCTAGTCTAGGATAACTTGACCAGATCTTACTTTCTCCTATTAATCATGTGGTGTTTCAAACCTGAAAGTATTAACCTCTCCTGTTTCTAAGTTTTTAAGTACTGAACTTGTTTGTTCCTGTATGTCTACTTTATATGTCACTACTCTTATATTCTCTGTTACTGTGTGTTTAGCTATTTTAAATTTCCATATAAAATATTTCCATGGTTCTGATGATATCCATATTATTCTATTTGACATCTATTTCCCTATCAACACAAACTCTCAGTATGTATCTACTTCAACTATATAGTGCAAATCCACAATCCAGTCTTGAAAATACAGACTTCCAATGTGAGTCCACACTATAGCTCCAAACTATCCACCTTTATTATACGCTTTGAAGTACACCTCCTAACGTGCAATCCTCTAAATTTGCACAGTACCAGCTCAACCTGCAAAACCTTCTAAATAATTCCTCTAATATAACTCTCCAAATACAGGCCTTTATGTACACAACTCTAAATATTCCTCTTTAAATGTAACTCTACATATAATCCTCCAAACCACAATTCTATATAGCTTTAAATGCAGCTCCCAGATGCAGCTCTATAACTGCACAATACTACATCACTCTGACTATGACCTCTACCTCATACTTCTAAATGTACAGTTTTAACTACAACTTCTAAATATACCCTTCAAACTACAAAATACAAAGCTCAGAGTCACACTGTCTGCTTTATACTATATATTATAGACATTTACAATACCGGTTTATACTGCAAATAATAACAAATAACACAAATTTAGAACATAGATTTCACAATACAGATAACAAACGTGTTTGTCCGAGCAGCCCACACATTTCTCTATTGATACAGCGGTATCACAGACCACATACGCTTTCCTAAGCGACCTGTAAATCCGGCCTTCTTTATCTGATTCACTTCCTCAACACAGATAAGAACGTTATTATACATGATTTTTGTTTTCCAAGCAGCCCTTTAAACGTTACCCTGTCCGTATAGACCTGAATTAGCAATGTTAATTGCTATTTCTTAGCGGTATCCACAGGATTTCTCTATTTCTATTCTTAAATGCCCAAGCAAATAGTCAGCCACTCACACTGAGATGAATTGAACCGAGTGACCAGCAGGACCAACAGATGAGCCAGACAGACTGAACACATGCATCAGACAAGCAGCCGAGCAACCCCAATGAGCCGAGCGCCGAACCGAACCAGACCGCCCGAGTAACAAGAATGGGTTGCTTTTGTGTCTCGAACAAGCTGAACAAACCAGATCTGGAGCCTGAACCCAGTCTCGACTCCAGTCCGATCGGACAATCTGAAAGAGTCTACCCGAACAGGCTGAATCAAACCAGGCCTAGACTGGCTGAGCAACCAAAAACGGATCACAACTCGAACCAGCCAAACAAAACAAATCTAGACCAGAACTGTTGCACAACAACACCAGGACAACACAGACTGATCACCAACCCAAATGAACAGCCTAAATGACACATGCGCATAACCCAACTCAATCAAACTGATCAACACACCCAGTATGCATCTATGGCCTCCCCTTCCTGGGCTTTAGGTACCTTCTTCTAGATTAATTAATCATTCATGCATGCTTTTGTTTTTTTACTTTTACAAACTGTGCTTTTACATCAAATAGTGGGTGTGCGAATATGAAGGCTGCTTGGTCTAAAGTGGAGGAGTTCTACCCTCACATCACACCCATTGGCTGTGCTGCTCATGCATTGAATCTGCTCCTCAAGGACATCATGGCACTGAAAACAATGGATACACTCTACAAGAAAGCCAAGGAAATGGTTAGGTATGTGAAGGGTCATCAAGTTATAGCAGCAATCTACCTCACCATGCAAAGTGAGAAGAATAAGAGTAGCACATTGAAGCTGCCCAGCAACACCCGTTGGGGTGGTGTTGTCATCATGTTTGACAGTCTCTTGGAGGGGAAGGAGTCATCACTACCGTGTCTCGCCACCTTGGCCTGGATGAGAGCAAGGTTCTTGGCAATCTGGCGAAGTACACTTCCAAGCAAGGGCTTTGGGATGGAGATGCAATATGGCAGTCGTGCCAACAAATCTCATCAGCCACCTGGTGGAAGGGACTTTGTGGATTTGAGGCTCAGAGCGCAACTGGTCCTTGTTTGGGAACACACACGCGAAAGCACGCAACAGGCTGACCAATACAAGGGTTTACAGATGTATGTTGAAAACGTTTTTGGGAGATGTGAAGGATCATTGGGGATCATTCAATATTCCCTTTCTTTTGTTGTTCAGTGAAATCATCCCATGTGAAGAGTCAACTCATTTAATTGAAGTTAAATTCGTAACTAAATAGTTTTTATTTTATTTCTATTGGAACGATTTAATCATTTGCAATGATGTCTCCATATGATATGGTAAATATTTCCAATGCAAAAAACATCTACATTTAATTTGCACATATTTCTGTTAATTCCCATATATTCTCGTTAATTCCCACGGAAAGTTTCCACCTCTGAATATTCCCCAAAATGTGCAAGCCTAATCATACCCCCCCAAAAATGCTAACCTCCCCTCTTATTCTAATGGTGAGAAGTTAGCATGTCTTGGGGGTATGATCTTTGACTCCAAAATTACACAACCAAAACAAGCAGTAAATGCATCCAACACGTTTGTAGAGTCACAAGCTTGGTGTAATCTTTGCGTGCTAGGAATACACGACCAAATACTAAACCTTTGACTACTTTAATACACATATAAGTGAATTTGTCCCAATACTTTTGGTGCCTTAAAATGAGGGAACTATGTACAGAAAGTGCTGTAATTACTAAACGGTTCTCCCGATATGGATGAAAATACCCTCAAATTAAAGCTGACTGTCTGCACTTTAACCTAATGGTCATTGTTTGATTTCCAAACTTTTATAGTATTTAGCCAAAATCAGAAAACATGCTTCTAGAATCAATAATTACAGAGTTGATCT
The DNA here is from genome assembly GCA_023634145.1 of Thymallus thymallus. NCBI lineage: Eukaryota > Metazoa > Chordata > Actinopteri > Salmoniformes > Salmonidae > Thymallus > Thymallus thymallus. Next base: position 5,659,271 of record CM042396.1, on the reverse strand, counting down.
TCTAATCTACTGAATATTGCTGAATATTACTGAATATTGCTACAGAAAGTAATGCAACAACACAAATTATTTTGGTTGTGTGTGTGTGGTGAGGCTACGCCCAAGTCTGAAGTCTTGAAATTAAAAGTTTACTGTGTAGTGTGCGTGTAGACGGTCCATGTTGTGTTGATGTGACGCGCTGCCATCAGTGGTTTACCTGGGCCGCAGCAGTCGTCCCTTCCTGGTCCACCGGCAAAGCCCCAGAAGTCCTCAGCGAAAGGCCCTGCAGCAGGTGCACCGCAAAATGGCTCCTCTACGATCTCTCCCTTCCCCCAAATGACACAGCCCACGGTTTGCTAGTCCCACAATGTGTGCGAGTCACCCACAGCACAACATTTTAAAAAAAACATGCCCATATAATGTGCAGTCCGAGATGGGAGAGGAAGAGCATGCCAGCACCTCCAGTCCAGAACACGTGAACTAAGCTAGCTACTATCCAGGGAGCTAGCTAGCTAACACAGACAGAGTTGTGAAATTGGGGGAAATACTTTTCAATAAAAACGACATTTAAAAAAAATACTAATATACAGTAAGGATCCCAAGTTGCTTGAATTTGTCACAGTAGCTGTGATATTGCGAGGGGTGAAAGTGAGTGATGAGGCTAAGAACGAGCGAGAGAGAGGAAATTGGCGTATATATGATTTAATAGAAAGGAAAGACAGCAACACACTAGGAAAGACTAATAACCCGCAAGGGTTGAACAAAAAACATGGAGTTAAATAGTGACCCTGATGACCGATGAGGAACAGGTGTGGGTCATCAGGGTGTTGCTACCATCTTCCCCCGACCGCCGGTTAGAACGCCGGCGAGGATGATCGCTGGAGAGGAGGAGGGACCGGTGCTCTGCGCGTTGCATTCGTTACAGTAGCCAATGTTGAAACCCTGCAGTCATAAGTATTGCTGATGGCACTCGGGATTAAACTCTTAAGTACAGAAACACCAACCAGTTAGGGAAAATCCAGCACGTTGACAAGCTAGATAGGGAGAATCCAGCGCGAATCCAGCAGAGTTAATTAGCATTCGTTCTTGAACCACTAGCCAAAATCAAATTAAATGTTATTTGTCATATGCTTTGTAAACAGCAGGTGTAGAATAACAGTGAAATACTTCCCAACAATGCATTGTGAAAATAATAAACAATGAGTAATACATAAAACATAATAGACACTAAACAGTGTTGGTTCCAGACTTGGTGCATCTGTACCGTTTGCCGTGTGATAGCAGAGAGAACAGTCTATGACTTGGGTGGCTGGAGTCTTTGATAATTTGGGCCGTACACACTACCCTCTGTAGAGTCTTGCGGTCGGATGCCATGCAGTCGCCATACCAAGCGGTGATGCAGTCAGTCAAGATGCTCTCAATGGTGCAGCTGTATTACTGAGGGCCCATGCCAAATCTTTTCATCCTCCTGATGTAAGGCTGTGGTAAAGAATGATTATCCATGGACACTGCGACTTCAGATAGAGACTCCCAAGGTTTAATTAGAGCAACGGCACAACTTCTTTATTTTAAAAAAAATAGTTTTTTTTATCCCTTTTTCTCCCCAATTTTGTGACTCGGCAGAGGCTAAGGTCGAGAGCCGTGCATCCTCTGAAACACGACCCTGCCAAGCCGCACTGCTTCTTGACACAATGCATGCTTAACCCGGAAGCCAGCCACACCATTGTGTCGGAGGAAACACTGTACACCTGGAATGCGCCCGGCCCGGCCCGCCACAGGAGTCGCTAGAGCGCGATGGGACAAGGACATCCCGGCCGGCAAAAAAAAAAAAAAACTCCTCTAGCCCGGACAACGCTGGAACAATTGTGCGTTGTGCGACATTGCCTTAGACCTCTGCGCCACTCTGGAGGCCCCCAACCACACAACTTTGAGGGACAAATAAAATAAAGGATAAATAATATGAACAGAGAGCAGACACTAGACTGAAGAGCTGTCCCAGCAACCTCTGCTCTTTAAACCCAGAGCAATAGCAACCGGTATCACAATCCAATTACAGTCTGACAGAAGTATTTCTGATTATGCAAATTCAAAACATTTGTGTCTTTACATTCTATTGATTTTCCAAAGCCACTGCAGACCCAGATAACAGTTAGTTAAGTGATTCATATTTTAAAATTGTCTCTTTCTGCAATAGGTTGGCACAGGTGTTAAAAAATACACGCAAACGCCAATCTTGGGATTGGAAAGCTGTTTTCTACGGTATTTCTTTGCTTGTATGAGTCTTGCAAAATGTCTGGAGAAGAGCAAGCTGAAAGGATATTTAGGCTGAGTCCCAAATTACACGCTATTCCTAATAGTGTATTTATAGGACCACAATGGAAACAAATCTTCTGACTTTGTTGTGTATAGTATCCTCTGCAATTATTGGTATACTGCATGTATTTGTGGTGTAAAAAAAATTGTATCACACCTTTTGACCATCATCCACAGGGCTCTGGTCAAAAATAGTACTGTGTAGAGAATAGGGCGCCATTCGGGACATAGCCTTAGTGGTCCATATGGACGCTGAGGGTGGGTGTGTGAATCAATTTATACTGAACAAATATGTACAAGCAACATACAACAATTTCAAAGATTTTACTGAGTTAAAGTTCATATAAAGAAATCAGTCAACTAAAGTAAATTCATTAGGCCCTAATCTATAATCTATGGATTTCACATGACTGGGCAGGGGTGCAGCCCAGGTTATTAGGCCAGTTCTGCCATATTCTCTAAAACAATGTAGGAGGCGGCTTATGATAGAGAAATTAACATTCAATTCTTTGGCAACTGCTCTGGTGGACATTCCTGCAGTCAGCATGCCAATTGCATGCTCCCTCAAAACTTGAGACGTCTGTGGCATTGGGTTGTGTGACAAAAGTGCACATTTTAAAGTGGCCTTTTATTGTCCCCAACACAAGGTGCACCTGTGTAATGATCATGCTGTGCCACACCTGGATGGATTATCTTGGCAAAGGAGAAATGCTTAGTAAGAGGGATGTAAACAAATTTGTATACAGAATTTGAGAGAAACAAGCGTTTTGTGTGTATAAAACATTTCTGGGATTTGTTTTCAGGGATATGGGACCAACACTTTACACATTACGTTTATATTTTTGTTCAGTGTAGGTCTATGATACAGAACGGCTGTGCTCTTGGCCCTGGTCTGAAAACACAACAAGTTTGTTCTCTGTATAACAATCAATCCCCAGGCCGTAAGATTATACATTTTCAGATGCATTTTTTATATGATTTTACGCTGTCAGTAAATTGCCATCATGTATTCTGAAGTGGATATGGAATGCTTCAGATCAGGCATTGACTTTTAAAAGCGTGCTTGAGAATTGATCGTTCATCCTTAGCACCTAAATGGAACCCTATCCCCTACCCAAGTAGTGCACTACATAGGGAATGAGGTGCCATTTTGGATGTGGAGCTTATGCTCCATGCTCTATAAACAAAGCTTTGACATACTGTTGTGACTGAAGGGAAGAGAAAAGTTAAAATGTTGCAAAAACTCAGAGGCAATGCACGATGATGAGATTTTCAACGCATATTATCGAACGCCTTCCTCTCAAGGTCTGAAAAACAACCGTCAGCTATTTGTCAGCAAGACAATACATTTTTTTAAAAAGCCAAATCGTACAACCTTTCCTAAGAAATGTGTCTATTATAGTCACACACTATGAAGATACCTGCCTAGTTAAATAAAGGTTCAATAAAAAATAAAAAACACTCACTACCGAGTTCCAAACTACGTCAGCACAAAAACGGTTAATCGGGAGCTTCCTGAAATGGGTTTCCATGGCCGAGCAGCCGCACACAAGCCTAAGATCACCATGCACAATGTCAAGCATCGGCTGGAGTGATGTTAAGCTTGCCGCCATTGGACTATGGAGCAGTGAAAACGTGTTCTCTAGGGTGATGAATCACACTTCACTATCTGGCAGTCCGACGGATGAATCTGGGTTTGGCTGATGCCAGGAGAACGCTACCTGCCCAAATGCATAGTGCCAACTGTAACGTTTGGTGGAGGAGGAATAGTGGTCTGGGGCTGTTTTTCATGGTTCGGGCTAGGCCCCTTAGTTCCAGTGAAGGGAAATGTTGACGCTACAGCATACAATGAAATTCTCAACAATTCTGTGCTTCCAACTTTGTGGCAGTTTGGGGAAGGCTCTTTCCTTTTTCAGCATGACAATGCCCCCGTGCACAAAGCGAGGTCCACACAGAAATGTTTTGTCGAGATTGGTGTGGATGAAAGTGCCTGACCTCACTAATGCTCTTGTGGCTGAATGGAAGCAAGTCCCCGCGGAAATGTTCCAACATCTAGTGGAAAGCCTAACAGTGGAGGCTGTTATAGCAGCAAAGGGGGGACCAACTCCATATTAACGCCCATGATTTTGGAATGAGATGTTCGACGAGCAGGTGTCAAAATAGATTTGATAATGTATTGTATTTTCAATTACTGTATTATACAATAATGGGACTTCTTGAGACATGATCCATCTATAGATTGATGAGAAGACTGGTTACTTCGTAGACTATTGAGAAGAGGCGTATCTCTTGTATGGAAAACTCTTTCTCTCTGTGAGATTCATTAGATTGCAACAGCCTCTCAGCAAAAGAACAATGCATTCAAGAGCTCTCTCCCTCATTATTGACTGGAATTGTCATGGTGGGCATTGGGTGTGTTTCAAATGGCACCCAGCGCACCCAATTCCCACCATGAAAATTCCAGTCAATAATTAGGGAGAGAGAGCTCCTGAGAGTTATTGAGAAACAGGATGCTATTGGGATGCCATTTTCTCTCTCTTCAAATCAAGAGCCCTACTGGGGAGGGAGGTGTCATGTGTCATGGGACTAATCTAAGAGTTGGGGCATGCCTCCTTCAGATAAACACAGAGAGAACACACAAGGCCTCTTCACGTGCCATCAAAATCCATTAGTATTCCAAGCGCTCCAAGGTTATATAGACTGCACTTAGCCGGCTCTGTAAACCCACAGGAGATAGCCCTGATCCAGACAGGTAGAACCAATTTAAGACTCAATGATTTGAATGCAAATGCTCCTACAGAGGCCTTACAACTCTCAGCCTGAGCCTCCTCCTCTAAAGTTCTACTACAGTGTATAGTACATTATGCTAGCAGTGTTATGGGCATGGACAGGCTGAGACTAGAAATCGGTCCGGGCATTTCTAACACACTGGCAAAAATGTTTCCTTGAGGCTCCCACGCTGGTACATTATTTTCCTTGAGGCTCTCACACCGACCCATTATTTTCCTTGAGGCCCCCACATCTGGCCATTTTTCCCCCTCAAGGCCCCTATTAATAGCCAAATAATTATAATTCCCACAATTTAGACAGGCCCAAATAACCTAAAGATGGACCAGCCCTTCTGGCATTTGCCAGAACTGCCGTATGGCCAGTCCGTCTCTGCAGTGCATTGTTGTGAGGTTGCTGCCAGGTAATGTCATTGGTTTTGTGAAGCAAATTGTTCCCCACGTAGAAAAATATCAAAGCCATTGATATATGGATGGTCACTGGCCACCATCTTGTCATGGACCTTGCTACATGGCCTTGAAAATACGTTATTGTTTGTCGATAAGAAAAGCTCTATGGTGTGAAGATTGAAAATACGTTATCGTTTGTCGATGAGAAAAGCTCTCTGGTGTGAAGATTGAAAATACTTTATCGTTGGTCGATAACAAAAGCTCTCTGGTGTGAAGATTAAAAATACGTTATCTTTTGTCGATAAGAAAAGCTCTCTGGTGTGAAGATTGAAAATACGTTATCGTTTGTCGATAAGAAAAGCTCTCTGGTGTGAAGATTGAAAATACGTTATCTTTTGTCGATAAGAAAAGCTCTCTGGTGTGAAGATTGAAAATACGTTATCATTTGTCGATAAGAAAAGCTCTCTGGTGTGAAGATTGAAAATACGTTAACTTTTGTCGATAAGAAAAGCTGTCTGGTGTGAAGATTGAAAATACGTTATCTTTTGTCGATAAGAAAAGGTATCTGGTGTGAAGATTGAAAATACGTTATCTTTTGTCGATAAGAAAAGCTCTCTGGTGTGAAGATTGAAAATACGTTATCTTTTGTCGATAAGAAAAGCTCTCTGGTGTGAAGATTGAGTCTGTAGTTCTTGTTAGCCAGTACCACTTCAATAGATAACTATACTTCGTAATTTAACATTGTTTTGTGGTGAAAAGCACTTAGTCACAAGGCTATGCCTTGTCATATATTGTTGTCTTAACATCCCTCTACAGACCTTAAGCCATTCCATGTCTTTGCTGTAATACTCCTGAGTAATTTTACAACAATACAGTCACATGAACAGGTATCGGAAAGGAAGCACTCCTCGAGTTCATTGGATGAAAGTGCTTTTTAGTCTATCTATCAAGGGGGCCAATTCTGAATATGGATGTAATAATTAGGTATCTTATAATTGAGAACTTTCCTATTGAAGCTGTAATTATAGGAATGTCTGAGACCGGTAGCCGTCGTCTCTGTAATGAGAACATCTAAAGAAAATTGAAATCTCTCTCCAGTGCTTTGCACATAAAAAATTACTAAATGTAATTTGATCTCCTTCAACGGCAGGAGGCAGCCACTGCCTCCAGAAGTTTAATGTGTCCGATTATTATGTTGGGGGGGGGGGGGGCGGACGTTTAAATCAGGACAACTTCAAGCGAAACAGTTCTATTACAAATATGATAGGGGAAGTCTTTAGAGCTTGAAAGTCAGAAATAAGTGGAATGGACAGGAGGCCACTACCCGAAGGCACGGATGGAAGATGAATTCTTGTTAGGAAGCCATATAGGGCTGGGGAGCCCTGATGGAAGAAGTCCCAGCCAAAAGACTAGCCTTAAAAGCAGTCAAAGTTTTGCATAGATTGCAACTCCCAAACTGCTGACCTAATTCCTCTCTACTCAAAGACAAATACAAATCTGTATGAAAATCCAACATAGGTACGAGCCTTTTCCTGCTATCAGTGTTTCCATCTCTTCAAGCTCGTCATTTAATCCGTTCTCGTGTTGGCCTGCATCAAAAAATCTATTTGGAATTCATTTGCCGCCTTGATGTGTAAATTTGGTTATGGTTAATACATGAAGCTACGGCACATGCATAATCATGCTGTTCTCTTCACACACATGCACATGTTGTAATCTCTGTGTTTTTGTTGTATACAGGAATGTACGTGACTTATCTCTCACTCATAGTCTCCTCTATCAATGGACGTGCTCTCTCTGGTCCACTAGTGTGTGTAGTAGTATTAGTGGGTGTGTTTTAATGTTTCTGTATTGAGTGTGGGTATGTCTCGAGATGCAGTGAGGATGTGTGTAAAAGTATCTGTTATGTCCGTTGTGTGTGGGTGGCTTTATTTGCTGTTCTATTTCAAGGATGTATGTTATTTTTGTGCGCCTATGTCCTTAATGGCTACTGTAATTGTTACTATAGTGTCTTTTTCAGATTTTGCTCTTAATGTACAGTTGTGTGCGTTTGTGTAGACGACAGTGTGCAGTGTTGTGTGTCATTGTGTTGCTGTGTGTGCGTTCGTGTGGCGTGTGATGTTTGTGCGTGCGAGTGCGTGCCTACATGCGTGTGTTAGTGTGTGTCAAGTGATTGTGCAGAACAGAACCGTTCAGTATGTAAACTGGGAGACACACAGAGCGATGAGCCCAGATCCTAGATTCCAGATCCTCACCACGCTGTGTGTGGGTGCGCTGAATATCAATGTCCTGCTGCTCTCACTCTCGCAACGTATTAAAGTGTACGTGAGTGTATGCGTGTGTGTGCGTGCGTCTTGGTGTGTAAGACTGCATGGGAGAGACAGTGTATGTCTATGATTGGGTGGCAGTGTGTCAAGGTTTGCGTGTGTATTCATGTGTGGGTGGATATCTAGCCCATCTTTGTGATTGTCTGGGAGTGATTGTCTGGGAGTGATTGCCTGGGAGTGATTGCCTGGGAGTGATTGCCTGGGAGTGATTGCCTGGGAGTGATTGTCTGGGAGTACAGAATACTGATTCGCTCTCTCTCCCACCTGCTAATGTGTGTGTTTCTCCCTGACTGAGTACACGGCAGACCGTGAGTGCTGCTATGTGGGGATGTTCCTGCATGGAGAGTAGCCCTTCTCCTCTGTCTTCACTCTCTGTGGTGTATTTGAAGTGGTTCTGCCCAGCCTTCTGTTGCTGCTCTGTTCTCACCTTGTGTGGAGTCAATGGGAAGTCCCAGAAGACCACACTAAACCGCATTGCCGCGCGTGGGAGGAGAGCGGACACTGCCGCACATTTCCTCCCTTTCATTTACCGTGCTACAGTAGTGTGTGTGTGTGTGGGGGTGTGTGTGTGTGTGTGTGTGTGTGTGTGTGTTGGCTAGAATCTATTTGTGCTAGCTGCAGGCTGTGTGTATGTGTATGTTTTTTTGTGCAGTTTTGTTAGTGAATGTAGGAGATACATTGTTATGATAAATAGATTTGCTTTTACAGCAGTTAAAGGATTCTGTGCCACTTCCCTAGAGAGGGAGAGCAACAGAAAGAGGTAGTAAGGCAGAAATAACCAGCTAAAGAAAGATAGGAAAAAGGTGAGATTGGGAGAATGGCAGGAAGAGAAGTAGAGGTAGATAGAAGCCAAGGCAGAGATTTAAAAGAAGATAGGAGATTGAGGGAGAGGGGGAGGGGGCGGGAGATGGGGAGGGGGAGGGAGAGGGAGAGCTGGCATAGAGAATATTAATGTTGTCTCTATCTCTCTCTCTCTCTCTCTCTCACACACACACACACACACACACACACACACACACACACACACACACTCTCATGGTATCTTTGTAGATAGAGATAGAGATACCAATAGATTCTCTATTGTGTTATTGACTGTACGTTTGTTTATTCTCATGTGTAACTCTGTGTTGTTTTGCTTTATCTTGGCCAGGTCACAGTTGTAAATGAGAACTTGTTCTCAACTGGCCTACCTGGTTAAGTAAAGGTGAAATACAAAATAAATAAAAAAAATTGTACACACAAACAACATAAGCACATCGCATAAGCGCAATACTTGGTTACTTGGATCAGACTAATTAATCAGACACTAACAATTCCCATTGGGAATGCTTCCAGAAACATAATGATCGTTCACAGGTAGCAAAATGTTCAAACACAATCCAAAATGACTCACTACACCAGACAAAACTAGCATGCGAACACCTAATAATTCAACACGATATATTCTTATCTAACATTTATTAGACGCTCTTATCCAGAGCGACTTACAGTTAGTTAGTGCATACATTTTTTTTCGTACTGGTCCCCCATGGAAATCGAAACCCACAACCCTGGTGTTGCAAGCACCCCATCTTCTATCTGTCTACCTGGGGTACAGCTTTGGCCTTGAACACCTGCTCAGTTGGCCGACTTTGAGACCGCAAACATTGACTCACTCCCACACACACAACACTCTTTGAGTTACTGCTGTATCAGGACATGGAAATCCCTGCCAGCACCTGTCACTGTCTGGATCTACAATAAGTCCCTGGAAGAGAGAGAGTTAAAGTGAGAGAGAAAGATGATGCTTATTTAGGATGTGAGCTGGTGCGCTGATGTGAGGGAGAGACACCTTCTCATTCACAGCAGACGATGTCACGGGTGACAGCCGAATGGCAGGGCCAAGCGCGCTGCTGTCCAGAATGGGATAGAGGGAAAGAGAGAAGGTGAAAACAGAACGAATATGGTGGGAGAGAGTATGTATACTGTGTGGAATATATTCTGTTAAATGATGCAGGGGGGAAAATGTACACATGGTGGTTAGCGTAAGCAACTGTAGCATACTTAAGCAATGAGGTTTTCCTTGTGAAAATTGGTCAAGCCTGATATATACCACCAAGCCCTTTGTACCCAGAAGCACAGAGTAGGCTAGCATTAGCAACAAAGAGGTGTGGCTAAGCAAAAAGAGGAAATTGCACAAAACAAATTATATGTACATGATTTGTCTTTGTTTGATGTTAAATTTAGTAGATTGGAACACAAGCCCCGTTTCACAGTCAAGTCTCTATCAAAATATAGCTGGATTTGCAAAAACTCCTGGCAACACTGTAGAGAGCTGCCGATATCCACAAATCACCCTTGAAGCTGTATCTACCAGTATTGGACACTCCTGATGCAGGGTATCATAAAAATCCTGAAATACTGTTTGCAGTTGCTATTTGTCATTATTTTACACGTATTGTCTTTTCGTGGTGTGTATCCCACTAAAACAGATGAATTTCCAGTTAACAGCAATTACAATCAGTAGGTACGTTACGGTTAAATTCCAACAGTCATTTCTGTGCATATGATGTTCCATATGATGCTTAAATACTGTTTACAGTTGCTATTTTTCTCTAATTGTCACGTTCGGGTGTGTATAGAGACCAAGGCGCAGCGTAGCGATAGTTCGACATAATTTATTTAGCAACTTGACGTGAACTATACAAATTAACATTGATACAGCTACAAACGGAAAACACACTTACTTACGATCACGGGACAATTGACAATGAACCACGCCATGGGAGTGGAACAAACACATATAAGTAGGATCCCTAACAGCTCCCTCTAATTAGGGATCCCACACACACAACACCATACAGACGTAGAACATATAGAACTGCCGGACTCTGACCATAGAATTATAGAGAAGCAATAGGCTTCTCTATGGCCAGAGCCTGACACTAATTTTGATGTTGTGTATTTTGTTTAGTTTTTATCGAACTAAACAAACTCATTTTCAATCAACATTAATTAGGGCTGTAGTTCCATAATTCAAACTGTTCTGTATTTCTAGCAGTTGTTTCTTTGCACGTGATATACCATGTGATGCCATTAGGGATCTTAACGGTTAACCGTTAATCAGTTAGCCGCTGAAAATACATTTGACCGGTTATGCTTATCAGTCTATAGGTTAATTTGCATAATTTAGTGGAATATATATTATTTATCACATGCACACAGCATACAGAGCCTAGTTCAAAAAGCTGGTACTGGAGTGAAACATGCTTTTATAAGCCCAGTCATTGAGCAACAAATAACAATTCTAAATGCATCGCATGTTAAAAACTGTTTTGCTGGCCTTGATTAAAAATAGCTACTATTTTTTTTCTCAATCTCAACTCGTTCAAGTACATTGGCTATAGTCAATGTTAGGCAGGCTATCAGCGTGTCACCCACCACTTGACAATGTGAGCTATAATTGTTTGAAACCTAAACAATTTATTTTACTTCAAATAATAAGGAATGTCCTACCTTGCTACAAAGTAGCGTAGCCAAAATCCAACCATAGAAATATGGAAGCAATTATTTTATAAATTCTTCCTCATGCCATTAACCAACATTTATCTCATATCAACTTTATTTTGTTGTCCAGAAGCCAAAGTCACAATTCTAGTCATATTAGCAACCCATCCTACTTGTTGCAGTTTTAGATTCCCCTCATTCTAAGTTTCTAACAGACATTTTCATCTGTGTCATATATGGAATGGCTCGCATTAGATGTGTGGTTTAGAATGGTGTTTTCCCGCTAATTGCATTTTGGCACATTTTTGTATGTTTAATAATAGGCTATAGCCTTTTGACTGTAAGACGATAGGCTTGCTATTGTTGCATACATTAAACTCTTAATAAAAAAATGTCCATTCGTTGTATGCATGGATAGTATTTTCTGTTAGTCATGTTATTTTACTGTTTGGAAATCTTTTTACAGTTTGTTGACCAGTTAATGCGGGTCGGTTACTCGGCAGCACAATGTACTGAAATTTGCATCCCTAGATACCATATACAGTCGTGGCCTGTATAGGTTTTGAGAATGACACAAGTATTGGTCTCCACAAAGTTTGCTGCTTCAGTGTTCTTAGATCTTTATGTCAGTAGTTACTATGTTACACTGAAGTATAATTACAAGTATTCCATAAGTGTCAAAGGCTTTCATTGACAATGGCATTCAGTTTATGCAAAGAGTCAATTAACGAGACAATCACTGACATGATGGCAGCTGGTCCTTTTGTGGCAGGGCTAAAATGACGTGGAAATGTTTTTGGGGGATTCATTTTCATGGCAAATAGGGACTTTGCAATTAATTGCAATTCATCTGATCACTCTTCATGACATTCTGGAGTATATGCAAATTACCATCATCAACACTGAGGCAGCAAACTTTGTGGAGACCAATACTTGTGTCATTCTCAAAACTTTTGGCAACGACTTGTCAGGCTCTGGCCATAGAGAAGCAATAGGCTTCTCTATGTAGTTTTGGTCAGAGTCTGACAGTGTCGTTCTTTTCTGTTTCTGTATGGGGTTTTGGGTTGGATCCCTAATTAGAGGCAGCGGCACTGCATTGTCTCTAATTAGGGATCCCATATATGTTGAGTCTGTCCTTCACTCTGGTGTGGGTCGTTGTCGTTACATGTCGCAAGTCACGGTGAAGTAAGTGTGCGTTAGTTACGTCTGTTCATTTTCGTGTTTGTTTGGTCAACGTGACGTTAGTGTTTGTTTGTGTTCTTTAGTTCGTCAGTCGTGGTTTTGTTTATACATAGTAAATATGTCATTTCATTACAAAGTATAAATAAAAGATGACAAACTATAATCACTGCGCTGCGTCTTGGTCTCGCTATGCACCCGATCGTGACACGACTGTACAGCATGTGCAGTGCAGCTAGTTCTCAGTAGAACAAATTACATCTCTGATACATAGGGATGGGTACGAAAGACCGTAGTAACCTTCGACGTTATCGGTTCTGCTTTCGGTACTGGAGAAATTAAGAAAATGCATTTCCTATTTATTATTGTTACATAAACGTTTTCTTGCACATTTCATCTCACCAACCGTTTCTAAATTTGCAATAAGATTAAGACATTCGTCTATGATTGTCAGGCTCTGGCCATAGAGAAGCCTATTACTTCTCTATGTGCCATGGTCAGAGTCTGACAGGTCTATCATTTCTGGGTCTGTAGGTGGTTTGTGTGGGATCTCTAATTAGAGGCAGCTGCAGTGCATTGTCTCTAATTAGGGATCCTACATATGCATGTATGTTTCCACACCGGGGCTGTGGGTCATTGTATATGTATATATCGATGTATGTACCAGTCACGGGTAACGTGTTATCATTTACATTCCTTTCATTCGTGTTTGTTGTCGTTGTATAGCGAGACGTTTGATTGGTTGTTTGTCTAGATCGTTCTGCTTATTCTATCACTAAATAAAATATGTCGAACTATGAATGCGCTGCGCCTTGGTCTCTCACCGTCCCGACTCGTGACAATGATGCATTTTCGCTATTCCCAATCCAGAAGAGAGATCTCTCTCAAGCGGAGCCTGTGTCTCTCACACGCTAAAGCACAAACACACACACAAGAAAGACCGTGCTCTATATCAGACAATTATGTCATGCTTTAGAATTCTGATTCTGATCGGCTAATTGACATCATTTGAGTCAATTGGAGGTGTACCTGTGGATGTATTTCAAGGCCTACCTTCAAACTCAATGCCTCTTTGCTCGACATCATGATAAAATCAAAAGAAATCAGCCAAGACCTCAGAAAATAATTATAGACCTCCACAAGTCTGGTTCATCCTTGGGAGCAATTTCCAAATGCCTGAAGGTACCACGTTCATCTGTACAAACAATAGTATGCAAGTATAAAAACCATGGGACCACGCAGCCGTCATACCGCTCAGGAAGGAGACGCATTCTGTCTCCTACAGATGAACGTACTTTGGTGCGAAAAGTGCAAACCAATCCCAGAACAACAGCAAAGGACCATGTGAAGATGCTGGAGGAAACGGGTACAAAAGTATCTATATCCACAGTAAAACGATTCCTATATCGACACTCAGCAAGGAAGAAGCCAAAACCACCATAAAAAAGCCAGACTACGGTTTGCAACTGCACATGGGGACAAAGATCGTACTTTTTGGAGAAATGTCCTCTGGTCTGATGAAACAAAAATAGAACTGTTTGGCCATAATGACCATCGTTATGTTTGGAGGAAAAGGGGGAGGCTTGCAAGCCGAAGAACTCCATCCCAACCATAAAGCACGGGGGTGGCAGCATCATGTTGTGGGGGTGCTTTGCTGCAGGAGGGACTGGTGCACTTCACAAAACAGATGGCATCATGAGGAAGGAAAATTATGTGGTTATATTGAAGCAACATCTCCAGACATCAGTAAGGAAGTTAAAGCTTGGTCGCAAATGCGTCTTCCAAATGGACAATGACCCCAAGCATATTTTCAAAGTAGTGGCAAAATGGCTTAAGGACAACAAAGTCAAGGTATTAGAGTGGCCATCACAAAGCCCTGACCTCAATCCTATAGCAAATTTGTGGGAAGAACTGAAAAAGGATGTGCGAGCAAGGAGGCCTACAAACCTCACTCAGTTACACCAGTTCTGTCCGGAGGAATGGGCCAAAATTCACCCAAATGATTGTGGGAAGCTTGTGGAAGGCTACCTGAAACATTTGACCCAAGTTAAACAATTTAATGGCAATGCTACCAAATACTAATTGAGTGTATGTAAACTTCTGACCCACTGGGAATGTGATGAAAGAATTAAAAGCTGAAATAAATAATTCTCTCTACTATTATTTTGACAATTCACATTCTTAAAATAAAGTGGTGATCCTAACTGACCTAAGACAGGGAATTGTTACTAGGATTAAATGTCAGGAATTGTGAAAACAGAGTTTAAATGTATTTGGCTAAGGTGTATGTAAACTTCCGACTTCAACTGTAGTCTGAGTTAACTAAATTATGCGAACATAGGTTCATGATCAAAAGTAACCATTAGCCAGCTGATTGTTTAGCTATGGGTGTGTTCATAAAGTCAATCACCCATTTAATGATTTTGCTACTTTTTTGTAGCTTCAATGAACCAACCCTCTCCTCCCTCTAATACCACTGGTCCAAGCCAAAGACAAGCCCAAAGGTCCTTCACGCTGGCAGCTAGTGGGAGGATGCCTGAGGAGAGGGTGAATGAGTGCCACCTAGCCGTGACCAAGTTCATAGTGAAAGGCCTACACCCCTTTGCAACAGTGGAGTCCAAGGGCTTTAGGTAACAGTCTGTCAGTATTCAGTATACATTGAGTTGTATCAATTTTTAGAATGTAGTAGTATAAAAGGGTTGTATGTTAGTCCCATCACTCCACAATTCAATACACAACAACACAATCATTCAATAATGATAATTCAACACATGAAAACCATCTCTTTTTTTACTGTAGGGAGATGAGCAAGGCACTCAACCCCAAATATACCCCTCCCTCCAGGAGTTACCTCAGTGGCACATTAATTCCTACCTGGTATGGTGTAGAAAAGGCCAATGTGATCACTGAGCTGAAGGACGTGCCAAAGCTGGCCATCACATCAGACGGGTGGGCCAGCCTCTGTCAGCACCACTATTTCACTGTTACAGTGCGCTACACAAGCCAGGGCAGTGTAAAACAGTAGGTCCTCCACACCAGGGCAGTGTACAAATCGCAAACTGGCGAAGTAGTGGCAGAGGAGATCTCATACATTCTGGAAGAGTTTGAGATAGAGCCGAGCAAGATTGTAGCTGTGACTGTTAATAATGCTGGCAATATGGATGTTGCCATCAAGAGGCTACACATCCTAAAAATAGGATGCTTTGCGCACAAACTGAATCTGGCAGCGCAGAAAATCTACAAAATTGCTGCCATTGATAAATGGGCAGCCCGAATCAGAGCAGTGGTTGTGTGGTTCAAGAAATCCTTGATGTCCAAAACAGTCTTGAAGGAAAAGCAGCTCCTTGGTAAGAAGCCAGTTCAATCTATTAAGGTATTATTTTTAATTTCCCACATTTTAACAATTTAAATCAATATTCAAGTGTGCGGTAATTAAATGTTGTTTCAGGCCTTCCACAACACTCACTCATCCTTGATGTCAAGACCAGTTGGAACTCACTCTATCTAATGATAGAAAGATTCATGGAGCAGTATCCAGCGATCCAAGCAGCAACCTTGGACCCATGACTGCGAAAAGCAATGACCAAGGACAACCTGGACCGTCTGAAGGATGAGGACTTCCATAAAGCTGAGGAGTTTCTTCAGCTCATGAGCTCATGAATCCTCTATATGTCCACACTGTGTGTGTCATGAGGAAAGAATGCCACCTGTGGACAGATCATACCCACCCTCCAAAAACTGAAAAGAGCACTTCACTGTGAAGCACGAAGATACAACGTTTGTGGTAACCATCAAAGAGAAGGTGTAGGAGAACCTCTCCGAGCGCTATCAGGATGAGGACATTCAAGCCTTCCTGCATGAGGCCACAGCAATGGACCCCAGATATAAAGGGAGGCCGGTGAGTGACGCCACCTGGGACAGGCTGAGGAAGGCAACTGTTGAGGCCAATGTTACAGAAGCAGCACCAGGGCTGTCAGAGGAGCCGGAGCAGACACACAGAGCACCAGCAACAGGAGGAGGAGTCTGAAGGAGATGGAGAGGAAATGGAGGAGACAGTCCCTCCATTGTACAAAACAAGGACTGCCTTGGAGGAGCTGTTCTCAGAGGAGGACAGGGAGTTGAGGTTGACGATCCAACAGGACACTTCGTCCCTCACCCTCATTGAGCGTGTTGACCTAGAGGTGGACCTCTACTAAGGCCTGCCTCCCATCCCCATGGCTGAAGATCCTGTGATGTGATGGTGGGAGAAGAGAGCTACCCTACCCCTCCTCACAAACACTGCAACAAGCTACCTCTGTGCTCCAGCCTCTTCCACCCCTAGCGAGAGGACATTTTTGACTGCAGGGAACACAGTAAGCCAGGAGACGTCCTGACTTCTGCCAGAGAAGGCAAATATGTTGATCTCCTCTGACTGTTAGTCCTTTTCCAGCCGACCTGCATGTCCCACCCATGTTGCTCTATACCACTGGATTTTCTTTTGCAGGAAAATATTGTTAATTTGTTTTACATTTCCATCATCACAACATTAGAGTATATAATTGTGATTTGTTCAAAACATTGCTGTTTCTTTTGCTGTAAATAATTGTTTATTTAATTAATTTTACATTTCAGAAAATAAAGCTATGTTAATTCGGTTCTTAATTTGTTTAGGGGTTTTTTTCTCGCAAAAAATAACAAAAATAAACAATAAGAATACGTTTAAAGTACCGGATCAATAAGCAGTATCGGTAAGAGTAGTAATACCGTTAAAATCTTAACGATGCCCATCCTTACTGATGACACAGGGAAGATACCAGTCTCATTATAAAATGCCAACACCATTAGCATTCCTGCTTCGTGCTTTGCGTACAAGGTTCCAGTTTTTAAACCCCCCCCAAAATGTTTTAATTGCAGTTCGTCAGCAACAAGCCCCCCACCCCCACCTCATTAGATAGCTCATCAGTAATCTATCAGCACATGTATAATTTATTAGCTGAGCCACGTTAATTTTAAACACACCGCAGGTCCCTTATTTAGTTTTCAGTACATTTGAGGCTTAATGTCAGTCTTTTGTGTAGGAGTGCTTAGTGTCTAAGGAAAGTATGCTTTTTTTACTTCATAATAAGAGCCTCATTCCCACTACTGCACAGAGCCAGTTAGTTCGCTGTCGGCCGCTCAGTAGCCATGTATGCAAATGTCCATTTTTCAATCAACCTTGTGCACTCGATACCTCAGCCTTGCCCAGGGTTCCTTTGAACACCAAGGTGACCTCATGGAATCACACCTTTAATCACTCAACTCCAGGCTCATGCATGGACCCAGGTGGAATAACAGAGGCCTACATTAGCTATCCACTGTATTGTAGCTAATGCTACTGTATTGATTATATTTCCAGTATGTCTAGCTTTTCTTCAGTCAACTACTGGATTTAGAGAAACTGAACACAATGGACTTTGGCTCATGTGTAGAAGCACAAAACGAAGCGTTAACTACATAGCATGTAGCATCACAATTTGACTTCTGCTCTGATTCCTTTTGCTGAAATCTTGAATGAGATTTTTCAGTCATTGTGGGAGGGACTAGGCTACCCCTGATCTCCACCCAGACCCAGCACCTCTTTAGTAATCACATCAGCCCCTCCACACTTTCTAGCCCTGTCCGTCTTTCCACCCAGACCCAGCACCTCATTAGTAATCACATCAGCCCCTCCACACTTTCTAGCCCTGTCCGTCTTTCCACACAGCATCCAGCCGCAATCACTGGAGCAATTTAGTGCGATAAATATCAAGCTGTTTACCCCAAGACTCCAGACCACACTCCAAGATGCCAGCTACCTCTGATTCCATGTAGTGCACTATCAATGCAAAAAGGGGATCATTTCAGATGCAGTTACCTCTGATTCCCAGCGCCAACCTGCAGGTGTTGACCTTAGCTCCAAAGCAGCTTACTATTAGCAACTGCTATCATTGGTATTCATTTCTCGCTCTTAATTCCCCAGTAGAATTTGTTTCTCTATGCCTGACAGGGGACTGTGGGTTAAACACTGGGGGGGGGCAGTCAGGATGTGAATAAGGAATGCGATCCGCCTGGTAACTGAAGGCTCATCAGCGTGGGCCAGGTTGCCATGGGTTTCCAGCCCGGTAACAGAGGATTGGCCTTGTGGGCGAGACAGAGGGAGGCTCTGATTCTGACGTGTGAATTGGGCCGGAGTCCATACAAATATTGCTGGACAGTTTGCTTTTTAACGAGCTATTACCCTTCTCGTTCATTTTCTTATTTCTTATTTTCTTCTCCCTTTCTGTGTGAAGACAGTAAAGCCCCTTCAAACATCCCCTAACTCACTGATTTAGTGTGTTAAGTTGCTGAGGAGGCTTGAGACACAAGGATGTTCCTTTGGGAGAGCGGCGGATTTACTGTTGATGTAAACACTTGATTAATTAATGATTTAGTGATTGGATTATATGTGCAGCAGGGCTGAAACGATCTGGAGGAGTTTCATCTTTAATTTACTGGCAGGCAACACAAGCCTCTCCGCTTTAGGATGTAGAATAGACAGAAAAACACCCTTTCTGTACCAGAGAGAGACTCTTCCGTAATGGTTGTGGCTGATTGTGAAAGCATTCTCCACCGTGGAGAAGCACTTATGTGATTTGAAATACAGCTCCCCAGTGGCCCATCAAAGTCCTCTGAAAGTGCTGTGTCACCTTCAGAGTTTCTGGGGAGAATTGCTAGATGCTGCTAGGCCTTTTAATAAGTGGTTGTTGGAGACACTGTATTTCAACTTACCCTGATATGTGGGGCTGTTTAAATTACGAGGAAAGCATTGATTACAAATGTTGCAATATTAAATAGCTTTGGGCTATGTTTATGTGTGATTGTTGTGAAAATGGCATTATGGCACTTTCTCATGTACTTTAAAATATCACCTTGATTACCCACATCCCACACAATGTAAACACTCGGCAGCGTTAAGTGCACAGTTTAGTCTCTAAATCAAATCCAAGCTGGCAGCCCGCTGCCTGTCATTTTTCAATAAACTTTTGGTTTGTGTCCCATTCAACACTTCAGTCACTTAAAGTATCTTAATGTAAACAAGTTTTGCCTCAACAGTCTCTTTCATGTTGGCTGTGATGAATTCTGTTTTGCTATCGAATCGTGCCCTTGTATTTTTTCTCCCTATTTTGATATTTTGATTTATAGCAGAGCCTTTGAATAAAAGCTTCAGAAACTAGTAACATTTGATGTGGTATGATCATTATTCAGCGTGGCTTGTGTGAAAACTCACAAATAGCGACAGACAAGTACTGAGTGTACAAAACATGCCCTCAGAACAAGGTACTGAAAGGGTTCCACAGGGATGCTGGCCCATGTTGACTCCAATGCTTCCCACAGTTGTGCCAAGTTGGCTTGATATCTTTTAGGTGGTGGACCATTGTTGATACACACGGGAAACTGTTGAGCGTGAAAAACCCAGCATCATTGCAGTTCTTGACACAAATCAGTACGCATGGCTCCTACTACCATACCCCGTTCAAAGTCACTTAAAAAATGTGTACACAATCCATGTCTCAATTGTCTCAAGGCTTAAAAATCCTTCTTTAACCTGTCTCCTCCCCTTCATCTACACTAAGTGGATTTAACAAGTGACATTAATAAGGGATCATAGCTTTGACCTGGATTCCATGACGTAGACCTTGTCAGTCTACGTCATGGAAAGAGAAGGTGTCCTTAATGTTTTATACACTCAGTGTATTTCGAGTAGAGGGTCATATAGGGTTTCAAAACCCCAAAAACGCAACATAGTGCAATTCGATAATTACACTGTGAAAAGTGACGCCTTTAAAAGAGGTGTTTTACACCTCTAATAGGAAGTCATATAATTGGATTCCATGTTTAGAGGAAGAGTCACCTCACCTGTTATTTCCAGGTGTAAATGAGTTTGAAGAGAGAAAGGTTACTCCGAACCCCACAGGACGCTGTGGTCCTCCAGGAGGAGCACTGCTCACCCTCTGCCCCAGTCTGATATCTCAAACAGGGCTGTGTTTGAAGTGCTCGGTTGGGTGCCTGCATTCTGCACTCGACAAGATGCCGTGGCATCGGCTGGCAGCCCCCTATAAGTTTCTTCTGTTTGGCATTTGCATACCGAACAAACAGGAAATTGTGTTCATTTGTATGCAAATGTATTTGTCCCCAAGGCTGGGATTTTGAATTAAAAGTTTTACCGTCCCATTAATTCCAAATTACACACAGGCAATGACATGGGCCTCTCTTCCTGGCAGGGGGGGGGGGGTCCTTCCTGCCACCCATACGCAGCCCTGTCAGTTTAGGCTGTTTAGTTTGCCATCTGCGAACAGAGTTGGAATTTGGATTTATTCTGGTCTGTTGATTTGCAGATTGATCGTCTGCGTCAGGTCGCAATATTCTCTTAATTATCCCACAAAAATATGCAAAGATTTGGGCTGATTGATATTCCGGTATACTATGGGAGACAGATGCGAAAAGGCCTTGGAGTTGCTGACTGACAGGTCGTGAGGAAAATGGTAAATGAGAGGAGTGGTGAAGGCTGTCCTCTGTGCAGATGCAGCACCACCTCATCAGCCTCTCCCATTAAAATACATGGATTACTTATGAAAAATGCATGACCCCTATTTAATGACTGGCATGTATAGGCTGATACTGACAATCAGAAGATAAATACGTGACGTGTGTTGTCCATTATGGTGTGTAGAGAGATAATAAGAGGATGTTTTGGTCTAGTCTCTATTGTTTCAGCATAAAGTCTACAGTCGTGGCCAAAAGTTTTGAGAATGACACAAGTATTGGTCTCCACAAAGTTTGCTGCCTCAGTGTTGATGATGGTAATTTGCATATACTCCAGAATGTCATGAAGAGTGATCAGATTAATTGCAAAGTCCCTCTTTGCCATGAAAATGAACTTAGTCCCCAAAAAACATTTCCACTGCATTTCAGCCCTGCCACAAAAGGACCAGCTGCCATCATGTCAGTGATTGTCTCGTTAACACAGGTAGGAGTGTTGACTAGGACAAGGCTGGAGATCGCTTTGTCCTGCTGATTGAGTCAGAATAACAGACTGGAAGCTTTAAAAGGAGGGTGAAATCATTGTTCTTCCTCTGTCAACCATGGTTACCTGCAAGGAAACACGTGCCGTCATCATTGCTTTGCACAAAAAGGGCTTCACAGGCAAGGATATTGCTGCTAGTAAGATTGCACCTAAATCAACCATTTATCGGATCATCAAGAACTTCAAGTAGAGAGGTTCAATTGTTGTGAAGAAGGCGGCAAAGCTCCAGGACCGTCTCCTAAAGTTGATTCAGCTGCGGGATCGGGGCGCCACCAGTGCAGAGCTTGCTCAGGAATGGCAGCAGGCAGGTGTGAGTGCATCTGCACGCACAGTGAGGCGAAGACTTTTGGAGGATGGCCTCGTGTCAAAAAGGGCAGCAAAGAAGCCACTTCTCTCCAGGAAAAACATCAGGGACAGACTGATATTCTGCAAAAGGTACAGGGGTAGAGTCATTTTCTCTGATGAATCCCCTTTCCGATTGTTTGGGCCATCCGGAAAACACCTTGTCCGGAGAAGACAAGGTGAGCTCTACCATCAGTCCTGTGTCATGCCAACAGTAAAGCATCCTGAGACCATTCATATGTGGGGTTGCTTCTCAGCCAAGGGAGTGGGCTCACTCACAATTTTGCCTAAGAACACAGCCATGAATAAAGAATGGTACCAATACATCCTCAGAGAGCAACTTCTCCCAACCATCCAACCAACAGTTTGGTGACGACCAATACCTTTTCCAGCATGATGGAGCACCTTGCCATAAGGCAAAAGTGATAACTAAGTGGCTCGGGGAACAAAACATCGACATTTTGGGTCCATGGCCAGGAAACTCCCCAGACCTTTATCCCATTGAGAACCTGTGGTCGATCCTCAAGAGGATGTGGCCCAGAAGTTAATTGACAGCATGCCAGGGTGGATTGCAGAGGTCTTGAAAAAGACAGGTCAACACTGCAAATATTGACTCTTTGCATAAACTGAATGTCATTGTCAATGAAAGCCTTTGACACTTATGGAAAACTTGTAATTATATTTAATTGTACCATAGTAACTACTGACATAAAGATCTAAGAACACTGAAGCCGCAAACTTTGTGGAGGCCAATACTTGTGTCATTCTCAAAACTTTTGGCCACGACTGTACTACTAACATGCACAGAAAGTGTGAAATTCATAATGGATTTAGAAAATAAGAGTGCATGCTAGTTCTCAATGATGAGACCTAATACTAACCTAAGAATAGCTCATGCTACAAACCAACCAGCCTGGAAGGAATCCAGCATGTGGAAAAAGTCATAAAAACAAGAGAATGAGAGAAAATATTAATTAACGAGCGAACGACCCGATCGATAGATATTATCTGCTAAATTACAGCCCTGCCATCCTTCCAAGCTGCAAGATGGAGGAAAGGTGCTTCATGTCTGAGGAATCAAGGCTGTAACTATCTCCCCTGTAATCCCACAGCATCCAGTGATGATGGGACACTGAAACAGGGTCACCATAATGTATGCCTATTGGAAATCACATTAAGCTGCTATCAGAGGGTGGGTCGCAAATGGCACCCTGTTCCCTACATAGTGCACTACATAGGGCCCTGGTCAGAAGTATTGCACTACGTAGGGAATAGGGTGCCCTTTGGGATGCAATGTGGAGGGCTGATACCGCCGCTGTCACTGTACCTCACTGTCCCAGAGGCCAGTCTCTCGCTCTAATAACGGAGGCGATCATCACGTGAAATATGAAGCATGGTACCGGGCTGCAGCCAGGCCTACAGGGGGAGTTATCACTGATATTACTCACGTGTGACGGTGCTGTAGTCCATCACAACCGAGGAGGATAGAGAGATCTGAAAGGAGGACTGTTTGGGTGAATGCCTGATGGATTTAGGGAGGATGAAAGAGAGCGTGAGCGAGAGAGGATCGGTGAGATGGGGAGAGAAGTTGAAGGTAAGGAAGACATAAAGGTGTTATCCAAACAGGAGGAAGAGTATGGTGGGAAGGAGGAAGAGGCAAGAACACAGGAAGCTAGCAGGATGGAAAGACCAGAGGGGAGGAAAAACATTGGGTTCATCATACTATGGTGTGGATACAGTTGAAGATACCTGTAATACATAGTTTCATTATAGGGATTGAGGTTCCTTGTTTGAATATTGTGTCGTCCAGACACAATGGTTTTACAGAAACCATGATTAGTTTGAACTACCGGCTTTTAAAATGTCTGCTGTACAGTTAGGCGTATTAGAGATTCACCGTGTAAAATCTTGAGGTCAGAGTCAAAGACTATATTGGGTCACACACAGGAACAGAAATGAGGCAAGAAAATTGGCTGACTTCAACTGCAGAGAGAGAGGGGTAACTTTCTTTCAAATGTTCTAAGAGAGACTAGTGCTTTAAGATTCCCCATAGAAATTGGACTCAAACTGTGTATCGAACCATCCCTAGACTGCGTTCGCCCATCTCTTAGGACCGACTGACCCATGTTCAACTCAGTTGACTGACATAACCACATCCTCCCTTTATTACATACTATGCACTAAGTACTACTATGTACTTTTTATAGCTTTTTTGCACTCCAGACTTCTTGTATTTTTATACTTTGTCATACTGCCGCTCTATGTATCATGTATCTGTCTTTTGTGTATTTTCGTTCTGGCATTTTGCACCTGCCCTGTGTTTTTTCGTAGCTTTGTGATGAGGACATTTATATCTAGCTATCTAGCTATCTATCTAGAACATAATTAAATTAGGCTGGTCTGACGTATATTAAAAGCTCTCAACCCAGAACTCTGTTGCCATGCAAATAAAGCCCATTCTGTGAGGCGAGCTGGAGTGACCGGTGACGCGGCAGGGGTCAAACAGGAGCGAGCAGCGCTCTGCCACTGTTCAAAAGCACACAAGAGGGTGAGAGAAGAGTGGGCTGCAGCAGCACAGTAGCACAGTGGAGGCTGATAAGGCCTTAATGGCCCCGGTCACAATGATTCACACATCTCGAGGTGTTGGAGGTAATTTCGGAGTCCAGGGCAAATTCGCATTAGCAGGGAGTCTCTATTTACAAGTAATTGCATTTCTCTCCCTCTCTCAGAATTCTGTGCCTCAGGAAGTAGAAAGTAAAACGAACACAAAAGTGTTCCAGACGTCCCGTGACGTTCAGCAACCAATGTTTAGCTGTAAACCTTCATATGAATGCAGATTCAGCACGGTAGGTTATTACTGTAAACCTGGGGTTCCTGCCCATTCCCGTCTCTGCCTGGTCCTTGAATGTACCTAGTCAGCCAGCTCCCATTGCTTTTCCTTCAAAAGGCAGAACTGATTCAGCCTTCTAGTCCCAGTGAGTCAATTTTGTCAAATCATTCACTTTAAATTGATCAATTAACTCCGAGGGGCTCAACGGAAATCGGTAGCCTACGTACTGTGGCCCTGTAGGATTTGAATAAAGAGGCTCCATTGACAATCAACATGAATTAATAACTACCGATTTTGTATTGACCCACATGATGATAAATTGCTGTGATAGACGGACTAATTCTCAATGCTCATAGTATATCAGTATCTAAACCAAAACAATACTCAAAGAGACAAGAAAGAGAGAGAGATTTCTGTGAAATATATTCTATTGAGTGCCACTCGACTGATCAAAGGGATGCTATCATTGTGGGGCTGAATGTCTGGATATCTAGGTGCACGCTCATGCAGGGAAAAAGGGAACGGGCCAGGTAGAGAGGGAGTGGGGGGATCAGTGGAGTACTACCATAAAGGAGTGCCTCACTTAATCCACACACCCCTAAACTGCAGACACACAGTGCGGCGCTACGTGTACAAAAATCAATTGACCAAAGCAATTCCTTTAATGAAACACCACATCCAAACTCTCCCTGACAAATGCCAAAGCAATTGGCTACAGCCGTACCTCTTTTTCCCTTCCCAAAGCCTAAAGATCTGTGCCTTGTTTAGCAGCGAGGGACTAGCCAACAGTGAAACAGCTTGCAATATTGCATATTCCTCAAAATGCCTCTTTGTGTCTGTGTTTCTTGCATGTTTCAGCATTATGCTTAAAGCATCTTCCCTTCATGTGACAGTTCTAGTTACCTTTCCCCCCCCCGTGATCACATTAGCCACAGAGACTCTTTATGTGTGTGTGTGTGTGTGTGTGTGTGTGTGTGTGTGTGTGTGTGTGTGTGTGTGTGTGTGTGTGGATCTGTGTTTAGACGAGTTGTGTGGAGATAGTGTGATTCGCCCCTCGCCGAGAACACTGGCTGTGCTCAAACTGCGAATAACTGTAACATTAATTTATCACTAATTCCCGAGCCCTCTGGGTAATAGAGGTGTGCTAGAATGGCGGCTGATCACGCAGCCACCTGTCACAACCCGAATAAACAGCCGACCTGTCGGGACCTCTCTCTTTCCACTGTAATTGTCATATACCTCGTTCATTGGATTACAGCTTTAATTGGGCCTCGTAATAACCACTTACTGTTCTCGCTTATTGTTTCCGAGCTCAATTTGTTTGTTTCTGTTCATGCTTTGGCAACACAAAATGTTCCTTTGTCATGCCAATGAAGCAATTTGTGTTCAATGCAATTGCTTTGAATTGAATTTAAGGAGAGCAGAGGAAGAAAAATCAGAAGGCAGCGAGAATGAACGAGGCACCTGCGGACACAGGAAATATAAAAGGGAGGGTTTTTGAAATTAAATGGAGTTTTAATAATTCCCTCTCTGTTTGAAAGGGCCACTGGTTTCAAGTGGCACACAAAACCTGCAAAGAGAATCATGGATTATTAACCAAAAATAATTGATTTATTATCATCTCTAAACTAGATCAATCTTAATTATATAATGTATCCGTCTGTTTGTAGGAGTCCAAGCTAGAGATGTGTACTGTCTGTTGGTGGTGGTGAATGGTGACGGTCTGTAAGCGTACAGAATTAATATTCTCCCGGGCGCCAGTGAGTAAATAGATTATCTTCAGTGCCCTAGGTCACCTCCATATCATTATATTGAAATTAATGTGGTCCAGGATACAATACAGTTGCCTTAGCCTTGGATTATGTGTCAATGTTTTTATCCAACACTCAAGATAGATAGATAGATGGATAGATGGATAGATGGATAGATACTTTATTGATCCCCGAGGGGAAATTTCTTCGTCAAGCAGCTACGAAATAACACAGGGCAGGTGGAAAATGCCAGAACGAAAATACACTAAAGACAAATACACGATACATGAAAGAGTATGAAAAAGTTTGGAGTGCAAAAAGCTATAAAAAGACATTGCATAGTATGGGTGAAGGGCTGAATATGTACACTATAGAGTGTTAGGTGAAAAAAATATATAGATACAAATATTGCAAATTGATATAGATAAATAAGGAGTATTTGCATGGTTAACTATACTATACAGGTCGATGGCAGAGAAATACTTAAATAGCTAAATGTGTGTCTGATATAAGTGAAGGTAATAATAGTTTACTTAATATACAGTCTGGTTAAATGAACAGGTAAGTGAATATTTGCATGGTTACATTAACTGCACAGGTAAATGACAGGATGATATTGAGGGACCACATACATTGCTGTGTGTCTCCACACAAACACTTGCTAATGCAAACAGGTCAACTCAACAGGGATTGATTGAATTAATCAAGGCTATGTCCAACTCCTATTCAGTCCAGAGATTCGTGGTCTCCCTCTATAGTCCCCAGGCTATAGATTCCTGGTTCTCTCTATAGTCCCCAGGCTATAGATTCCTGGTCCCCTCTATAGTCCCCAGGCTATAGATTCGTGGTCCTCTCTATAGTCCCCAGGCTGTAGATTCGTGGTCCCCTCTATAGTCCCCAGGCTGTAGATTCGTGGTCTCCCTCTATAGTCCCCAGGCTGTAGATTCGTGGTCCTCTCTATAGTCCCCAGGCTATAGATTCGTGGTCCTCTCTATAGTCCCCAGGCTAGCTACTCTACTGTTGCCTTACTGTTACTCTACTGTGTCCAACCGGCTGGAACTGGCTGCAATTTCACCCTGAATCAGAGCCCTCTTCACCTTAGTAATCAGTAATGACTGGCCAGTAAACACTACAGTACTCCGAGCGACAAATAAACTCTACACAATCCATCTCTGGACCAGCCAGGCCTGATTTAGTTTGTTTCTCAAATGACACTCTATTTCCTATTCAAGTTTCAAAGTTTATTTGCCACGTGCACAGGTGTAAAACAGTACAGTGAAATTCTTACCTTGAGAGCTCTTTCCCAACAGTGCAGTGATAATAATATACAGTAAATAACAATAGAAAATATTATAACATTTAATAAAACACACACAAGAACTACAATGTGAGTTAAATAATAGTATATATAGGTCAGTACCTTATTTAATGTGCAGGGGCACTGGAATGGTTGAGGTGGGTTTATACATACAAAGTACAAAATACATGTAAACAGGGCTGAAAACTGGTAGCAGGATAAGGAAATATTTCAATTGAAATAAATTCACTTGGCCCTAATCTATGGATTTCGCATGACTGGGAATACAGATATGGATCTGTTGGCCACAGATACCTTAAAAGAAAGTGGTAGGGAAAACCTGTAAGTATCTGGTGTAACCAGCATTTTCCTCATGCAGCGCAACACATCTCCTTTGCATAGAGTTGATCACGTTGTTGATTGTGATCTGTGGAATATTGTCCCACTGCTCTTCAATGGCTGTGCGAAGTTGCTGGATATTGGCGGGAACTGGAACACACGTCGATCCAGAGCATCCCAAACATGCTCAATTGGTGACATGTCTGGTGAGTATGGAGGTACAGATCCTTGCGTACAGATTCATTGTGTACACATCCTTACGACATGGGGCTGTGCATTATCATGCTGAAACATAAGGTGATGGCGGTGGCTGAATGGCACGACAATGGGCCTCAGGATCTCATGGCATCTCTGTGCATTCAAATTGCCATCGATAAAATGCAATTGCGTTGTCCATAGTTTATGCTTTCCTATACCATAACCCCACTGCTACCATGGGGCACTCTGTTGACAACGTTGACATCAGCAAACCACTCGCCCACACAACGCCATTCATGTGTTTTGCGGTTGTGACGTACTACCAAATTCTCAAAAACGACGTTGGAGGCGGCTTATGGTAGAGAAATTAACATTACATTATCTGGGAACACCTCTGGTGGACATTCCTGCAGTTAGCATGCCAATTGCATGCGTCCTCAAAACATCTGTGGCATGTGTGACACAAATTCACATTTTTAGAGAGGCCTTTTATTGTCCCCAGCACAAGGTGCTCCTGTGTATTGACCATGCTGTTTAATCAGCTTCTTAATATGCCACACCTGTCAGGTGGATGGATTATCTTGGCAAAGGAGAAATGCTCACTAACAGGGATGTGAACAAATTTGTGCACAAAAGTTTAGAGAAATAATATTTTTCAGGGGACTTTTATTTCAGCTCATGAAACATAGGACCAACACTTCATGTTGCGTATTTTTGTTCAGTGTACATGTAAATACGAGTAACAGTGACTAGAAGCAGTGTAAATAGATAACTATTAATGGTAATGTCAATCAATAATCAATGGACAGCAGCATAATGGAGTAATACATCTAATCAATTATAATTTTAGCTGAAGTGTAGGTTGTGTCTGAGTGGGTAGAGACCTGTAGATGGGCATAGAGTCTGGGCATAGAGTCTGGGCATAGAGTGTGGATAGTCTGTGTGAGAGGGAGAGCAGTACACTCTTAGAAAAAAAAGGGTTCTTTGTGGAGGGATAGGGTTCTTACCAAGAGCCGTTTTGATCAGAATAATCATTTTTGGAAGACAAGCGTTCTTTCTAAGGCAAAGGGTTCTATCTAGAACCTTTAACATCCTTTTGGGATGAAAGGGTTCTTTGATGCTCTGTTGCAGGGTCCATTTTCTGAATGATTTTTTTTAATGTAATATCTGTGTTTTTATATTTACATTGATTTGTTGGTACATTTTATGCTACACAAATATAAATAACATACAGTTTTCTAAACTAATCCAATCTGTTAGTAATTGGATTTATTGCACCAGTTATTGAGATGGTTGTTCAAGTTTAGATGATTAAGGTTGTCTCAGTATTCAATCTTCCCCACCCTGGCAGTCATTCTGAATGCAGGTTGCGGGTGATTAACAATTCCACATGTTGGATATCCTAACTATGGCTTGATTCCAATACAAATTACACATAACTTTGCAAGCCAGCATAATGTGACTTGCAGGCCTGATGTGGCCTGTAAACCAGGAGATTCCTAACACCACCGTGTTAGGGTATAGCTAGGCCCTCAAAGAAAGTTATACACACTGAGTGTCATAAACTGGTGAATCCAGGTGAATGCTATGATCCCTTATTGATGTTAAATCCAATTCAATCAGTGTAGATGGAGGGGAGGAGACAGTTTAAAGAAGGATTTTTAGATCATTGAGACATGGATTGTGTGTGTGCCATTCAGAGGGTGAATGGGCAAGACAAAGGTTTTAAGTGCCTTTGAACGGCATATGGTAGTAGGTGCCAGGCGCACCGGTGTTAAGAACTGCAACGCTGCTGGGTTTTTCACGCTCCACCACCTAAAAGACATCAAGCCAACTTGACACGACTGTGGGAAGCATTGGAGTCAACATGGGCCAGCATCCCTGTGGAATGCTTTCGACACCTTGTAGAGTCAATGCCCTGACGAATTGAGGGTGTTCTGAGGGCAAAAGGGGGTGCAACTCAATATTAGGAAGGTGTTCTGTGTATGTAATCTGTTGTCATAAATAAAAACATTTTTGTTATAAATGACATCTATTTGGCAAAGTAAGGTTTTGGTTGGGTTTTGATAGAGGATGTCACCATAGTCTAGAATAGGAAGCAGCAGTTGGGTTACTAAGGCATTTTTTATGGATATCTCTAAGCACTTGAACCTAAGCACTCAGTATACTCCCTCTCCGGCGCTCAAGGTCACCAGTCTGCTCATCATTACATACACCTGTCACCATAGTTACGCGTGCCAGCGCCTCATCAAACTCACCTGGACTCCATCACCTTCCTGATTACCTTCCCTATATATTGTTGCTGTTCCAGTGTTTCATGTCGGTACGCTACTCGTATTTCTTGTTTTTGTTCTATGTATTATCTATGATTAAATTCACTCCCTGTACTTGTTTCCTGACTCCTTAGCCCACACGTTACACCGACAAACTCCCTGGCCTGGTCACGTCTGTTTTGTTCCCAAATGTTGCCTAATCTCGATATAGTGCACTACTTATGGGCCCTGGTCAAAAGTAGTGCACTATGTAGGGAACAGGGTGCCAATTGCAACACAGCCGATGGATGACTCATGTTGTTGGTGATCATTAAACACGTTAATATTGCATTATTACAAGTTGCTTGTTGTAAATAACGCCGATGATAATGTGTTTCTAACTCCAATATGCCAGAGTGCAAATTGCCAAGAGGACGTTTGTGATGACTAACCCGTTGTCACAAATAATTACTGGTTTCTAACGTGTAATAATGCAGTCCCTAACGCTTCGTTGGTTGGTAAACTTGAAGTGATTATTTCCACTGGATACGTTCAAGCATGCATTCAACATGTCAATCACATTTTAGTAAGTAGCACGTCGAAATCAGAGAATCAAAGACAGAAAAAGACAAGTTGGAGCTATACTACGGTCGCCGAACATCCATTTTCTTTTTTCTTCAGTCTAACTTCCAGTCGGCTGCCCTCTCCCTTACACCTCCGTGATTCTTTATTGACTGTAGAGTGTAAGGCGTTGTTAAACCAGCATTGATGTAATAGTAGGCATTAGCCCTTTGAACTGCCCTTAATCTGACTTTAAATAAACTCACTCTAATACTTCAGATAAGGTGGCTGCATTCTCTCGCAGGCACGCACACACACACATGCACACAAACCAACACTATTGGGTGGAGAGACACTTATAATGGGGACGTGTGTGTGTGTGTGTGTGCGCGCGCGTCCGTGTGTGCATGCGTGTGCGTGCGTACATTTGTGTGTGTATGAGTGTGTGCCCATTATCCGTAGCCCATTATTATGGGCATAGTAGCATGCCCATACAAAGCCCTCGACACGGTGTACTAGAGCCTTGTGGAGACGCTACTTTCATTGGAATGTAATTGGAGAAGCACCATTGACCATAAATCACATTCAGCTCCCTCTCCTCCCTCAGCGCTGCCAGCACTCTTCTGTTTTCTGTGCTATGCCTCCCTCCATCTCTTCCTGCCGCCCTCCTTCCTTCCCTCCATTCCTCCCTCCTTTACAAAGTACGTCAGTCATGTGCAGCGGAGCGACGCAGAGGAACAAGGCCCCCTACTGGGTCCACAGCGCTAGGGTCAATGTGTGTCTGGGGCACAAACCACTGGAAACAGGGAGGGGGAGGGGGGGGGGGGGGAGAAAGAGAGGGATTAGGAGGAAAGACAGGAAGGGAGAGAAATGAATAATATGTGATAAGTCCCCGTCTTATTGTGTGATTTCTTCCAGTGTTTAGTTAAGTGAGATTTGCTTTGGGTGTTTTGTTGTTTTTTCGAATGCTTCAGAGAAGTTAATTTGTCGCCTCATTTGTCAACCGCTGAAATGCGTCAGCAGCATCTCAACGGTGTCAAGAGTCGAGAAATGCTCTTTTATCGACTGTGCACCGTTTTAAACGCGGGCTCTGCCACACTGAAAGCTGAAAGGGCACCACTGGAGACCTCATGTAACAAATTGATTCTGAAGTGGAAGAGGAAAACACAAGAGAGAGAGAAAGATGGCGGAGAAGCTTGTGGTGAAAGAGACTGATGACACAGGGGTCAAAGTATTTTACGAGACTGAAAAGTGTATCGCAGAATCAGCGATCGATGAGAATGGGAGAAAGAGAATCAGGAAATGGGTGTTGATTGGATATGAGGGAGGAAGATGATTTTGGGGTAAAGTGCAGTGGTAGAGGCAGACATAATGGATGGAGTATGAGAAGGCATTGCAAATGCAGAAAAAGAGAAAAATGAAAGAGACAAAAATAGAGAAGAGAAGGGAGGATGAATGAAAGGGTGTTGTAGACACAGAGAGACACAGAGAGACACAGAGAGGATGAATGAAAGGGTGTTGTAGACAGAGAGACACAGGGAGGATGAATGAAAGGGTGTTGTAGACACAGAGAGACACAGAGAGACACAGAGAGGATGAATGAAAGGGTGTTGTAGACAGAGAGACACAGAGAGGATGAATGAAAGGGTGTTGTAGACACAGAGAGACACAGAGAGGATGAATGAAAGGGTGTTGTAGACAGAGAGACACAGGGAGGATGAATGAAAGGGTGTTGTAGACACAGAGAGACACAGAGAGACACAGAGAGACACAGAGAGGATGAATGAAAGGGTGTTGTAGACAGAGAGACACAGAGAGACACAGAGAGGATGAATGAAAGGGTGTTGTAGACACAGAGAGACACAGAGAGGATGAATGAAAGGGTGTTGTAGACACAGAGAGACACAGAGAGACACAGAGAGGATGAATGAAAGGGTGTTGTAGACAGAGAGACACAGAGAGGATGAATGAAAGGGTGTTGTAGACACAGAGAGACACAGAGAGACACAGAGAGGATGAATGAAAGGGTGTTGTAGACACAGAGAGACACAGAGAGGATGAATGAAATGGTGTTGTAGACACAGAGAGACACAGAGAGACACAGGGAGGATGAATGAAAGGGTGTTGTAGACACAGAGAGAGCAAGAAAGAGGGTGTAGATATAGAGAGAGCCGGGTGGGAGGTCGTGAGTCAGGGGAGAGAGAGAGAGAGAGAGGGAGTGGGGAGAGGCAGAGATTGAGAGGGAGTGAGGCTGTTGTTTTAAGATCTGTATGGATGAGTGCGTTTACCCTCTCTGGGGAGGGGGCCGTTGGCTTTCTCTGTCTGTCATTCCACTCGCTTATACCTCGCTCCGAGGGAGAGGTAAAGGGCACTGTGTTAGTCTGGGGATCTTGCATCTTTTTTTCCATCCGCTTCTTCATTTTCCCTTTTTCTTTGTCCTGACCGTCTCGTTCTTCAATTCCCCCTCTTTTTCTGCTCCATGTCAACTCTGGCGTGGGATTTACGGAAAGGTCGTAGGTTTTCACTTCACCAACCATGGTCGCCATTACAGAGTACCCTGCAAGAATATGTTGCTTTGGTAGTGTTGTGTCTAATAGAGGACGTTCTAAATTCAAATTTTTGGGCCTTATCTGTAGACCACTGGTCGTTCCTTTTACGTGTTTTGGACGGCCACCAATGTCTACACTGACATTTAATATCAACCCCAGGCTTATTGAGCCTGTGAAGGTAAACATTAGAAGATTACATTATCTGATAAACGGTGTTTTAAACTGTTTAAACAACACTTCCACTAAAATGTGACTGAAATGAAGCTAAAATGGCAGATAATAATGTCCATGTATCGGCTACATAAGGGTGCGGATTTCCGGACTCAGATTAAGCCTAGTCCTGGACTAAAAAGCAAATTCAATTCCAAATCTCAATTGAAAATGCTTTTAAATCCAGGATTAGGATTAATCTGAGTACAGAAAACCACCCCAAGGAGTAGAGTTTAGTTTATTTCACCAGGTTACTCCTCTCAGAAACTACTATCACTGTTTTTGGGAAACATATATTGTACTGCACATGGGCAGTTTATCAAGGTAGTTAAACTAGAATAGAGGTGATTGGGAGGCAAGATCCCCACAGGTTAACTATGGAATATGTCTAAAACACATGCATGCGTGTGTGTGTGCCTCTCTCTCAGCAGGTGTAGCCGAACGTGTGTTACACTAATGTCATCCTGTGGCCGTCCTGCAGCTAAAAGCCAGGAGCATTCTCCTCTACACCTCTCAACGTCACCTTGCCCTCTCTCTTCCACTTTCCTCTCTCCTCCTCTCCCAGCCCCTTTGTCTGTTTGTCCTTTTTCATAATCTGTCTCTGTCCTTTCTCCTGTCTGCGTCTCAACTGATCATCTCAGCTGTGCTGAAGGTTACTAAGTCACTGATATAGAGAACAGTAGGAATGGATGATCACAAAGACTGACAGAGGGAAGGGGGGGTCCCTCCATCCATCCCTCATCCATCCATCCCTCCCTCCATCCTCCATCCATCCATCCCTCATCTATCCATCCCTCATCCAACCATCCCTCCATCCAACCATCCCTCCCTCCCTCCCTCCCTCCCTCCCTCCCTCCCTCATCCCTGTCCTTCCCGTCTGTTTTTCTTCTTCCTTTATCTCTGACACCTCTCCCTCTCCCTCCCTCTCTCCCTCTCTCATTCTCTTCTCCTCCTGGTGCTCTGTCGTTTGACAGCTGTCAATCGCACACACACACTGCCAAGGTGGCAGCAGCAGGGAGTTTGTTGTGACCTGTGTGTGTGAGTGTGTGTGTGCGCGTGTGTGTATCTATATGTATATAAACACCAGCTCACCAGAGCACAAAGCATGTTGGCTAGCAGATCACACAAATCTAAAACCCTCACTAGTGCTGCTTGGTGAATCACGAACCACACACACTCCAGTGTGTTCTGTAGAGAAGCCAATGTTACACACAATTACGTTGAAACCCTCCTCTCCATCATGCTCCAGCTGCACATATGAATGCATGCCCACACGTGCCATTTGTACTCTCACATGCTCGCAAAAAGAGAAAGGCATTAGTCGACGTTGTATGCTATCTGTACGCACATGAGGTCACATTCAGAGTTCCTGCATGCTCCACTAACCAAACTAAACAACTAAACAAATCTGACATTCTAATCACCAAACACAGACATTCTGATGACTTCCTGCTATGCAGGCGGCTAAGCTTTCTACAAACTTTTGGTTAAACCGTGAAGGCCAAAGCCATTTCTTCACATTTGTATTATTTTTGGATAAACACAATCTCAACTCTCTCTCTCTCTCTCTCTCTCTCTCTCTCTCTCTCTGGCTGCCTTTCTCCGTGGCGCTCCACGTTTATTTATACATTACCCGTCTTTTCTTAATAATCTCTCCCTCTTATCTTTAAATTTTCTCCCTTTTCTTCCCTCCGTCTCGACCTCTCTATCTTCTCCTCTCCTCTATCTCCATTTCTGTGCTTCTGTTCCTTTCTCACCCCCCCCCCTCCCTCCCCCACTGCCTCCCCCTCTCCCCTTATCTCTTCCCCCTATATCCCTTCATCTCTCCTTTTTTACCTTCTCTATCTCTTCGCCTGGCTCGCTCTGCATTCCGTGGTCCCTCACTCCCCGCCCTCCGTGCTGTCCCCCCTGGCCCTGACTGAAATTAAAACCTGACCGTGATGGCTTGGCCTGTCCACCTCTCCCGCCAAGGCCTGGCCATATGGGCCTATGAAATAGACCTTGAAGTATAAGATAAAGTGCATCAAAACTGCCACGGACTCGTGGCTCTGTGGGCGCTGTATATTTTTAGATACCGTTTCACATTTTTACAAGCTGTTTCTGTGCCTCTTTTTCTCCACCCTCCTCTCTCTCCCTCTCTCCCTTTCTCCCTCTCCCCTCTCCCCTCTCTCTCTCTCTCTCTCTCTCTCTCTCTCTCTCTCTCTCTCTCTCTCTCCCTTTCTCCCCTCTCTCCCTATCTCCCTCTCTCCCTCTCTCCTCTCTCTCTTTCTACCCTCTCTCTCTCTCTCCCTCCCTTTTTCCCTCTCTCCCCTCTTTCTCTCTCTCTCTCTCTCTCTCTCTCTCTCTCTCTCTCTCTCTCTCTCCCTCTCTCTCTCTCTCTCTCTCTCCCTCTCCCTCTCCCTCTCTCTCTCTCTCTCTCTCCCTCTCTCTCTCTCTCTCTCTCTCCCTCTCCCTCTCTCTCTCTCTCTCTCTCTCTCCCCCTCTCTCTCTCCCTCTCTCCCCTCTCTCTCTCACCCCTTCCCCCCCTTTCTTTCTTCCTCTCTTCCTCTCTCTCTCTCACTCTCTCTCTTTCTCTCTCTCTCTTTCTCTTTGTTATAGTCAGACAGACTGGTCTCAGTCTGACAGTGAGGCGAGAGTCTGCACTGATTAAAGTAGTTAACAAGGCTCTCTCATTCAGTGTGTGTGTGTGTGTGTGTGTGTGTGTGTGTGTGTGTGTGTGTGTGTGTGTGTGTCGGTGTGTGTCGGTGTGTGTCGGTGTGTGTGTGTGTGTGTGTCGGTGTGTACACGTTTTACTTGTACCAAAAGAATAGTAAACCAACAAAAATTCAGAGAATTTAGAACATTTTGCCGGTCCCCAAAATTAGGATTGGAATTTGGGTAAGGGTTAGTAGTCAGGTTTAGGGTTAGGTGTTGGGGTTAGGGTTAGGGTTAGTAGTTAGGTTTATGGTTAGGAGTTGGGGTTAGGGCTAAGGTTGGGGTAAGGGTTGAGGTTAGGGTTAGGGAAAATAAGATTTTGAATGGGAATAAATAAATAATAAATAGTTGGTTCCCAAAATGTTCTCACAAGTATACAGTAGTAAGACACAAGTGTGTGTGTGTGTTTGTGTGTGAAACACAGGGTGGGTCTGTGTGCATGTGAGACTGGGTGTGTGTTAGACTGTGAAACTGTCACTCATCTGACCAGGGTGTCAGAGTAGGGAGAGGCACAGCTGTAGGATCTTAGCAGTTCAGATGATTCAGTGTGTGTGTATGTGTTTGTTCTTGTGTGTGCACGTGTGTGCGGTTATGTATGGTTTGCAGTGGTGTGCTGGGGCGCCAACATAAAGGCTGGTGATGCTTCTTGGGTAAATAAACTGATCAGGAAGGCTAGCTCTGTTCTGGGGATTAGCCTTGACACTCTAGAGGAGGTGGCCGAGAGACGGATCCTGGCCAAACTGCTGGCCATCATGGACAACGTCACCCACCCTCTGCATGCCATGGTTATGATGCAGAGCGGCACCTTCAGTCACAGACTGATCCCACCACGGTGTGCCAGAGAGCGCTACAGGAGGTCCTTCCTGCCGGCGGCTATTAGACTATTTAATGCCTCACCGGGGTGCCGTGCCGTCGGCAACATAGACCTGGAACTGTTGGGTGTTAGGACCTAATTTAACAATTATATATCCATCCGTGAGTAACTCTGGTCTGTAATCACTCATTCACTCAGGACTTATTCATTCAGGACTGTATATACATATTCATGTACAGTTGTTATATCATATCACGTGCAATATTGCAAGTAATTCTTGGACTGAACTTACGTAGTCATTCACTCAGGAATGCATATTAGTATCCTGTCAGTTGTATCTTTTTTCATTGCTTTTAGTATATCGAATGTGCAATATGTGCATTTATCTGTAATTAAACCCTGCACTAAGGACTGTATTTTGAGGGAATTATTATTATTACTCTAAATTATATCATACGCACATTTAGCTATTTAAGTATCTCTTCCTGTCATTTACCTGTACAGTTAATGTAACCATGCAAATATTTGCTTACCTGTACATTTAACTGTCCATTTACCTGTATAGTATAGTTAACCATGCAAATATTCCTTATTTATCTATATCAACTTGCAATATTTGTATACATTTTTTTCACCTAACACTCTGTAACAATATATAGTGTACATATTCAGCCATTCACCCATACTATGCGATGTCTTTTTATAGCTTTTTGCACTCCAGATTTCTGTATCATGTATCGTGTATCTGTCTTTAGTGTATTTTCGTTCTGGCATTTTCCACCTGCCCTGTGTTTTTTCGTAGCTGCTTGACAAATAAATTTCCCCTCGGGATCAATAAAGTATCTATCTATCTATCTATCTATCTATCTATCTATCTATCTATCTATCTATCTATCTATCTATCTATCTATCTATCTATCTATCTATCTATCTATCTATCTATCTATCTATCTATCTATCTATCTATATATCTATCTATCTGCCTGTGTGTGTGTGCCTATAGGCTGTGGTCAAATGTATTGCACTAAATAAGAAATAGGGTGTCAATTGGGACGCTGTATGATGAGTTACTCTTTCAGGTGCACAGATTAAAACCTGAATCTAAGAAAAACTCTATTAATTATGAAAAGGCACCAGCACATTGCTGAGCTGCAGTACCTACCACTCTGAGGAGGGAGGGAGGGAGGAGAGGGAAGAGAGAGAGAGAGAGAGAGAGGGGGGGGGGGGGGGGGGGGGGGAGAGCGAAAGGGGGGGGTGGAGTGAGGGAGGGTGAAAGAGAAAGACAGAGAGGGAAAAGAGAGAAAGGAAGGAAGAGAGAGAGAGAGAGAGAGAGAGAGAGAGAGAGAGAGAGCTCAGAGCTGTATCATCGCAAATATAGCCAGACAGATATGGCCAGCCTATCTAAAGTGTTCGTTTTGTCTGGGCCACAGTACTATGACCAGTGTTTTTCCATTTATGTTTTGAGGTTGGACTTTTAGCACGTAGGGCGCACCGATTGGTGTCACCTCGTTAGTCAGTATGTGCTACACCTGTGTTGGTTGCCATCTCGTTAGTGGGAAGGTGTTTCACCTGTGCTGGCCCAGGTGATATTTAAGATTGGCTGGCCCAGTGCTCCAGTTGTCTTGAGAGATTTGGAGGGTTAACGCCGTTAGTTGGCGCTCTCTCTATTTGATTTCAAAAAACATTCCTTTGTCTGATCTTCCCTGTTTTTGTTTTGTTTGGTTTGCTTCCTGTCTTTGAGTTTGGGGGTTTTCTTTTCTTTGCCTCTTCTGGGGCAAATCTAGTGGGCGCTCATGGTGGCTGTCTTAAGTTCCAGTTGTTGTTGCTAGTCAGCTTTCTGTGGACATGAGTGTCTTTCAGAACCCTCCTATAATCCCACCTGTTTTGGAAAGTACGAGATTACTGTTTATTACTAATTACTTATTACTACTGTAATTCCAGGTAATGCCCGTCTTTGTCTTCTCCGTATTATTGGCGGTCCTTAGCATCGATTTCATTTGACAATTTAACATTTTTGGTTATTGACTTGATTGTGTCAAACCACATACACACAGTACATACATTTTAACACTTGTCAGGGATGACAGTCAATTACTTTATTTCCAATCATAAGAACCTTGAATCCATATTAGAAGAAGTAATTGTCAACCTACAGCTGTAAGTAAACTTGCAGACAGTCTTTGTCTGGGTATTACATAGAGCGAAGAACTCCCCTTGGAGAAGACCTTGACATAGGTTCACCCACGTTAATGCTTTATCACAGAGAATAACTTGAACGTATGTATTCTCTCCTGTTAAGTCTTTATGTGCCTCCCAAGTCACGGCCCTGAGGAGAGAGCGATGGAATAAACAGAAGAACCACGTGTTCTTGTGTCAGTCAATTATTCAGGAAGCTAAATATGGTCCATCTTCCACCACTCTGCTCTTGCTGCTCTAAACCTGTATGGCCCGAACTCACCTTGTACCAGGATACAGATTTAGTCGCTATCTGAGTAGTTTTCCTCAACACTGCTCCAGTGTACTGTAAAATGTGGCGTTTAGCATTATCAGTGCCCTCCTGTGTAACGTGTAAATAATTACCCTGGGTGTCTTCGCTTGGCTGTGTAAGGCAAGCTGTAGGTTGTTTGCACAAACAGATATTTTAGGAAGGGATCGAACATTCATGGAGGCAGAAAGAGGCCTTCTCTGGAGCATACATACTGTGTGTTTTTTTTCTGTGTATGTTGTAATTATTTTCACATGGTGTGCTATATGAGATATACAGTGCCTTCAGAAAGTATTCACACCCCTGGCCTACACACAATACCCCATGCCTACACACAATACCCCATAACGTCAAAGTGGAGTTGTGTTTTTCAAATTTTTTACAAGTTAATAAAAAATGAAAAGCTGAAATGTCTTTAGTCAATAAGTAATCAACCCCTTTGTTATGGAAAGCCTAAATAAGTTGCATGGACTCACTCTGTGTTCATTGATAGTGTTTACCCCACAAATACAATTATCTGTAAGGGCCCTCAGTCGAGCATTCAATTTCAAACACAGATTCAACCACAAAGACCATGGAGGTTTTCCAATGCCTCACAAAGAAGGGCACCTATTGGTAGATGGGTAAAAATAAGACATTGAATAATCCTTTGAGCATAGTGAAGTTATTCATTACACTTTGGATGGTGTATCAATACACCCAGTCACTACAAAGATACAGGCGTCCTTTCTAACTCAGTTGCCGGAGAGGAAGGAAACTGCTCTCGGGATTTTACTATGAGGCCAATGGTGACTTTAAAACAGTTACAGAGTTTAATGGCTGTGAGAGGAGAAAACTGAGGATGGATTACAACAACATTGTAGTTACTCCACAATACTAACCTAATTGACAGAGTGAAAAGAAGGAAGCCTGTACAGAATACAAATTGTGTTATGGGTATGCTTGTAATTAAGGACTGGGGAGTTTTTCAGGATAAATAATAAACTAATTGGAGCTAAGCACAGGCAAAATCCTAGAGGAAAACCTTGTTCAATCTGCTTTTCACCAGACACTGGGAGATGAATTCACCTTTCAGCAGGACAATAACCTAAAACACAAGGCCAAATCTACACTGGAGTTGCTTACCAAGAAGACATTAAATGTTCCTGAGTGGCTGAGTTACTATTTTGACAAAAATCTACTTGAAAATCTATGGCTATATCTGAAAATGGTTGTTTAGCAATTATCAACAACCAATGTGAGAGAGCTTGAAGAATAAAAAAAAATGGACAAATGTTGCACAATCCAGGGATGCAAAGCTCTTAGAGACTTACCCAGAAGGACTCATATTTTCACTTGTCATTATGGGGTATTGTGTGTAGATGGTTGAGGAAAAAATTAATTTTGAATTCTGGCTGCAACACCACAAAATGTGGAATAAGTCAAGGAGTGTGAATACTTTCTAAAGGCACTGTATGGTAACTGTATGTGTGTATAAGGATAAGTAATGGACAGTATGTGTGTTGATATGCTAACGCACAAATTTGCATACTGACCATGTCACTCTATTGGGCTGAGAGAGAGATTGGCACTGTGTTGAAGGCCCAGACTAAATATGGGTAGCACTCTTTTTCTCCCCTCTCTCTCCCTTTCTACTTCTCTCCACAATTATTTCTCTCTCTCTTCGGTTCTATCCCTCTCTCTCATTCTCTCTGTCTGTCTCTGTCTCTGTCTCTGTCTCTCTCTGTCTCTGTGCTAACCCAAAGGAGAGGCTTAAAGAGTTAGCTTTGTGAAAGCTAACACCCCACTGTAGCAGACTTCCTATGAGAGTTGCTGAGGCTTTCACACACCACACTTCAAAGCTCATATGCTGCTCTTTGAAACCTTAGAAGTAGGTATGGTTCTGTTGTCTTATGGCTTCAGTGTGTTTCTTCCTGGGTTTACTTTTTTATTCCTCGGGCTGTTCGCTGGCATTCTTTGGTTTATGTGTTTGCCTATGACGGTATGTGTGTATGTGTGTGTGTGTGTGTGTGTGTGTCTCTTACATGAGTCAAATGTAATGGTGTCTGTTGCACATGTTGTTAATGGTTGCCGTTCATACAAAGACCTGTACATACAGTGGGGAGAACAAGTATTTGATACACTGCCCATTTTGCAGGTTTTCCCACTTACAAAGCATGTAGAGGTCTGTCATTTTTATCATAGGTACACTTCAACTGTGAGAGACGGAATCTAAAACAAAAATCCAGAAAATCACATTGTATGATTTTTAAATAATTATTTTGCATTTTATTGCATGACATAAGTATTTGATCACCTACCAACCAGTAAGAATTCCGGCTCTCACACACCTGTACGTTTTTCTTTAAGAAGCCCTCCTGTTCTCGACTCATTACCTGTATTAACTGCACCTGTTTGAACTCGTTACCTGTATAAAAGACACTTGTCCACACACTCAATCAAACAGACTCCAACCTCTCCACAATGGCCAAGACCAGAGAGCTGTGTAAGGACATCAGGGATATAATTGTAGACCTGCACAAGGCTGGGATGGGCTACAGGACAATAGGCAAGCAGCTTGGTGAGAAGGCAACAACTGTTGGCGCAACTATTAGAAAATGGAAGAAGTTCAAGATGACGGTCAATCTCCCTCGGTCTGGGGCACCATGCAAGATCTCACCTCGTGGGGCATCAATGATCATGAGGAAGGTGAGGGATCAGCACAGAACTATACGGCAGGACCTGGTCAATGACCTGAAGAGAGCTGGGACCACAGTCTCAAAGGAAACCATTAGTAACACACTACGCCGTCATGGATTAAAATCCTGCAGCGCACGCAAGGTCCCCCTGCTCAAGCCAGCGCATGTCCAGGCCCGTCTGAAGTTTGCCAATGACCATCTGGATGATCCAGAGGAGGAATGGGAGAAGGTCATGTGGTCTGATGAGACAAAAATAGAGCTTTTTGGTCAAAACTCCACTCGCCGTGTTTGGAAGAAGAAGAAGGATGAGTACAACCCCAAGAACACCATCCCAACCGTGAAGCATAGAGGTGGAAACATCATTCTTTGGGGATGCTTTTCTGCAAAGGGGACAGGACGACTGCACCGTATTGAGGGGAGGATGGATGGGGCCATGTATTGCGAGATCTTGGCCAACAACCTCCTTCCCTCAGTAAGAGCATTGAAGATGGGTCGTGGCTGGGTCTTCCAGCATGACAACGACCCGAAACACACAGCCAGGGCAACTAAGGAGTGGCTCCGTAAGAAGCATCTCAAGGTCCTGGAGTGGCCTAGCCAGTCTCCAGACCTGAACCCAATAGAAAATCTTTGGAGGGAGCTGAAAGTCCGTATTGCCCAGCAACAGCCCCGAAACCTGAAGGATCTGTATGGAGGAGTGGGCCAAAATCCCTGATGCAGTGTGTGAAAACCTGGTCAAGAACTACAGGAAATGTATGATCTCTGTAATTGCAAACAAAGGTTTCTGTACCAAATATTAAGTTCTGCTTTTCTGATGTATCAAATACTTATGTCATGCAATAAAATGCAAATTAATTACTTAAAATTCATACAATGTGATTTTCTGGAATTTTGTTTTAGATTCCGTCACTCACAGTTGAAGAGTACCTATGATACAAATTACAGACTTCTACATGCTTTGTAAGTAGGAAAACCTGCAAAATCGGCAGTGTATCAAATACTTGTTCTCCCCACTGTAGCTAGACATGACTGCCTTGTTGACTTTATAGCCTCACCAACAGCACACATTCACAAAAACATTCTCTTGTTATTGGAGGCTGGTTTGATGTTGACTATGATGTGTCTTCTTGTATACCAACTGTGCCAGATATTGTTGTTGTGGGGGGAAAGCCAGAGGGAGACGCTCATTTTGGAAGTGGGTTGCTCTTTTCACTCTTACATGGAGCAGGCCTTTGCTGAGAAGTTACTGAAATACCAGCGCCTGTGCCATTTCTGAACAGCCTCGGTTATCAGTGCAAGCTTCTGGAGCTGGTATTCGGGA
Source organism: Thymallus thymallus (assembly GCA_023634145.1). NCBI lineage: Eukaryota > Metazoa > Chordata > Actinopteri > Salmoniformes > Salmonidae > Thymallus > Thymallus thymallus. The sequence continues at coordinate 5,615,432 of CM042396.1, read as the reverse complement.
GCTAAACGAGATACTTCTCCGTGTGGAGAAGGAGGTGCTATCTGTATCTATAAGTGTCCAAATATCCATGTCCTTAGAAACGTTGGAATCCTTCTCGAGTGTAATGTGATTTGTCGACTCAAATAAAGTATTTAATATTTGTGTGTGTGACTCCAGGAGTCCTCTTACCTCTTGGCTCTTCTACACCATTGTCTCATCAACGTGGCCTGTAGCCTGAGAGGAGACATTTCTACAAGATAAGCACTGTGCTCTCGTATGCCTGCGGGGGGCGCTGTGGAGAATTCACTGTGATGAGAGCCTCCATTCTCTGACACCAACCCATTTAGACTGAGCTCTCAGAAAGCGGGCATCGTCCGCACCACAGTACAGCTCTTCTGAGAGAACGAGGGAATAGATTAAGAAGGAGAGAGAATGAGATCTGCTTTTCATCAAGAGGTGAGAAGGAGGCCTTTAATATCCACTCACAGTTAGAGACTCACCTTCAGAGATAGGGCAGTGTCCAAAATGGCTCCCCATTCCTTACAGTGCACTACTTTTGACCAGAGCCCATATGTTTCTGGGCCCGGTTCCCCAAAGGATCCTAAGGCTAAGTTCTTTGTTAAAACTTAGGATCCAATAGTTCTAATGATAAACTTGCTTTTGGGGAACCGGGCCCTGGTCAAAAGTAGTGCACAATATAGTGTTGGTGAAAATACATGATTATAGACTATTAGTTATGTACTTCTAAAGTACACTGTAAAGAAAGTACTTCAAAGTCTGGTATTTATTTGGTCTGGTGTGACATCACCTGGTGGTATTTTACTATCAGCTCTCCACTAATCAGAGAACGGCCTTTGTTTCCACCTGCCCTCTCTATTGGCTGTTTTGCCACTATGAGGACCTGTTTCCCTAATGTAATGTGTGCAGTCAGACTGAATTACACAGGCTGGTGCTGTGTGTGTGTGTGTGTGTGTGTGTGTGTGTGTGTGTGTGTGTGTGTGTAGAGCAGCACCCACCACCAGCCCCCTGAGTCATCTCTGAATCATCACTATACTCCAGTCAGATCCAGGGGTAATCCCAGGCCTTTTTTACCCCCCGCCTCAGCATTTGTTTTCAGACTCCATTTTGGATCGAAACACAGTAAACCGTGCGCTAATTGCGAGGCTAACCCAATCAGCGGAGGGAGGATTTGCTGGAGACGGTGAGCTGTCCCTGTGTCGTCCCACAGCTAGAGGAGCCTGTCCTTCTTCTATTAGTTAGACCAATGGACAAATCAGAGGAAGAAATGGATTCTACATCACTATGTTACTGGTACATTTATTACATGACTGCATCAATTGACTATATACAGGCTGCATAATAATTTACTCTGTCGCCACAGAAAATTATCACAGTGCCATGCCATTAATTTTCTAATAAAAGCTGAGTATTGGGGTATTGTCCAGGCAAAGATTTTTAGTGTAGCAATATTAAGTTGTATGAAATTAAATCAGATGTGAAAAATTTGTTTGGTGAGCTCATTAAGCCTTGAACTTCATAGACAAGTGCATCCAATCATGAGAAAAGGTATTTAAGGTGGCCAATTGCAAGTTGTTGTTCTCTGAAGAGTGGCAACATGGGGGCCTCAAAACAACTCTCAAATTACCTGAAAACAAAGATTGTTCAACATTATGGTTTAGGGGAAGGCTACAAAAAGCTATCGCAGAGATGTAAGCTGTCAGTGTCCACTGTGAGGAACATAGTGAGGAAATGGAAGACCACAGGCACAGTTCTTGTTAAGGCCAGAAGTGGCAGGCCAAGTAAAATATCATAGAGGCAAAGGCGAAGGATGGTGAGAACGGTCAAAAACAGCCCACAGACCACCTCCAAAGACCTACAACATCATCTTGCTGCAGATGGTGTCACTGTGCATCGTTCAACAATTCAGCGCACTTTGCACAAGGAGAAGTTGTACGGGAGAGTGATGCGGAAGAAGCCTTTTCTGCACACACGCCACAAACAGAGTCGCTTGAGGTATGCAAACGCACATTTGGACAAGCCAGCTTCATTTTGGAATAAGGTGCTGTGGACTGATGAAACAAAGATTGAGTTATTTTGTCATAACAAGGGGCGTTATGCATGGCGGCAAAAGAACACAGCGTTCCAAGAAAAACACTTGCTACCCACAGTAAAATTTGGTGGGGGTTCCATCATGCTGTGGGGCTGTGTGGCCAGTGCCGGTACTGGGAATCTTGTTAAAGTTGAGGGTCGCATGGATTCCACTCAATATCAGCAGATTCTTGGGAATAATGTTGAAGAATCAATCACAAAGTTGAAGTTACGCCGGGGCTGGATATTTCAACAAGACATCGACCCAAAACACTGCTCAAAATCTACCCGGGCATTTATGCAGAGGAACAAGTACAATGTTCTGGAATGGCCATCCCAGTCCCCAGACCTGAATATCATTGAGAATCTGTGGGATGATTTGAAGCGGGCTGTCCATGCTCGGCAACCATCAAACCTAACTGAACTGGAGATGTTTTGTAAGGGGGAATGGTCCAAAATACCTTCATCCAGAATCCAGACACTCATTAGAGGCTATAGGAAGCGTCTAGAGGCTGTTATTTTAGCAAAAGGAGGCTCTACTAAATATTGATGTGATTTTTCTGTTGGGGTGCCCAAATTTATGCACCTGTCTAATTTCGTTTTGATGCATATTGCACATTTTCTGTTAATCCAATAAACCTAATTTCACTACTGAAATATTACTGTGTCCATCAGTTATTTGATAGATCAAAATGAAATTGCTGATACAAACACCCAATTATTTATAAATGGAAATCATGGAAATTGTCATACGACTGTATATATAGTCAATTGATATAAATTCATTAGGCCCTAACCTATGGATTTCAAAAGACTGGGCAGGGGCGTAGCCATGGGTGGGCCTGGGAGGGCATAGGCCCATCCACTTGGGAGCCAAGCCCTCCCATTGGGCAGCCATGCCCAGACAATCAGTATGAGTTTTTCCCCACAAAAGGGGTTCATTACAGACAGAAATACTCCTCAGCTTCATCAGCTGTCCTGGTGGCTAGTCTCAGACGATCCCGCATGTGAAGAAGCCAGATGTGGAGGTCCTGCACTTGCGTGGTTACACGTGGTCAGCGGTTGTGAGGCCGGTTGGACGTACTGCCAATTTCTCTAAAACGACGTTGGATGAGGCATAGAATTTTCTGGCAACAGCGCTGGTGGACATTCCTGCAGTCAGTATGTCAATTGCACGCTCCCTCAAAACACATTTTTGCACATTTTTAGAGTGGCCTTTTATTGTCCCCAGCACAAGGTTCACCTGTGTAATGATCATGCTGTTTAATCAGCTTCTTGATATGCCACACCTGTCAGGTGGATGGATTATCTTGGCAAAGGATAAATGCTCACTAACAGGGAAGTAAACAAATTTGTGCACAAAATTTGAGAGAAAAAGCTTTTTTGTGCATATGGGACATTTCTGGAATCTTTTATTTCAGCTCATGAAACACGGGATCAACACTTTATATTCTTGTTCAGCGTAGATACACTAACACTACTAATACTAACAGTCAATGCTGTTACTGTAACAGCAGTGACATGAATGTAACTATAATGAACCATGTAACATAATGAATCATGTAACGGTATTGAACATTTTATATATGCGATGGCAATCTCAGACTAAAGTACGTAGCAAATGACAGAGCAGCAGAAGAGTTTAGTGTGATTCGTCAGGCTAGGTCAGACAGCAGCCTGCATGTGAACAGCATTTAGATCTAGTGATCTACTATTACTAACAGTCAATGCTTTTGGTATTGTGATGGTATTGACAGTAATGTAACGGTAATGACTAACATTAATGACCATATTGTTTATACTCATCCACAATGGAGAGGTTTGGTTGGATATGATGGGTCAAACAGCGCAGCCTGCATGTAAACAGCATGTAGATCTACTATTACTAACAGTCCGTGGTGTTACTCTTAACAGTATTGTCTGTGATGTAACGGTAATGGCCATTTTGTCTATGCTCATTCACAATGGAGGTTGGTTTGGTTGGAAATGAGATTTTATTTAGATCTTCCACTGCAGAACAGACCGCTAGTTTCTGTCCACTGTGGTCTGTCTCTTTTACAGTTGCTCTGTTATTTATTGATAGTGGCTGTATTCTCAAAATACTTGTTTTAGTGGAGACCGTGGTGCAAGGTACAGTACTGCTATCTTTGTCTTAGTCTCTCCCCTCTCTCTACACTCTTAGGAACAAAGGTGCTATCTGGAACCTAAAATGGTTCTTCAGCTGTCCCCATAGGAGAACCCTTTGAAGAACCTTTTTTGGTTCCAGGTAGAACCCTTTTGGTTCCAGGTAGAACTCTTTTGGGTTCCATGTAGAACCATTTCCACAGAGGGTTCTACCTGGAACCAAAAAGGGTTCTTCAAAGGGTTCTACAATGGGGACAGCCGAAGAACCCTTTTGGAACCCTTTTCTTCTAAGAGTGTAGGCTGTCTTCACCAGCTTGTGCTGGCTGTACTAACGAGCAGTGCTTTCCAACTCATAGGAAAATGATGATGATACAGCAGAAACGACACAGAGACAATGCACAGCGGAGAGAGAGAGAGAGAGAGAGAGGGAGAGGATGAGAAAGAGAGACAGAGAGACTCTTTTTTCCCTGCACTACTACATATATGTGTATCCCTGGGGTGCACTACATCTCTGTCTCTCCCTCTGCCTCCCTTTCTCTCCATTTTATTCACTTGTTTGTCATCTTCACTGTATTTTCCCCTCTTTGTCCTGTTAAGATTCCCCCACTAGCCCCTCCCCTCTTCCCCCACTAGCCCTTCCCCTCTTCCCCCACTGGCCCCTCCCCTCTTCCCCCACTAGCCCTTCCCCTCTTTGTCACACAACACAATGCGACAGATGTCTCAAGTTTTGAGGGAGCGTGCAATTGGCATGCTTAATTTCTTTACCATAAATTGCCTCCAATGTCGTTTTAGAAAATGTGTCAGTACGTCCAACTGGCCTCACAACTGCAGACCACGTGTATGGCGTTGTGTGGGCCGAGCGGTTTGCTGATGTCAACGTTGTGAACAGAGTGCCCCATGATGGCGGTGGGGTTATGGTGTGGGCAGGCATAACCTGCGGACAACAAACACAATAGCATGTTATCGATTTGAAATTTAAATGAACAAAAATACTGTGATGAGATCCTGAGGCCCATTTATAAAAGGTATCTGTGACCATCAGATGCATATCTGTATTCCCAGTCATGTGCAATCCATAGATAAGGGCCTAATGAATTTATTTCAATTGACTGATTTCCTCATATGAACTGTAACACAGTAAAATCAATGAAATTGTTGCCTGAACAAATTTTTGTTCAGTATATAAGTCTGACTCCACACACCTATAGAGCATCCTCCTCCATCACCCTCCTCCATCACCCTCCTCCTCCATCACCCTCCTCCTCCACCCGCCTTTGACTCTGTCTGTGCCTTTATGACGGAACTGTAATCTAACATTCTGTCCTTATGTTATGTGTTTCCCGTATAGTGTGTTACTAAAGCCGCAGTGCTCAACACACACACCCACAGAATATACACACACACACTTGAAAATGCACACACAATCTCACTCCTTCCTTTCCCCCTACTCTCTCAATGACAGAAGCTACTTTCTACTTCTACCCCCCATTATCATCCATGATTCCCCGTCATCACACTCTCCATCTTTCCTCTTCCTTTCACTATCTCTTACTCTATTCTCGCTCTCTCTCTCCCCTTCTCTCTCCCCCCCCCCAACTCGTTCCCTCTTTCTCTCTCTTTCCCCTCTCTAGTTTTTTTTTCCCTCCCCCTCTCTCTCCCATCTCCAGCACTCTCTCTAAATATAGTCCCTTTGAAGCATGGCCGTGTTGTTGTTTTTTTTTTTTTTTCTGCAACACTGCGAGACAGAAATCTGTCATCCAACATCTGAGAGAGGAGTGAAGGAGATACGATTGACGGCAAGGAAAGAACAGCAGTTAAGGGATACGATATTTGTCTGTCTGGTCGTAATGCAGACAAGAAGAAAGGGAAGATAAAAAGAGAGGTAGCGATGGTGGAGGAGAAAAAGACCCAGAAAAGAGAGAGAGAGAGGGAGGGGTTGTGAACCTCATTTTGTAATTGAATAATAATCTCCCACACACAATACGAGACCTAAACTAGTATTGTGTGTGTGTGTGTGTGCGTGCGTGCGTGCGTTGTGTGCATGTATGTGAGCGTTCACTCGTGTGTGCGTTTGCTCATTTTGTGTGTGTGAGAGAGAGACATTGTAATTGAGTGAAAGAGTGTGATAAAGTAGAGAGGGAGAGAGGAAACCCTAAGGCTGAATGCAATGCAATACTGGCGCCTAACGTTACATCGTAGTCAATACAGCCATTTATCCTGACACTGATTCCAACCCACAGCTCATCAGTTGTCCTTTCCATCCTTTCAGGATAAGCATAATACGTTTGTATAATAATGCTTTGTACAATTATGATACTGAGTATACATAGTATGATTAACAGCCATGTTATGGGGTAGGATGTTACATCATGTCACCTCATCTCCTCACCTACAGGCGATGACTGTATACACGCACGCAGGCACGCAGGCACACACGTCACATGTCCCAACCCAAGGCTGACCTTCTGCACCTGCTAACACACTGGTACACTGTGTTCGGGCGGCGTGCGCGCATGGGACCCCTTCACATGTATGTGTATCCCTCCTCCCTGTGGTAGAAGAGCCACACGTCTCCCAATGGCATGATCTCCTTCCGCCTCACCGACCCAGACTATGTCATGCTCATGGGAATGACAGTAGGCTTGAAGGCTTGGATATTATTTTCTGCAGCAACCCTGGTTGGTTTTGCCACTGGGAATTGAATGAGAAAATGGTAAAGTAGTCCCTCCCTCCCTCACTCACTCTCTCTCCCCCCCCACTCTCCCTTCCTCTCTCTCCGTCCCTCCCTCCCTCCCTCCCCCTGTCTCCTCTCCCCTATCTCCTCTCCCCTCTCTCTCTCTTGCCAGTCTACGTAGAGAGGGCTACACGGTGCAGGTGGCGGTGAACGACTACCTGGACATCTACTGCCCACACTACAACACCACCGCCACCAGCCAGCGCGGGACACTGGAGCGCACCGTGGCCGAGCAGTATGTCCTCTACATGGTCAGCTACCGCGGCTACCGCACCTGCGACCCCCAGATGGGCTTCAAGCGCTGGGAGTGCAACCGGCCACACGCGCCCCACGCGCCCATCAAGTTCTCTGAGAAGTTCCAACGCTACAGCGCCTTCTCCCTGGGCTACGAGTTCAACGTGGGCCACGAGTACTACTACATCTGTGAGTGGAGTATTTCTATACTAAGTCTGTATATGAGTATAATAATGATGTAATGAGGATTGTACCACTACATCTGTAACTGGTGGAGTTGAGATACTTGTTCTCTACATAGTGTCATAGTCGAATGACAATTGATTGCATGGGCTATCTATAGAATGCTTTCCCAAGTGCAGGTACTTTACATCGTAAGTGGGAATTGGCTTCAGCTATTAGCAATGTGTAGTACCCACACACATACCTGTAGTACCCACACACATACCTGTAGTACCCACACACATACCTGTAGTACCCACACACATACCTGTAGTACCCACACACATACCTGTAGTACCCACACACATACCTCAGTAAGTTAGCGTCTGACTATTACAGCATTCAATTTGTGAGTCTTCTAAATAGATAGATAGATAGATAGATAGATAGATAGATAGATAGATAGATAGATAGATAGATAGATAGATAGATAGATAGATAGATAGATAGATAGATAGATAGATAGATAGATAGATAGATAGATAGATAGATAGATAGATAGATAGATAGATAGATAGATAGATAGATAGATAGATAGATAGATAGATGGATGGATGGATGGATGGATGGATGGATAGATGGATAGATGGATAGATGGATAGATGGATAGATAGATAGATAGATAGATAGATAGATAGATATACTGTGTTCCTTGTGAATAAACGTACCACTAACTGTGTTAAACTGCTGTAATAAACTATAATAACCATTTCACTTTGGTTGCATCCCATATGGCACCACATTCCCTATGTACTTCTTTTGACAAAAGTAGTGCAGTATGTAGGGGATATTGTGCCAAATGGGACAAAGCCATATTGTGCCAAAAAAGCCAAAGCCATGTTAGTTCATAGGCTTGCCTCTAGATGGCACATGACTGACATGTATCTGTGTTCTGTTGAAGCCACGCCCACCCATCACCACGGCCACAGCTGCCTGAGACTGAGAGTCTACGTCTGCTGCTCCACGGGTGGGTCTCTCTCTCTCTCTCTGATGCTCTGCCTTGCTTTCTCTCTCTCTCTCTCTCTCTCTTAGATATACACACGGTCACTCACACAGTCACAGTCACAGTCACATGCACACGCACACACAGACACACACACACGCACACACACAGTTGACACTGGAGACCTGAGGCTACAGCTTCTGACAGTGATTTCCCAGTGTTCTTATAGTGAGGTTATAACTATCTCACTGTGTTCTAGGGTTGAATGACGTTCTATGTTGTTCTATGTCCCAGGGCTTTGATAGTGATGTTTAGTGTTATTCTGGGTCTCAGTGCTCTGATAGTGTTTGATATGAATGCTCTCTCGTCTCTCTCCTTTTCTCCCTCTCTATTTCTCTCTCCCTCCCCCACTCCCCTCTCTCACTCGCTCTCATTCTCGCTCTCTCCTCTCGCTCTCTCCTCTCTTGCCCCTCTCTCTCTCCTCAACATCTCCCACTCTCGCTTCTCTTCCCATCTCTCTGATAGTTGATTCTCTCTCTGATAGTGACATTCTGTGTTATTTTTACTCCAGTAGCCTCTCTCCCCTGCAGGCCTTTGATCAAAGCCCTGTGCTGAAAGCTCTCCCTACTCTAACCTTGTCAGCACTAATACATCCTACACTCAGGCCAGTGTCAGCTTCTGTGTACACATCACCTTAACCCCCTCTCTGAGTGTCAGAGCTAATCTATTGAAGTGTCCACTCGGGTTGTGTGTGGGGAGGGGGGGGGGGGGGGTGTTTGTGTGTCTGTGTGTGTGTATTTTGGGGTATAAAGTGGATATAAACTGTGTGTGTGTGTGTGTTCGTGTATCCGTGTGTGATTTAATGTGTGTGATAGTGTTTACTTTACAAACCACAACCTTTACTCTGCAAGGTCTCTTAATAGCCTAGCTACCATCTGAACCCAATTGTTCTCTGCTATTCTCATTCCACTGTATCTCTGCCCTACCCCTCTATCAATATGTGAAATCCTTGTACCATATGCAACGTCCCTCTTTGCAGTGCAATAGAATATGGAAAAGCGTTCTCATTTAAAATCTCACTAAGCTGATGTTAATGTAATGCCAGGTCTATACTATCAGTGTGTGTAATGCTTTCTCTCTCAGTGAATATGCCTTAATTTTCTGCTCGATAGCTTCACCTCATAGTATATCTTTATGTACTGGACTGGAGTATCCTGGCAATCACAAAAAGTGCATCCCAAATGGCACTATATTCCCATTATATTGCACTACTTCTGACCATGGCCCATAGGGCGCACTATATATTGTACCCCTTCACTTTTTACACATTTTGTTGTGTTACAGCATTCATTTAAAATGGATACAACAAATTGTCACTGGCCTGCACACAATAACCCATAATGTTAAGTTTTTTATTTTATTTGTAAAAATTAAGTATTCAACCCCTTTGTTATGGCGAGCCTAAATAAGTTCAGGAGTAAAAATGTATTTATCAAGTCACACAATAAGTTGCACTCACTCTGTGTGCAATAATAGTGTTTAACATGATTTTTGAATGACTACCTCATCTCTGTACCCCACACATACAAATATCTGTAAGGTCCCTCAGTCGAGCAGCGATTTTCAAACACAGATTAAACCACAAAGACCAGGGAGGTTTTCCAATGCCTTGCAAAGAAGGGTACCTATTGGTAGATGGATGAAAAAAACAGACATTGAATATAGCTTTAAGCATAGTGAAGTTATTAATTACACTTTGGATGGTGTATCAATACAGCCAGTCACTACAAAGATACAGGCGTCCTTTCTAACTCAGTTGCCGGAGAGGAAGGAAACCGCTCAGGGATTTCACCATGAGGTCAATGGTGACTTTAAAATAGTTACAGAGTTTAATGTCTGTGATAGGAGAAAACTGAGGATGGATCAACAACATTGTAGTTACTCCACAATACTAACCTAATTGCAGAGTGAAAAGAAGGAAGCTTGTACAGAATCAAAATATTCCAAAACATGCATCCTGTTTGCAACAAGGCACTAAAGTAATACTGCAAAGCAATTAACTTTTTATCCTGAATACAAAGTGTTGTGTTTGGGGAAATCCAATGACACATTACTGAGTACCACTCTTTATCACGACTCAGGATATGACCCAGATGCAGACACAGGAGGCGAATACTATAACACGAGGCAGGCAAAGGGCAGGTCGAGGTTCGTAATCAGGTCAGAGTCAGGCAGGTACATGACGGCAGCCAGGCAAGCTCGGAACTTGAGACACAGGAAGACGGGAAAGCACGCTGGTATGACCTGACAAGACAAGACGAACTGGCAACAGACAAACAGAGAACACAGGTATAAATGCACAGGGGATAATGGGGAAAATGTTCGACACCTGGAGGGGGGTGGAGACAAGCACAAAGACAGGTGAAACAGATCAGGGTGTATTTATATTTTCAATCATAGTAGTGGCTGCATCATGTTATGGGTATGCTTCTAATCGTTAAGGACTGGGGAGTTTTTCAGGATAAAAAATAAACGGAATTGAGCTAACCACAGGCAAAATACACTGACTGATTAATTCACCTTTCAGCAGGACAATAACCTAAAACACAAGGCCAAATCTACACTGGAGTTGCTACCAAGAAGACATTAAATGTTCCTGAGTGGCCGAGTTACAGTTTTACAGAATAATGGGCAAATGTTGCACAATCCAGGTGTAGAGACTTATCCCAAAATACTCACAGCTGTAATCACTGCCAAAGGTGATTCTAACATGTATTTACTTAGTCGGTTGAATACTTATCTAATCAAAATATATTAGTGTTATTATTTTTCATAATTATTTTTTACAAATGTTAAAAACGTTCTTCAACTATGACATTACAGAGTGTTTTGTGTAAATTGTTGACAATTAAATCCATTTTAATCCCACTTTGTAACACAATGTGGAAAAGGTAAAGGGGTGGAAATAAGGTGCCATTTGACCGCTCTCTGGTCAAAAGTAGTGCTCTACACTCGTGTTCAAAAGTTTTGAGAATGACACAAGTATTGGTCCCCACAAAGTTTGCTGCCTCAGTGTTGATGATGGCAATTTGCATATACTCCAGAATGTCATGAAGAGTGATCAGATGAATTGCAATTAATTGCAAAGTCCCTCTTTGCCATGAAAATTAACTTAATCCCCCAAAAACCATTTCCACTGCATTTCAGCCCTGCCACAAAAGGACCAGCTGCCATCGTGTCAGTGATTGTCTCGTTAACACAGGTGAGAGTGTTGACGAGGACAAGGCTGGAGATCACTCTGTCATGCTGTCCGGTGCATCCCTACCCGGGGATGCACCGGACAGAATAACAGACTGGAAGCTTTAAAAGGAGGGTGTACTTGAAATCATTGTTCTTCCTCTGTCAACCATGGTTACCTGCAAGGAAACACGTGCCGTCATCATTGATTTGCACAAAAAGGGCTTCACAGGCAAGGATATTGCTGCTGGTAAGATTGCACCTAAATCAACCATTTATCGGATCATCAAGAACTTCAAGGAGAGCCACTTCTCTCCAGGAAAAACATCAGGGACAGACTGATATTATGCAAAAGGTACAGGGATTGGACTGCTGAGGACTGGGGTAGAGTCATTTTCCGATTGTTTGGGCCATTCGGAAAACACCTTGTCCGGAGAAGACAAGGTGAGCGCTACCATCAGTCCTGTGTCTTGCCAACAGTAAAGCATCCTGAGACCATTCATGTGTGGGGTTGCTTCTCAGCCAAGGGAGTGGGCTCACTCACAATTTTGCCTAAGAACACAGCCATGAATAAAGAATGGTAACAACACATCCTCCGAGAGCAACTTCTCCCAACCATCCAAGAGCAGTTTGGTGACGACCAATGCCTTTTCCAGCATGATGGAGCACCTTATCATAAGGCAAAAGTGATAACTAAGTGGCTCGGGGAACAAAACATCGACATTTTGGGTCCATTGCCAGGAAACTCCCCAGACCTTAATCCCATTGAGAACTTGTGGTCGATCTTCAAGAGGCGGGTGGACAAACAAAAACCCACAATTTCTGACAAACTCCAAGCATTGATTATGCAAGAATGGCCTGCCATCAGTCAGGATGTGGCCCAGAAGTTAATTTGCATAAACTGAATGTCATTGTCAATGAAAGCCTTTGACACTTATGGAATATTTGTAATTATACTTCAGTGTTACCATAGTAACTACTGACATAAAGATCTAAGAACACTGAAGCAGCAAACTTTGTGGAAACCAATACTTGTGTCATTCTCAAAACTTTTGACCACGACTGTATATCGGGAAGTGACTGCCCAGTTAGTGTGTAAAATAAGTAGTGTGTGCATTTTAATGACTTTGCATATATGTGTTCCTCTCTCTCTAAGTCTCCCACGGTGATGATTCCAGTCAGACACCACCTGACTACACAGTCAGGCCCAATATCAAAATTCACAACATTGGTGAGTGAACTCTATTCTATCCTGATGCTTTCCAATGGTCTCTCTCTCTCTCTCTCTCTCTCTCTCTCTCTTTTTTTTTTTTTTTGTATTTAGATTTTTTTGGGGGGAAAAATAGGACTGGTGGAGTACATGCAGTTAACAAAAATATATGCAAATGTCTGCTTTATACAAAATTACAACCAACTGATTGCAGCATTACTGCAATGGAAGGAACTTGTCTGTTGGCCCTGCATTAAAGACCAAAATTGGTTGTGATGAATAAAAAAATATACCAGTTTCATTTAAGGACCAAATCATGTGTTCCATACAGGTTGCAAAATAGTTGGGAAGAGATTTTTGATTTACCAATTCCATGGCACATTCCTTATGAACTAATACACAAAACGACGCCTGATTCAAAACTTTGTTTTTCAATTTAAATGATTATACAAAATTCTTGCAACCAATAGAATGTATAATGTATACAGCGCATTTGGAAGGTATTCACACCCTGTAACGTATAAGCTGGGAGTCAGGAAGCAGGTGCAGAAGGTACGTTTAATGATAAGAAAAGGCAGGGAAACAAAAAAGGAGAAACAAAACCAATACTGCCTGATGACTGAGGCTACTGAGGGCAAAATAAATGGAGAGTAATCAAGGTGATGATGAGGTCCAGGTGTGCGTAACAACGGGGAACAGGTGTGCATAATGATGATGATTGCCAGGACCTGTGGTTAGTACCCCCGACGCATGGCTCCAGCCTCAGGACGATGCTAGCCAGGGGGACGGCCCCGAGGGTGAGGAGCAGTCTGGTCCAGAAGGCGGAGATGGTAATTTCGGACGATTTTGGGGTCCAGGATATAGGCCGCCGGGAACCAACAGTGCTCCTCTGGGCCGTACCCCTCCCAGTCCACCAGGTACTGGAGCCGACCCCCACGACGTGGGACCTGACGGTATAGGCAGGGGTCCTATCGATGTCGAGGGCAGGCGGAGGGGTGTTGCGGGGGACTGAGAAGGGAAACATGAAAAAGAGGGTGAATCCGGTAGTTGATTGGGAGTTGTAATTGATATTCAGTCCGAGGGAAGGAACCGGGCACACTCCCCCTGCCGGTCCTGACAGTGACTCCTAAGCAACCTCCCCAGCTCCTGGTTGGTCCTCTCCACCTTCCCCGTGGACTAAGGCCGGTACCCGGATGTGAGGCTGGCCATGGCCCCCAGCTTCTCCATGAAGGCTCTCCATACCTGCAATAAGAATTGGGGGCCACGGTCTGAGACGGTGTCCTCCGGAAGGCCATAGTGCTGGAAGACCTGTTGGAACAGCGACCTGGAGTGCGGTAGGGAGAACAGAGAGAGGGATAAAATGGCAGGATTTAACAAACATAACAGTGGTGAAACCATCAGATGGGAGAAGATCAGTAACGAAATCTATGGATGGATGGGACCAATGTCGCTGAGGCACGGGAAGGGGAAGGAGTTTCCCTAAAGCAGTGTGCCGGGGAGATTTGGTTTGGGCATATACGGAGCAGGAGTTGACGCAGCGGGTGATGTCCTGCACCAAGGTGGGCCACCAGTACTTTGTGGAGATATATTGAATGGTGTGGGTGATACCTTGATGTCCAGTGGCAAAGGATGTGTACGCCCAGGTCAACAGCCGATCCCTTACCTCCGTGTGGCCGTAGGTGCGCTCCAGAGGGCCTCTAGCATGTGCGGGTTCCCTCTCCAGAGCCTGGCAGATGTCCACGTCTATGTCCCAAAGTACGGGGGCAAAGATTCGGGAGGTCAGAATGATGAGCACACTTAGGACAGGGCATCGGTTTTAATGAACCTGAGCGATATGACAGGGTGAAGAAAAGGGCCCACCTTGCTTGGCAAGGTTCAGCCGCCTCGCTGTTCGTATGTACTCCAGGTCCTGATGGTTGTTGAGGATGAGAAATGGGTCCTTGGCGCCCTCCAGCCAGTATCTCCTATCCTCTAATGCCAACTTCACCTTCAGGAGCTCCCGGCAGCCGACGTCATAGTTCCTCTCTGTAAGAGACAGTTTCTTAGAGTAATATGCACATGGATACAATTTCTGTGGGTTACCTTGGTGTGGGGCAGAACGGCCCTCACGCCCACTTCTGAGGCGTCCACCTCCACAACGAAGGGCAGCGTAGGATCTGGGTGTTTCAGCAAAGGGGCGGAGGTGAAACTCCCCTTCAGTGGGAGGAAGGCCTCATCAGCTGCAGGACTAGACACCAACTTACGGGGACCACCCTTTAGGAGAGAGGTGAGAGGAGAGGCGATTGAGCTGAGTTTTTAATTAAGCGGCTTAATGTATAGTCTCTTTACAGTGGTTGGGACTGGCCATGACCTGACTGCCTTCTTCTCATCCAGCACCACTCCCTGCAGGCTGACTCGGTATCCCAAGAAGGAGACAGCGACCTGATGGAACAGGCACTTTTCCGCTTTGACATACAGGTGGTTCTCCAGGAGGAGTAGACCTGGATGTCATCGATATAGACGACCACCTGGCGCCCGAGCATGTCCCGGAACACCTCGTTCACGAATGCCTGGAACACAGACGGCGCATTGGCTAATCTATAAGGCATCACCAAGTACACAAAGCCCAGACATCGTGCTGAAGGCCATTTTCCATTCATCTCCCTCCCGGATGCGAATCAGAAACAGCGGAGGTGTTCGATGGGAGATGGTAGTGGTACTTGGTGGGGAATTGAGGCCTCTGTAATAGATGCACGGACGTAGACCTGTCCTTCCTGGCAACGAAAAAGAAGCCTGCCGACGCAGGGGAGGCAGATGAGCGGATGAAACCCTGTTGGAGAGCCTCCTGGATTTACTCCTCCATTGACAGAGAGTAGACACGGCTGCACTGAAGTGCAGAGTCTGCAAGCAGGTCTACGGCACAGTCTCAAGGGGCGATGAGTTGGTGCAGGTATTGGAGAAAACCTCCGGGATGTTGGGCTAGAGGGCAACCACATGACATTGACTTTGATGATGAGGAAGGAAAGGCTTTCTTCGTGCCGGGATCCCACAGTGAGAGTGAGTGGTGCTGTGATGTGCGCGATTGTACCCGATCCCAATGGTCGATTATCCAAGGCTTGGACCGAAAAGAGGAGAGCGGGTACGAGGTGATGTTCAGGGAGGAGGTGAGGGCCTGGTTGATGAAATTCCCCACGGCACCAGAGTCCACTAGAGCTGTAGAGACAACACATGAGTAACAGCCAACCAGGAAGAGTTTGGCAGAAAACGATGATGATGGAATACTGACCCCTATCCCGGGAGACGGATGATCACAGGGCCGCCCCTCTGTACCTGTGGACCCCGGGTAGGGATGCACCGGACACCATTCAATCTAAGATGGTGCCCCAGCTGTCTCCGGCAACACCGCTCTGCCGCGGAGAGGTGTGTGGCCCCTAGGAGGAGGGCAAGGGGCGAGGGGGTGGTGGCGGTGTTACCAAAGAAGGTTGTCCAGACGGATGGCCATCGCTATGAGCACGTCAAAGGAAAGGTTGTCGTCCCGGGCATGCCAACTTCGTGTGGACCTCCTCGCGCAGTCCTCTTCGGAATAGGTTGCAGAGCGCCGATTTATTCCATCCACTTGAAGTAGTTGTCCTGTTGGAAGGGGAACCTTCACCCCAGTCTGATGTCCTGAACACTCTGGAGCAGGTTTTCATCAAGGATCTCTCTGTACTGGCTTTGTTCATCTTTCCTTCGATCCGACTAGTCTCCCAGTCCCTGCCGCTGAAAAACATCCCCACATCATGATGCTGCCACCACCATGCTTCCCCGTAGGGATTGGCCACTGTGTTCTTGCGGGCCTTCAATGCTGCAGATATTTTTTGGTACCCTTCCCCAGATATGTGCCTCGACACAATCCTGTCTCAGAGCTCTACGGACAATTCCTTCGACCTCATGGCTTGGTTTTTGCTCTGAAAGGAACTGTCAACAGTGGGGCTTTATATAGACAGGTGTGTGCCTTTCCAAATCATGTCCAATCAAGTTGTAGAAACATCTCAAGGATGATCAATGGAAACAGGATACACCTATGCTCAATTTCGAGTCTCATAGCAAAGGGTCTGAATACTTATGTAAATTAGGTATTTCTGTTTATTATTTTTAATGAACTTGCTATAACTTCTAAAAACCTGCTTTGGTTTGTCATTATGGGGTACTGTGTGTGTAGATTGATGAGGAAAAACGTGTATTTTTGTCCATTTTAGAATAAGGCTGTAATTTTTAGTTAAGGGATCTGAATACTTTCCGAATGGACTGTATATGGGGAATACAATCATCCAATCAGCTCTGTAGTTTTTGCTGCGAAGAGACGGAATCATTAGATCACTCTTTTTCCCTGTTTTCTCTCTTTCTCTTGCTCTCCAGCCAATCAATGGCTTTGTTCAATGTTCATTTCATGTAATTGCAAATCCTGCTAGATGAAGATGAATCATTAGAATAAAAATATGCATACATTTAAAAGGTGAACAACAAAGTGGGTTTATTCCTCCTCCCAAGAGAGAATACGGCATGATATACAGCACTGATGATGATTGGGGATTTTTTTGTCTGTTCTCTATATGTAGACGTACATTATTTGTATGCATTGCACAATATTGGCTGTAGATTGATTGAGTTAATGTGTCATTTGATGAAATTCTCTCTTCTCTCTCTGTCTGTCTGTCTGTCTTCTCTATCTGTCTGTCTGTCTGTCTGTCTGTCTCTATCTGTCTGTCTCTCTCACTCCCTCCGTCTCTCCCTCTCTTCTCTGTCTGTCTCTGTCTGTCTCTCTCTCTCCCTCTCTCTACAGATGAATTTAACCCTGAAATCCCCAAACTGGAGAAGAGTGTCAGCGGCAGCAGCCAATCACGCGATCGCCTTCTGCTCACCGTGGCAACACTACTCATCTCCGCCCTCCTGGTCTCCTAGCGACTGTCTCCCCGAGTGACATCACATGGATACCTGAACTGCTTAGCCTGAAGGGCTCTGTAGTCATTGACCCTGGGTTCAATTAGAAAGTGGGAGGGAACCAAGAAAAGGACACACAATTCAACCAATCAAAAGCCAGAATTACAATCAATTTGACACAACCATAAAAAACAGGAATTACTCTAGGATCGTACTCACTCAATTTTATCTTAACTCACCTGTAATCACCGTTGATACACAGTTTGTGCGTCATGACGTCTTTGGTTCATGCGTTGTCGGACATACACTACATGTGCCACCACACGGACCAAGAGCAGAAAAATGGCATTCAGACTTGAACATGATACTGCCATCATGCCTAGGCTGCCTCTGGCTACACACACACAGTTAAAGTAGGAGATGTACAGTGGGATTGGTAATGGGAGTATGGCTGCCTATCTATCTGTGAAGGAACTCGCATCATATTGTCTTCAGCTAGTCCCAATATGGAGGACCTTTGACCTCTATGGAGTAGGATGGACATAACTGGACCGGGCTCCACTGAGCCTGGCCAATGGACTGTGGACTGTAGGCCTCCAATGGGCTTTGATGGACTGGACTCAGTTGGACTTGCCTGTGCTGCAATACTGTGGACCATGCTGGACTGTGCCATATACTTGCAGACATTTCTCTACACTGCTGCCATTCTACCGGACTTTAACCCATCTTTTACTGTCATGAATACAGGTTGGTCGCACCGAGGCCCAGGTGTTTATGGTGTTGACCGGAAGACATAAATATTTTGAGAGAATCTCTATAAGGCTTTTTCGAGAGCCCTTATCCATCTCCTCCAGATGTTCTCTAACCGTGGCTTTGTGGTGCATAGAAAGGTCCAAATGGCAAGGACAAAATAGACAGTGCCCTTCAGGAACTGGTCCTAGATCTGTTTTTCTTATCTGCCTTTAAACTTTATTAACTGGAATAAAAGAGACTCTGGACCTGTGCTTTGAGGGTATTTTCATTGTCTGTCATTTAGCAGATTCTCTTATCCAGAGAGTCTTATAGTTAGTTAGTGCATTACATGTTCAGACATTTTTTTCGTACTGGTCCGAATCCAAACCACAACCCTGGCGTTGCAAGCGCCATGCTCTACCATCTGAGCTACACAGGACTAATTTCCAGAAGCACACATCTGTGTTTTTGCCTGATACATCTACCCATAACACTTTGTCTGTGTTCCAGGTAGCAATCTTGTATCCGTAGTCAACAGAATGGTTTCTAGTACCACAAATTACAATATTAAACATTAATTTTTTATTTTTCCCATCACTTTCAAAGGTTCCCGAATCAGGGCTGTTCATTATTGCAATCTCAGTCACTGTGGTAACGACCCAATACAGTAGTTACAGTGCAGCAGGTGCCTGAGGAGACTGTGATTTGTGTCATAGATTGTTTTAGCTGCCATTTTGTAAACATGCGTGAATGTGCAAACAGACAGAAGTCCACTGATTTACTGTTTTATACTATAAAGTCGGACAATATTAGGATTGCATTATCGATGACTATGCTGTATGGTTTATTAACATTTATTTACACATTTGTTTACATTATTTATTGATTTAATTGTTTATTCATGTACATTTTCAAGTATTTTTTCATTAAGCTATTGTACCAAACTATTTTTTATTTTAAACTTTTTTATTTTTGCTGAAGCATTTGCTTCTGTTAAGTACAGTACATGGATGTGTGCCAGTTGAGACTTGTACTTCTCACATGTTATAAAGCATCACATTTAACCATAGCATTTATGCCAGCAGCATGGGGGAAATAAGAGGTGAGTTGATGCCGAAAAAAAAAACCTGTCACTCCTCAAGTGCTGCACTTAGACTTCTTGACTCGAGAAATTAGGATAGTGCATTGTAATATAACTTTATAAACATGCTGGTAGGGACTGAATGAATGTGTGTGTGTGTGTATATGTGTGTGTTTGCGTGCGTGCGTGTGTATGTTTGTGTCAGAGAGAGAGAGAGAGAGAGAGAGAGAGAGAGAGAGAGAGAGAGAGAGAGAGAGAGAGAGAGAGAGAGAGAGAGAGAGAGAGAGAGAGAGAGAGAGAGAGAGAGAGAGAGAGAGAGAGAGAGAGAGAGAGAGAGAGAGAGAGAGAGAGAGAGAGAGAGAGAGAGAGAAAAGGCATATGCGTGCACATTACTGTGCATGTGTATGTATTAGGAGTGTGCTTATCCGCGCTTTCGAGTATGTGTGCATTTTAGACTTTTCGTATTCGTTGAGGGACTTGTTTGTAGGATCTGAATATGCAGGAGTGTATGAGAGATAGAGAGTGTGTGCTTCAGTAATGTTAGTTAATGTTAAGTGCCGGGGGGGGGGTTTAAAAAAAGCATTTACTAATGTTGGAGACAACAACAATAATTGTGTTTACCTTTGACAAGAATTTTGACAATTTAAAAACATGTAAATTGAATTTAGAATGACAATGATTAAAATTATGACAATAAAAATCTTAATTTTAGCAAAAGTCTTCATACATGTATATCCTAAGTTAAATAATTTAGTTGCCATGTTGTTTAGTCAGGAACGTTCTTTATAAGAATGATTTAGCCAAGCAGATCATCCGTCAGAATTCGATGTCCATCCATGTCTGAGGACATCGGGAGATGACGTGGAAACCAGCCACTAGAAGCAACAGTGAGCGTTGTTACCTTCAAGTAGGCTTTGGTTTTGCTAGGGCGGTTCCAAAGGTTGTATGTTCGAATCCAGCGATAGAAAGTTGTTTTTATATTTTGGTTTTAAGCCTATCCCTAACCTTAACCATTTGGAGTTAATGCCTAAACCTAACCTTGGAACGATACGGAGAAGTTGCCAAACACTTGACGTTTGGAACAACTTAGAAATTTGACGTTTGAGAAACATGAATGAACATCAAATTCTGAGATGAGACTGTGAGAGCTTGTTGGATTTAGCACAACCTTTCAGCCTCCAACCTTTCAGCCTCCAACCTTTCAGCCTCTAACCTTTCAGCCTCTAACCTATATAAAACATAATGACAGTGTGGGGAAAACTAACCTACATAAACATGACATTGTGGGGAAAACCAACCTACATAAACATGACAGTGTGGGGAAAACCAACCAACATAAAACATGACAGTGTGGGGAAAACCAACCTACATAAACATGACATTGTGGGGAAAACCAACCTACATAAAACATGATAGTGTGGGGAAAACCAACCTACATAAAACATGACAGTGTGGGGAAAACCAACCTACATAAAACATAATGACAGCGTGGGGAAAACCAACCTCCATAAAACATAATGACAGCGTGGGGAAAACCAACCTCCATAAAACATAATGACAGTGTGGGGAAAACCAACCTACGTAAAACATAATGACAGTGTGGGGAAAACCAACCTACATAAAACATAATGACAGTGTGGGGAAAACCAACCTACATAAAACATGACAGTGTGGGGGAAAACTAACCAACATAAACATGACAGTGTGGGGAAAACCAACCAACATAAAACATGACAGTGTGGGGAAAACCAACCTACATGAACATGACAGTGTGGGGAAAACCAACCTACATAAAACATAATGACAGTGTGGGGAAAACCAACCTACATAAAACATAATGACAGCGTAGGGAAAACCAACCTCCATAAAACATTATGACAGTGTGGGGAAAACCAACCTACATAAACATGACAGTGTGGGGAAAACCAACCTACATAAAACATAATGGCAGTGTGGGGAAAACCAACCTACATAAAACATAATGACAGCATAGGGAAAACAAACCTACATTAACATAATGACAGTGTGGGGAAAACCAACCTACATAAACATGACAGTGTGGGGAAAACCAACCTACATAAAACATAATGACAGTGTGGGGAAAACCAACCTACATAAAACATAATGACAGCGTAGGGAAAACCAACCTACATTAACATAATGACAGTGTGGGAAAACCAACCTCCATAAAACATAATGACAGTGTGGGGAAAACCAACCTACATAAAACATAATGACAGTGTGGGGAAAACCAACATACATAAAACATAATGACAGTGTGGGAAAACCAACCTACATAAAACATAATGACAGTGTGGGGAAAACCAACCTACATAAAACATGACAGTGTGGGGGAAACCAACCTACATAAAACATCATGACAGTGTGGGGAAAACCAACCTACATAAAACATGACAGTGTGCGGAAAACCAACCTACATAAACATGAAAGTGGCGGGAAAACCAACCTACATAAACATGACAGTGTTGGGAAAACCAACCTATATAAACATAATGACAGCGTGGGGAAAACCAACCTACATAAACATGACAGTGTCGGGAAAACCAACCAGCATAAACATGACAGTGTGGGGAAAACCAACCTACATAAAACATAATGACAGCGTGGGGAAAACCAACCTACATAAACATGACAGTGTGGGGAAACCAACCAACATAAACATGATAGATAGATAGATAGATAGGTACTTTATTGATCCCCCGGGGGGGAAATTTCATTATCAAGCAGCTACAACAGTGTGGTGAAAACCAACCAATGACAGTGTGGGGAAAACCAACCTACAAAAAAATGACAGTGTGGGGAAAACCAACCTACATAAAACATAATGACAGTGTGGGGAAAACCAACCTCCATAAAACATAATGACAGTGTGGGGAAAACCAACCTCCATAAAACATAATGACAGTGTGGGGAAAACCAACCTCCATAAAACATAATGACAGTGTGGGGAAAACCAACCTACATAAACATGACAGTGTGGGGAAAACCAACCAACATAAAACATGACAGTGTGGGGAAAACCAACCTACATAAAACATAATGACAGCGTGGGGGAAACCAACCTACATAAAACATAATGACAGCGTGGGGAAAACCAACCTCCATAAAACATAATGACAGCGTGGGGAAAACCAACCTCCATAAAACATAATGACAGTGTGGGGAAAACCAACCTACATAAAACATAATGACAGTGTGGGGAAAACCAACCTACATAAAACATGACAGTGTGGGGGAAACCAACCTACATAAAACATCATGACAGTGTGGGGAAAACCAACCTACATAAAACATGACAGTGTGCGGAAAACCAACCTACATAAACATGAAAGTGTCGGGAAAACCAACCTACATAAACATGACAGTGTTGGGAAAACCAACCTATATAAACATAATGACAGCGTGGGGAAAACCAACCTACATAAACATGACAGTGTCGGGAAAACCAACCAGCATAAACATGACAGTGTCGGGAAAACCAACCTACATAAAACATAATGACAGCGTGGGGAAAACCAACCTACATAAACATGACAGTGTGGGGAAACCAACCAACATAAACATGACAGTGTGGGGAAAACCAACCTACAAAAAAATGACAGTGTGGGGAAAACCAACCTACATAAAACATAATGACAGTGTGGGGAAAACCAACCTCCATAAAACATAATGACAGTGTGGGGAAAACCAACCTCCATAAAACATAATGACAGTGTGGGGAAAACCAACCTCCATAAAACATAATGACAGTGTGGGGAAAACCAACCTACATAAACATGACAGTGTGGGGAAAACCAACCAACATAAAACATGACAGTGTGGGAAAACCAACCTACATAAAACATGACAGTGTGGGGGAAACCAACCTACATAAAACATAATGACAGCGTGGGGAAAACCAACCTCGATAAAACATAATGACAGCGTGGGGAAAACCAACCTCGATAAAACATAATGACAGTGTGGGGAAAACCAACCTACATAAAACATAATGACAGTGTGGGGAAAACCAACCTACATAAAACATAATGACAGTGTGGGGAAAACCAACCTACATAAAACATGACAGTGTGGGGGAAAACTAACCAACATAAACATGACAGTGTGGGGAAAACCAACCAACATAAAACATGACAGTGTGGGGAAAACCAACCTAGATAAACATGACAGTGTGGGGAAAACCAACCTACATAAAACATAATGACAGTGTAGGGAAAACCAACCTACATAAAACATAATGACAGCGTAGGGAAAACCAACCTACATTAACATAATGACAGTGTGGGGAAAACCAACCTACATAAACATGACAGTGTGGGGAAAACCAACCTACATAAAACATCATGACAGTGTGGGGAAAACCAACCTACAGTAACATAATGACAGTGTGGGAAAACCAACCTCCATAAAACATAATGACAGAGTGGGGAAAACCAACCTACATAAACATGATGACAGTGTGGGGAAAACCAACCTACATAAACATGACAGTGTGGGGAAAACCAACCTACATAAAACATAATGACAGTGTGGGGGAAACCAACCTACATAAAACATAATGACAGTGTGGGGGAAACCAACCTACATAAAACATAATGACAGTGTGGGGAAAACCAACCTACATAAACATGACAATGTCGGGAAAACCAACCTACATAAACATGACAGTGTCGGGAAAACCAACCTACATAAACATAATGACAGCGTGGGGGAAACCAACCTACATAAACCATAATGACAGTGTGGGGAAAACCAACCTACATAAACATGACAGTGTCGGGAAAACCAACCTACATAAACATGACATTGTGGGGAAAACCAACCTACATAAAACATGACAGTGTCGGGAAAACCAACCTACATAAAACATGACAGTGTGGGGGAAACCAACCTCCATAAAACATAATGACAGCTTGGGGAAAACCAACCTCCATAAAACAAAATGACAGTGTGGGGAAAACCAACCTACATAAAACATAATGACAGTGTGGGGAAAACCAACCTACATAAAACATAATGACAGTGTGGGGAAAACCAACCTACATAAAACATGACAGTGTGGGGGAAAACTAACCAACATAAACATGACAGTGTGGGGAAAACCAACCAACATAAAACATGACAGTGTGGGGAAAACCAACCTACATAAACATGACAGTGTGGGGAAAACCAACCTACATAAAACATAATGACAGTGTGGGGAAAACCAACCTACATAAAACATAATGACAGCGTAGGGAAAACCAACCTCCATAAAACATAATGACAGTGTGGGGAAAACCAACCTACATAAACATGACAGTGTGGGGAAAACCAACCTACATAAAACATAATGACAGTGTGGGGAAAACCAACCTACATAAAACATAATGACAGCGTAGGGAAAACCAACCTACATTAACATAATGACAGTGTGGGGAAAACCAACCTACATAAACATGACAGTGTGGGGAAAACCAACCTACATAAAACATAATGACAGTGTGGGGAAAACCAACCTACATAAAACATAATGACAGCGTAGGGAAAACCAACCTACAGTAACATAATGACAGTGTGGGAAAACCAACCTCCATAAAACATAATGACAGTGTGGGGAAAACCAACCTACATAAACACGATGACAGTGTGGGGAAAACCAACCTACATAAACATGACAGTGTGGGGAAAACCAACCTACATAAAACATAATGACAGTGTGGGGGAAACCAACCTACATAAAACATAATGACAGTGTGGGGGAAACCAACCTACATAAAACATAATGACAGTGTGGGGAAAACCAACCTACATAAACATGACAGTGTGGGGAAAACCAACCTACATAAACATGACAGTGTCGGGAAAACCAACCTACATAAACATAATGACAGCGTGGGGGAAACCAACCTACATAAACCATAATGACAGTGTGGGGAAAACCAACCTACATAAACATGACAGTGTCGGGAAAACCAACCTACATAAACATGACATTGTGGGGAAAACCAACCTACATAAACATAATGACAGCGTGGGGAAAACCAACCTACATAAACATAATGACAGCGTGGGGAAAACCAACCTAATGCTTAATTTCTCTATCTCTCTCCCCGTCCCCCATTAGCTCGCTCTGCTCTCCACAAAACACCTGCAAGCCATTCACGTCTCAACACATCCATCTCCCTCAGTCCCTCCCTCAGTCCCTCCCTCCCTCGCTCCCTCCCTCGCTCCCTCCCTCGCTCCCTGTGCCCGTCAGTTCCTCTCTAATCTTGGTACGCTAACCAGAGATGTCTACAAAATGGAATGACACTTACAGTTTATCAGATGCAGTAATGTCCACATCAGAGAGAAAAGAGGGCAAGTTATATTTCTCTTTCATGTTTTACGTCAGTGTTTCCCAATCCAGGTCCCTGGTCCTGGGGACCCAAAAAGGTGCACGCTTGTTTTTGCACTAGCACTACTGTAACACGCCTGATTCAACTAAAGGCTTGATGATCAGTTGATTGGTTGAATCAAGTGTTACTTAGTGCACCCCTTTGTGTTCTCACAAAAAATCATACCATACCCCGAAATCCCAAGCAGGAGAAAAGACTGGGAATAATTAGGCTTCTCTCTTTCCCTCTTTCTCGCTCTCTCTCTCTCCTTCTGATTTTCACTCCAATGACAAAGCTGTTTAGCTGGAGGTGAAGAGGAGCGTACACTGGAGTCTCGTTGCAATTATAGATATTAAAAACTGATTATATCGGACATTTATGGGTTTAATTGAAAGATATATAGTAGTCACCGTGGCTCTATGCATGCACGGAATCCTAGTCTCCTTCAGACTTGTACATTCATTTTATACTTACATTGTGTATGATTTCTTTCTGTTTTCTAGAGGTAGGATGTACTGTAGCACTTTGGGCTAAACTGGTTCTAAGATAAGTCATCACTTCAAGAATAAATGCCTCATCTTACCATCCAAAGGAAATGTATGCAGCCGGCTCTACACTTCGTACATAAAACATTCCCCATTCAGGCTGCAAAGGAGTCGATTTCCTTGTTAACTCGATTTAATGGTGAGAAGGAGTACTTTCTTTATGAAACACCATTTTCCTCCACCATGCTAGCGTCTAAATGCTAGTCCTGGATGTTGCTTATCGCGTTCAGCCAGTCAGGTTGCAACAGTCTGTTGTTTACCCTTGGTCTGAACGCTGTTCGCAATGTCAGGAAGCAGCATTTTCCATTAAATCGAGTTATGGAGGACATCGATGCCTTTGCAACCTGAATGGAGAATGTTTTATGTACAAACCGGTCCACGGGGGGATACGATTGTATAGTCGGCTGCATACATTCCCTTTGGACGGTAAGATGAAACGACTCAATATCGCCATCTGTGAGTAAGTAACATGATAGCTCATGTGTGTGCCACCTTCAATGTCATAAGTTATTGATTGACATTAGCTTGAGGTTTGCATGGTTGAAGAACGTTGGAAATTATGAAAAAAAAAAAAAAACACAATTAGTTTACCAAGGGAGGACTATAGCCTAGCCATTGACATCCTCCTAAAGGCTCCTCCTTTTTATTTTATGATTAAGGAAGACATTCCATTATTAAAGGGAGATAACCTTTAGATGATTTGGACACATTTATCGTTTTCTGAGTCATTTATTGTGAGATAAACCATATGTTACCTAGCCTACTGGGTGCATGGCGGACGCCGGGTACATTTCCCCAGACAACCTGCACCGTCTGGTCCCTACAATGAAACAGATGCCGACTCTAGTTCCACTGAGAACTTGTAAGAGCACATGACATCAATGAAGAGTCTCGCCAGCATGCTTCGAAATGGGGATGGAAGGATGGAAGGCTGTTTCCAGCTGTAGAATGGAAGGCTGGTTCCAGCTGTAGGATGGAAGGCTGGTTCCAGCTGTAGTTAGATCTGTTTTTTGCATTAATTGATTTATTTTTTTATAACAGGAATAATTTGCTAATTATTTAGAGGTGGCTAACCAAATAGCCCTAGGCTATCACTGTTGTGATAATATATTGTCACTGGACAGAATTTAGAACTTAACTGTAAAAAACTTCCTCCATCATTACACACATTTATTTTCATTTTACATGTTGGCCTAGGCTGTGAGGCTCATTTTACATGTTGGCCTTGGCTGTGAGGCTCATTTTACATGTTGGCCTAGGCTGTGAGGCTCATTTTACATGTTGGCCTTGGCTGTGAGGCTTGTGTTTCCAGCCCATAGTACGGCAGGAAGCACGAGCCGCGTATCAAAGCAAACATCAGTCTACATGACAAACACTTTGAGGTAGACCTTATAACGTTTTGGCTGTTCAACCTCGAACCTCAATCTTAAACCATATCAGCAGGCTATTATAGAGAGACAACACATTCATTTTCAAAAGCACTTTCCTAACAGATAAGGACACTTTGGGGGTGGGGGGGTATCATGTTTGCATGACATGTTTTTTATGCTTTACCTCATGCTTGTCTCCTTGTTGTTAGCTAGTTCACACACATGGTCACAGACTGAGGTGCCTGGCACAGTTCAGGATGAATGGGTGATGGAGGCAGTGGACTACAGGAACAGCTGACATGGCGGAAGCAGCCAGGTAGGCGTGGCATCTGAACAGCTCTTGCTAAACGTAGGGTTTTATGTGTAGAGCTAGGTTCTTAAAATAAATAATGCTATAAAGTGCTTACAGTCTGGAAGCTCGGAGCGGGGAAATGTCAATGTGTATCTTAATTAGAAAGGCGTTAAGCTCAATTCCTCAGCCACAGTTTGCTATGATTTACTAAGTGGTTTGAAAAGCGGAAGACCCTTATAACAGAATATCAAATAGAACTACTGCCATCAGCCACCAACTACAGTTTGCTATGATTAACTAAGTGCGAAAATGTTCCAAATCAACATATAAAACAGTGAATCTCCTTGAGTCTCTGTATAAACTGATCAAATCAGATGTCTCCTCAGCTCTCTGAAAACAGGGATAATGGATCATAAAAGTGACTCTTAAGTGGATCACCTCCTTTTTAGAATATAATCCATCATCTTCCCCATTTGTGTGACCAAAGCACTTTATATATTAAAGACAAAGACTTTTCGACATCGCTGAAAGCCCACTATTTCCTCTGTGTAACCCATAATAAGCAAATACTTCCCCCTTGTGAATATATAAATGTAAGTAAGTATGCTTTATCCACGCTTTATTTTAAAATGTATTGATTGATTGGCTGACTGACTGATTGGATAGGATAGCCTGAACATGTACACATTGATTTGGTGTCTCTAGCTTGAACAGTTCAAGAGTCACAGTTGGTGAATTATATTATGCTGATTTCAGCAAATTTATATTGCTATAGTTGATAAAAGTTTTTTAAGAATTTGAAGTTAGGATTGCCTTAACATGTGAAAGTTGGTTTGGTGTCTCTAGCGTAAACAGTTCGAGAGTTACAGTTAGTGAGTTATTTTATGCTAATTTATGCTAATTGTAATTGTTTCTAGTTTACAAATGTTTTAGAGAATTTAAAGATAGGATAGCCTGAAAATGTCAAAGTTGTTCTTGTAGCTTAATAAAAAATGTACCACTGTATTCCTATATTTTAGATATTTTCTCAAACAATCTAAGTTGGGGTAGTCTGGACATTTGGAAGTTGGTTTTGTTTAATAGTTTAAATTGTTTAAGCACTAGAGCGGGCGGAATAAATATAATAATAATAATAATAATAATAATAATTAGAAAAGTACATTTCCTGAAGAAAATGTGGTGTGCTTGCTAGCTTGTTTTAAAGTATTTATGGTTTTCAAAGTTTTGAAAATCTTAATGTTGTTTTAACGTTTGTAGCTGAAATGGTTAAAGAGCGGTAGCATATAAAATGTCCTACTGTGTTCTTATTTTTGGCATTGAATCCATGAAGTTGTATACTAATTTATGCTAATTACCACTATAGTATCTAGCTTGAATGGTTCAAGATTTACTTTTGGTGAGTCAATTAATGCTAATTTATTATACTTTTTTATAGCTATAGTTGATAAAAGTTTTTAAGAATTTTAAGCTATGATAACCTGAACATGATAAAGTTGGTTTGGTGTCTATAGCTTGAGCGGTTCAAGAGTTACTGTTGGTTAATCAATGTATGCTAATTTCTGGGTTATTTATATAGTTATAGTTGATAAAAGTTTTTAAGAATTTGAAGTTAGGATAACCTGAACATGATAAAGTTGGTTTGGTTCTCTAGCATGAACAGTTCAAGAGTTACTGATGGTGAGTTATATTATGCAAATGTATTCTCATTTATATAGTTAGGCGACGTGTTCCCAGTTTGAACCATTTCAACCGGGGGAGCAAATCAAGTGCACTATAGGCCTACCACTGACCAATCCGATGGCTCAGATTACAGTTTCTGCAGTAACGTAGCAGGCGTAAAAGAAAACTAGAGCAAAGTTGATACTGTGAGATTTCAAAACTTTTAAAACCATGACTAGAGAGAGAGACTATCAACTAATACAGCAAAGAGCTGCTGTTTTTATGAGTGAGTTCATGTTTTAATTCAGCACTGTGTACATCATAAAATGTGCGTTCTCCCCTACTTCCACTCATGCTAAAACCAGCACTGCAACTGTAATGAACGAGTAGGAAACTGTTTCGATAGACTTCCATTGTTGCAGCTTGGGTAATTTTAATATGAAGGAATATTGAACTTTTTCTGGTCAATTTAACAACATTCATTTGCCATGGAGCGGGGAAAACAACCGGGCCCGGACTGGGCACCGGTGGGGTAAACGGCTCCGGCCATGGAGTGGGGAAAACAACCGGGCCCGGACTGGGCACCGGTGGGGCAAATGGCTCCGGCCATGGAGCAGGGAAAACCTCCGGGCCTGGACTGGGCACCGGTGGGGCAAACGGCTCCGGCCATGGAGCTGGGCAAACAACCGGGCCCGGACTAGGCACCGGTGGGGTGGACTGCTCAGGCTCTGAAGCGGAGCAGACGGCTGGACCCGGATTGGGTACCGGTGGAGCGGACTGCTCTGGCACTGAGGCGGAGCAGACGGCTGAACCCGGACTGGGTACCGGTGGAGCGGACTGCTCTGGCACTGAGGCGGAGCGGGCGGCTGGACCCGGACTGGGTACCAGTGGAGCGGACTGCTCTGGCTCTGAGGCGGAGCGGGCGGCTGGACCCGGACTGGGTACCGGTGGAGCGGACTGCTCTGGCACTGAGGCGGAGCGGGCGGCTGGACCCGGACTGGGTACCGGTGGAGCGGACTGCTCTGGCACTGAGGCGGAGCAGGCGGCTGGACCCGGATTGGGCACTGGTGGAGCGGACTGCTCTGGCACTGAGGCGGAGCAGACGGCTGGATCCGGATTTGGCACCGGTGAACTGACCTTCGCTGGAGGTTTAGGGGCGCTGACCTTCGCAGGAGGTTTAGGGGCGCTGACCTTCGCAGGAGGTTCGGGGGCGCTGACCTTCGTAGGAGGTTTGGGGGCGCTGACCTTCACAGGAGGTTCGGGGGCGCTGACCTTCGCTGGAGGTTCGGGGGCGCTGACCTTCGCTGGAGGTTCAGGGGCGCTGATCTTCGCTGGAGGTTCAGGGGCGCTGACCTTCGCTGGAGGTTCAGGGGCGCTGACCTTCGCTGGAGGTTCAGGGGCGCTGACCTTCGCAAAACTCTAACGAAACAACGTTACGTACACTAAACAAACACGACTGAGCGGACGTAACGAAAAGCACACTTACTCTCCCCGTGACATCGACATATACCGATAACAACCCACACCCGCGTGAGGGACAGACTCAACATATATTGGATCCCTAATTAGAGACAACGGGTAGCAGCTGCCTCTAATTAGAGATCCACCCAAAACCCACAAAGAAACAGAAAAGAACGACACTGTCAGACTCTGACCATAGCTACATAGAGAAGCCTATTGCTTCTCTATGGCCAGAGCCTGACAGCTATATACAGGAAGTTCCAGTACAGAGTCAATGTGAGGAGGCTATATACAGGAAGTACCAGTACAGAGTCAATGTGAGGAGGCTATAAACAGGAAGTACCAGTACAGAGTCAGTGTGAGGAGGATATATACAGGAAGTACCAGTACAGAGTCAATGTGAGGAGGCTATATACAGGAAGTACCAGTACAGAGTCAATGTGAAGAGGCTATATACAGGAAGTACCAGTACAGAGTCAATGTGAGGAGGCTATATACAGGAAGTACCAGTACATAGTCAATGTGAGGTAGGCTATATACAGGGGTACCAGTACAGAGTCAATGTGAGGAGGATATATACAGGAAGTACCAGTACAGAGACAATGTGAGGAGGCTATATACAGGGGTACCGGTACAGAGTAAATGTGAGGAGGCTATATACAGGGGTACCAGTACAGAGTCAATGTGAGGAGGCTATATACAGGGGTACCAGTACAGAGTTAATGTGAGGAGGCTATATACAGGGATACCGGTACAAAGTCAATGTGAGGAGGCTATATACAGGGGTACCAGTACAGAGTCAATGTGAGGAGGCTATATACAGGGGTACCAGTACAGAGTCAATGTGAGGAGGCTATATACAGGGGTACCAGTACAGAGTCAATGTGAGGAGGCTATATACAGGGGTACCAGTACAGAGTCAATGTGCGGGGGCACCGGTTAGTCGAGGTAATTGAGGTAATATGCACATGTACAGTGGGGAGAACAAGTATTTGATACACTGCCAATTTTGCAGGTTTTCCTACTTACAAAGCATGTAGAGGTCTGTAATTTTTATCATAGGTACACTTCAACTGTGAGAGACGGAATCTAAAACCAAAATCCAGAAAATCACATTGTATGATTTTTACATAATTAATTTGCATTTTATTGCATGACATAAGTATTTGATCACCTACCAATCAGTAAGAATTCCGGCTCTCACAGACCTGTTTGTTTTTCTTTAAGAAGCCCTCCTGTTCTCCACTCATTACCTGTATTAACTGCACCTGTTTGAACTCGTTACCTGTATAAAAGACACCTGTCTGCACACTCAATCAAACAGACTCCAACCTCTCCACAATGGCCAAGGCCAGAGAGCTGTGTAAGGACATCAGGGATAAAATTGTAGACCTGCACAAGGCTGGGATGGGCTACAGGACAATAGGCAAGCAGCTTGGTGAGAAGGCAACAATTGTTGGCGCAATTATTAGAAAATGGATGAAGTTCAAGATGACGGTCAACCTCCCTCGGTCTGGTGCACCATGCAAGATCTCACCT
The DNA here is from genome assembly GCA_023634145.1 of Thymallus thymallus. Lineage (NCBI taxonomy): Eukaryota > Metazoa > Chordata > Actinopteri > Salmoniformes > Salmonidae > Thymallus > Thymallus thymallus. The sequence goes on along the minus strand of CM042396.1, from coordinate 5,582,706 downwards.
CGTGGGGCATCAATGATCATGAGGAAGGTGAGGGATCAGCCCAGAACTACACGGCAGGACCTGGTCAATGACCTGAAGAGAGCTGGGACCACAGTCTCAAAGAAAACCATTAGTAACACACTACGCCGTCATGGATTAAAATCCTGCAGCGCACACAAGGTCCCCCTGCTCAAGCCAGTGCATGTCCAGGCCCGTCTGAAGTTTGCCAATGACCATCTGGATGATCCAGAGGAGGAATGGGAGAAGGTCATGTGGTCTGATGAGACAAAAATAGTGCTTTTTGGTCTAAACTCCACTCGCCGTGTTTGGAGGAAGAAGAAGGATGAGTACAACCCCAAGAACACCATCCCAACCGTGAAGCATGGAGGTGGAAACATCATTCTTTGGGGATGCTTTTCTGCAAAGGGGACAGGACGACTGCACCGTATTGAGGGGAGAATGGATGGGGCCATGTATCGCGAGATCTTGGCCAACAACCTCCTTCCCTCAGTAAGAGCATTGAAGATGGGTCGTGGCTGGGTCTTCCAGCATGACAATGACCCGAAACACACAGCCAGGGCAACTAAGAAGTGGCTCCGTAAGAAGCATCTCAAGGTCCTGGAGTGGCCTAGCCAGTCTCCAGACCTGAACCCAATAGAAAATCTTTGGAGGGAGCTGAAAGTCCGTATTGCCCAGCAACAGCCCCGAAACCTGAAGGAACTGTATGGAGGAGTGGGCCAAAATCCCTGCTGCAGTGTGTGCAAACCTGGTCAAGAACTACAGGAAACGTATGATCTCTGTAATTGCAAACAAAGGTTTCTGTAACAAATATTAAGTTCTGCTTTTCTGATGTATCAAATACTTATGGCATGCAATAAAATGCAAATTAATTACTTAAAAATCATACAATGTGATTTTCTGGATATTTGTTTTAGATTCCGTCACTCACAGTTGAAGAGTACCTATGATAAAATTTACAGACTTCTACATGCTTTGTAAGTGGGAAAACCTGCAAAATCGGCAGTGCATCAAATACTTGTTCTCCCCACTGAGTTGAAGTGACTATGCATAGATAATAAACAGAGAGTAGCAGCAGCGTATAGGCTTTGTCGTGCCCTCTTCACGACTGTCTTAGTGTGTTTGGACCATGATAGTTTGTTGGTGATGTGGACACCAAGGAACTTGAAGCTCTCAACCTTCTCCACTACAGCCCCATCGATGAGAATGGCGGCATGCTCGGTCCTCCTTTTCCTGTAGTCCACAATCATCTCCTTTGTCTTGATCACGTTGAGGGAGAGGTTGCTGTCCTGGCACCACACAGCCAGGTCTCTGACCTCCTCCCTATAGGCTGTTTCATCTTTGTCGGTGATCAGGACTACCACTGTTGTGTCATCGGCAAACTTGATGATGGTGTTGGAGTCGTGCCTGGCCATGCAGTCATGAGTAAACAGGGAGTACAGGAGGGGACTGAGCACGCACACCTGAGGGGCCCCCGTGTTGAGGATCAGTGTGGCGGATATGTTGTTACCTACCCTTACCACCTGGGTGCGGCCCGTCAGGAAGTCCAGGATCCAGTTGCAGAGGGAGTTGTTTAGTGCCAGGGTCCTTAGCTTAGTGATGAGCTTTGAGGGCACTACAGTGTTGAAGGCTGAGCTGTAGTCAATGAATAGCATTCTCACATAGGTGGTCCTTTTGTCCAGGTGGGAAATGGCAGTGTTGAGTGCAATAGAGATTGCATTATCTGTGGATCTGTATGCGAATTCAAGTGGGTCTTGCGTTTCTGGGAAAATTTATGTGAGCCATGACCAGCCTTTCAAAGCACTTCATGGCTACAGACGTGAGTGCTACGGTTCGGTAGTCATTTAGGCAGGTTACCTTAGTGTTCTTGGGCACTGTTTAAAGGCCTCACTCACATCGGCTACGGAGAGCATGATCACACAGTCGGAACAGATGATTCTCTCATGCATGTTTCAGTGTTACTTGCCTCGAAGCGAGCATAGAAGTGATTTAGCTCGTCTGGTAGGCTCGTGTCACTGGGCAGCTCGCGGCTGTGCTTCCCGTTGTAGTCTGTAATAGTTTCCAAGCCCTGCCACATCCGACGAGCGTCGTAGCCGGTGTGGACGATTCAATCTTAGTCCTGTATTGACGTTTTACCTGTTTGATGGTTCAAAAAATCTTTGGACAAGCCATATAATTTGGACCAGTCTGATAATCTAAACATTGGTTTTGTGTTGATAGCTTAAACTGTGTGGAAGTAGATAGGTCTAGAATGTTTTATTCTTTACCATTCAAGCCAATGGGGCTTTTTCTTGCCATTGAAATGCATTGGGAGCTCATTTAAATATTGTTATAGTTCAAGAAAGTAGTTGGGACAGTCTGGACATTGGGATGTTGGTTTCGTGTTAATACCTTAAATCGTTTAAGCTACAGAGCGGGCTAAAGAATTCCAATAATAATACGAGCATGTAAGAAATATAGTTATATACCTAAAAATGTAATAAAAACATTTTTTGTTTGTGTAACAAGTTTTGTATCATTCCTTTTTTTCCCCCTCAGTCTCATTTTATTCTTCTCACTCTAGCTGTCAATCAATTACTCGAAGTCTGTCCATCTGTCACCTTCTCTTTCTCTCTCGTGTTCTCTCTCTCTCTCTCTCTCTCTCTCTCTCTCTCTCTCTCTCTCGTGTTCTCTCTCTCGTCTTCTCTCTCTCGTGTTCTCTCTCGTGTTCTCTCTCTCGTGTTCTCTCTCTCGTGTTCTTTCTCGTGTTCTCTCTCTCGTGTTCTCGCTCTCTCTCTCTCTCTCTCGTGTTCTCTCTCTCGTGTTCTCTCTTGTGTTCTCTCTCGTGTTCTCTCCCGTGTTCTCTCTCTCGTGTTCTCTCCTGTTCTCTCTCGTGTTCTCTCTCGTGTTCTCTCTCGTGTTCTCTCTCTCACACATATTTTCTCCATATCTCTTCCTGTCAGTCTGTTGTTTACTCTTATTTCTTTAGAATCTCTTCTTAATCACGTTGGATTTAAGCTATCTGTCCCCTTTAACCCTATTTACTTACAGCCTGTTTTCCCCTGCTTTTCAGTACACACTCTCCCCCTCTCATCTCCCTTACTCCCCATCCCTCTCTTGGCCTCTCTCATCTCGTTTACTCCCCATCCCTCTCTTGGTCTCTCTAGCTCCCTCTCATCTCCCTTACTCTCCATCCCTCTCTTGGTCTCTCTGTCCCTCTCAAATCTCCCTTTCTCCCCATCCCTCTCTTGGTCTCTCTCTCGCCCTCTCATCTCCCTTACATCCCATCCCTCTCTTGGTCTAACTGTCCCCCTCTCATCTCCCTTACTCCCCATTACTCACTTCGTCTCGCTCTCCCTCTCATTTCCCTTATTCCCCGTCCCTCACTTCGTTTCTCTCTTCCCCTCTCATCTCTCTTACTCCCCATCCCTTTCTTGGTCTCTCTTTCCCCCTCACATCTCCCTTACTCCCCATCCCTTTCTTGGTCTCTCTGTCCCTCTCTCATCTCCCTTACGTGGCCAGGCAGGCAGGGGGAAAATGGGCTCGGGATCAAGCAGAGTCTTGCAAGGCCTGAACAAAGAGGGCATCTGGTTTGGTGTTCTTCGAGCCAGGGCGATAGGACAGGTTGAAATTAAAACGGGTGAAAAGCAGAGCCCACCTGGCTTGCCAGGAATTGAGCCGTTTGGCTGACCGCAGGTATTCCAGGTTTTTTGGATGCTTCCGGCGGCCACGAGGTAACCCAAGAAGGGAACGACAGAGCGATGAAACTCGCACTTCTCCGTCTTGACATAGAGCTGATTCTCCAACAGCCTTTGGAGGAACTGTCGCACGTGGGCTGTGTGCTCATGGACAGAGTGAGAGAAGATCAAAATGTCATCCAGATAAACAAAGACAAACTTATTGAGCATGTCCCGGAGAACATCATTAACCAGAGACTGAAAAACAGCAGGAGCGTTGGTCAACCCGAATGGCATGACGAGGTACTCATAATGCCCGCTGGCCGTGTTGAATGCAGTCATCCACTCATCCCCCTCCCGTATCCTTACCAGATGGTAGGCGTTGCGCAGGTCCAGCTTGTTAAAGATGGTGGCACCCTGGAGCAGTTCAAATGCAGAGGAGAGGAGGGGAAGAGGATACCTGTTCTTTATTGTGATGTCGTTCAGACCTCTGTAGTCTATGCAGGGACGCAGTGTTTTGTCTCTCTTAGCCACAAAGAAAAATCCTGCGCCAGCAGGAGATGAAGACGGACAAATGATTCCAGTCCTGAGCCTCCGTCTTGACATAGAGCTGATTCTCCAACAGCCTTTGGAGGAACTGTCGCACGTGGGCTGTGTGCTCATGGACAGAGTGAGAGAAGATCAAAATGTCATCCAGATAACGAATGATTCCAGTCCTGAGCCACGATTCTATATAGTCCTCCATTGCTTTAGTCTCAGGAATGGACAGGGAGTAAAGACGTCCACAGGGGGCACTGTTCCAGGAAGGAGCTTGATAGCGCAGTCATACGGTCGATGAGGCGGCAGGGAGGTAGCACGGGCTTTGTTGAAGACCTCCTTTAAGTCCCAGTATTGCGTAGGCACTGACAAAATATCAATGTCACATGGTGGAGGTGGAACATTGTTATTCAGGACATGAGGGGCAGATTTCAAACAGTTAGCCAGACAAAAGGAACTCCAACCAGCAATTGAACCCGTTGACCAGTCTATGTGGGGATTATGTTTGACGAGCCAAGAAAGACCTAATATCACAGGAACTTGGGGGGACCCAAGGGTAGAAAATGTATTTCTTCACTGTGATTACCAGATAAAACAAGGGAAACAGGAACAGAAATGTGGGATACACGTCCAACTGAATTACCATCCAGGGCAGTAGCCTCTATGGACGTCTGGAGGGGTTGAGTAGGAATTCCCAGTTGTTTTAGAAGGGTGGAATCCATAAAACACTCATCAGCCCCAGAATCAATAAGTGCATTAATATCAAGGGATTGGGACCCCCACAGAATAGTGGCATGAAACGGGAATCGAACAGTGGAAACGTAGGGAAACTTTGTTTGGCTCACCCGTACTCCCGTACTCACGGATGCCCGATCTTTTGGCTATGAAAATGGATGCCCGCCTCCCCGCAGTATAGACAAGTGCGGTCGATGACTCTCCTTTGCCGTTCCTCTGGTGTCAATCTGGCTCTACCCATCTGCATGGGCTCCGAGGGACAAGGATTGGCTGCTCTCGGATAACATCGGAGTGACTCAGTAGACAAGGGGAACTCAGGAGACAATCTCTCTGCGCCTCGGGCAAGAGTCGGCAGTGTCTGGGCGGGGCTTTGAGATCTCCTCTCCCAGTTGCGTTCTCGCAGTCTGCTGCTAATCCGTGTAGCAAGAGCGATAAGAGAATCCAGACCCGGGGGCATGTCCTGAGCAGCAAGCTCGTCCTTAATAGGTTCCGCTAAGCAAAAAAAAAACGTGTCGAACAAGGACTCGGAATTCCACGAACTGTCGGCAGCGAGGGTTCGGAACTTGATTGCATAATCTGCGACACTGCTAGAGCCCTGTTTTAGCCGTAACAGCTAAAGTGCTGCTTCCCTGCCAGATTGTGGAGCATCGAAAACTTTCCTCAACTCCTTGGCGAATGCTTCCAGGCTGTAGCAGATCGGTGAATCTTGTTCCTTGACAGCGGTAGCCCAGTCCAGAGTTCGGCCCGACATCAAGGTGATGAGATAGGCAACTTTGGAATGTCCTGTGGGGAATGACGACGGCTGAAGATCAAAGATGAGGGAACACTGTAGCAAGAAAGGCCGACAGGACCTGGAGTCTCCTGAGAATCGTTCCAGTGGAGGTAAGTGGGGCTCTCGTCGGTGTGTCATGGGAGGTGAATGATTGCTGGGTTGAGATGGGAGAGGAGGCTGATGGGGTGCACTCGGGACAGACAGTGACAGGGTTAGCCTCTCCAATTGTTGAGCGAGACTCTCGGTACTCCCTTACTCCCCATCCCTCTTTTGGTCTCTCTTTCCCTCTCTCATCTCTCTTACTCCCCATCCCTCTCTTGGTCTATCTGTCCCCCTCTCATCTCCCTTACTCCCCATCCCTCTCTTGGTCTCTCTGTCTCTTTCCCATCTCCCTTACTCCCCATCCCTCTCTTGGTCTCTCACTCACCCCTCTCACCCCTCTCATCTCCCTTACTCCCCATCCCTAACTTGGTCTCTCTGTCCCTCTCTCATCTCCCTTACTCCCCATCCCTCTCTTGGTATCTCTGTCCCCCTCTCATCTCCCTTACTCCCCATCCCTCTCTTGGTCTCTCTCTCCCTCTCATCTCCCTTGCTCCCCATTCCTCTTTTTGTCTCTCTCTCCGTCTCTCATCTCCCTTACTCCCCTTCCCTCTCTTGGTCTCTCTCTCCCTCTCTCATCTCCCTTACTCTCCATCCCTCTCTTGGTCTCTTTTCCCCCCTCTCATCTCCCTTACTCCCCATCCCTCTCTTGGTCTCTTTGTCCCCCTCTCGTCTCCCTTACTCCCCATCCCTCTCTTGGTCTCTCACTATACTTAGTTGAAATCCCTGTTTTCTGGGTGCTGCATCTGCAAAGCACCCAACAGCTGGGGATGCATTTACACAACACCCCCCACCCCCTCGCCTGCTCTAACACACACACACACACACACACACACACACACACACACACACACACACACACACACACACACAAACACACACACACACACACACACACACACACACACAGCTGGGCCTCTGATCAACACTTGAGCCTAAGGATATCTAATCCTTGTCTTTAAAAAATCATTAACAGACAGATTTCCTTGTTTTTATTTCCTCAGTTCATTCTTTATTCAGGAAGTTTCGTAGTCAGCTGGTGTCTAAGCCATCAACAACTAAAAATAAAGTAAATACTGCAAATGAAATGCTACAGAATGAAGAGAATGAAGTAGAAGGAAGTCAAGCTTAACTCACTAACTTTACTTACCGGTCCTGCCAGCTGTTGTGTGTTGGCTAGATTTCATGTGAAAACCCACGCATTTTGTACATAATATGCACAGCAGCCGGAAACACACATCAGCCAGACAACATAATCCGGAAACGAAAGCACATAATTAAAGAAGTCATGAACCACACAAGTTAAAGAAACTATAAATAGTCACTAGACTGTCACTATCATCACATCCTAGTAATCTGGCCACACTTTCGTTAGAAATGCCATTAAACTCTCCTTGACCTTTGAAAAACCACACTGTAATGATCCGTAGTGTCTAAATAATCCAATGTTCGAAGCCTACATACAGATATGGTATCTTAATTTGATCACTCTGTTGTCGCAGAGAATTTTCCTGCGCTGCAGGAAATTCAAATGAGCCTTGTGATTTACATAAATTCGCTGAAAACCCACAGTTCGTTCTCTCGCTGTCTCTCACACCTAATCTATAGCCTACCATAGCCTATCAAAACAATTTGCTCAATAGAAATTATCACCTTTTTTTTTTTTTTTTATAATCAAATCTGTTGTCTACATCCCAAATGGCACCCTGTTCCCTATATAGTGCACTACCTTTGAAGAGGGCCTCATAGGACTCTGGTCAAAAGTAGTGCACTATATAGTGAATATGGTGTCATTTGGGATGTGGACAACATATAGCGCACACTGAGAGTTTGATATATATATATATATTAATGGTCAAGACTAGTTACAGTTGTTAATGCAGATGGATGCAGGACTAGATACAATGTATGGATGCAGAAGATTCAAGGTCATAGATACAGTCAGTAAAGGTCAAAGGTAATCCAATAGGTCATCCTACCCTATGTGATATTGCGAGGGGTGAAAGTGAGTGTAGAGGCAAAAGACGAAAAGGAGAAGAAGGCTTGAGTTTGTAACATTTAATAAAGACGGCAACACACATAGAACAATAACCCGCGAGGGTTGAACAGAAAACACATGGATAATATAGTGACCCTGATGACCGATGAGGAACAGGTGTGGGTCATCAGGGTGTTGCTACCATCTTCCCCCGACCGCCGGTTAGAACGCCGGCGAGGATGATCGTTGGAGAGGAGGAGGGCCCGCCGCTCTGCGCGGGGCATTCGTTACACCCTAGATGCACAAATCCTTCAAGATTATTGATCAATCTCCAGGATTCCTGAAGGCACTCACTGTCTAGGTTGCTGGTCAAATTGTCAGACTCATATCGGAGCGTCGGGCTGTGACTTCCCAAGTGGCACCCTAGTCCCTATATAGTGCACTACTTTGACCAGGTTTATTTTCCATCCCTCAAACACTCTCAGTGTTCCGTGTTAGTGGTCCGTTAATTCCATGGTCATAATAGGAGATTTAACAAGCCTAGATATTGACGGCTGTCTGTCCCCATGTAGCCCTATTGACAGGAGGGAGGGCCTCAGAGTGGGTGGGAGTTGGTGTGTGTGTGTGTGTGTGTGTGTGCGTGCGTGCGTGCATGCGTGCGTGCGTGCGTGTGTGTGCACGCCTATGATTCAGATTCTTGTCCTCAATGAGCCAATTCATTTTGCAGCAATCACAATACATACAAATTAAATCACATTGCATCATCCATACCCTAGGGCCCCAAAAGTGATGTGGTAATATGCCATTGTTCTGCTATTAAACATTGGGCGCGTCCTCATTCTTTGATGGCAACTAGCTAACCTCACCTGCCCTCACATAACAAGGCCAAAACCTCCTGACTATATCAATGAAAGCCTGGATGTAATCAGAACCATTACAAGACCTTGGCTGGCTTTTTTGCAATAAGGTCCATGTCCCAAATAGAACTCTATTTCCTATATAGTGCTCTGCTTCCTGGTCAAACATAGTGCACTATGTAGGGAACAGGGTGCCATTTGGGAGGACACCAATACTGGCCCTTGTCCAGAATAGCCTAAGCCCACTTACTGTAGTAGACCAACACATTATGAAATAGGATTGTAATGTATATTGGGAGTGGGATAAATACAAAAGCTGTCATCTGGAGAGAGAGAGAGAGCGAGAGAGAGAGAGAGAGAGAGAGAGAGAGAGAGAGAGTGAGAGAGAGAGAGAGAGAGAGAGAGAGAGAGAGCGAGAGAGAGAGAGAGAGAGAGAGAGAGAGAGAGAGAGAGAGAGTGAGAGAGAGAGAGAGAGAGAGAGAGAGAGAGACCTGACATCTCAGCTACACAATCCCAATACACTCCAGAACACAAACATTTCTCACACAATATAAAAAGGGTCAGAGTGATCAAACAACTGGAAAATGTCCCAAATGGCTCCCTATATGGAGCATTACTTGTAACCAGAGACCGGTGTAATTTGGGACACATCCACTGATCCATTATTAATGCATGGGGGCTATTTAAAGCTAGCTTAGACCCCACACAGTGGACTCATCTTCAGGATTTTGTGGTAGTATTGACATGGACTTTTAAGTATTGTTGTGGGTAAGGTACCGATTCTGGCAATAGTCAGCAGTCAAACAGAGTGTTTCCCAATCCTAGTCCTGGGAACCCATGTTTGTTTTTGCCCTAGCACTATAAACCTTGATTCCACTAATCAAAGGCTTGAAGATGAGTTGATTAGTTAAATGTCAAGTGTGTGCTAGGGCAAAACAACATAATATCATTGATAAGAGACAGTCTGGCAGGCTTTTGCAAAAAGATATGGATCATGACGTGACCCGTAAGTCAATACATTGCATTCAATGTGAAAAGATAACACAGTTGGTGATAAAGCTGCAATGGGTAAATTGGTGAAAGAATCAGGCAGACAGACAGACAGACATGCATGTCTCTCTCTCTCTTCTCTCTCCCTCTCTTAGCCTCCCTCTGTCTCTCTCTCTCCTCTCCCCCCCCCCTCTCCTTCTCTCTCCCTCTCTCTCTCTACCTCTCTTAGCCTCCCTCTGTCTCTCTTTCTCCCTCTCTCTCTTCTCTCTCCCTCCCTCCTTCTCTCTCCCTCTCTTAGCCTCCCTCTGTCTATCTCTCTCTTCTCTCTCCCTCCTTCTCTCTCCCTCTCTCTCTTCTCTCTCCCTCCCTCCTTCTCTCTCCTTCTCTCTCTTCTCTCTCCCTCCCTCCTCTTTCCCCCTCTCCCTCTCTCTCTTCTCTCTCCCACCCTCCTTCTCTCTCCCTCTCTTAGCCTCCCTCTGTCTCTCTCTCTCTCCCTCCTCTCTCCCACCTCCACAGACAGGATATTGACTCATAGTTAGTGTATCTGTCTGTTGACTCTCTCTTGCTCCCCTCCCTCCTCTCTCTCCCTCCTCTCTCCCACCTCCACCTCTCTCTCCCCTCTCCCATCTCCACAGAGAGGATATTGACTCATAGTTAGTCTGTCTGTCTGTCGACTCTCTCTCCCCTCTCCCCTCTCTCCCCTTTCTCCCCCTCCCTCACTCTCCCCTTTCTCTCTGTCTCCCTCCTCCTCCCTCCATTCACACTCCCTCTTTCTTTCCCTTCCTCCCATTTGTCTCATCTCTCTCTCTCCCTCCTCTTTCCCAACTCTACCTCTCTCTCCTCTCCCACCTTCACAGACAGGATATTGACTCATAGATATGCATCAAAGTCAATACACTGCATTCCAGGCAAAAAAGTTGGTGATAAAGCTGCAATGGGTAAATTGGTGAAAGCGGCAGACAGACAGACAGACAGACAGACAGACAGACAGACAGACAGACAGACAGACAGACAGACAGGGTTAGTGTTAGGGCCTCAACCCTAGACATAACCCTAATACAATTAGCAATTAATGAATTCGCCCCTCCCCCCACTTCATGGCCTCACTTGAAGCCTGACCTAGAATTAATGTGCTTTTGAATGACATCGGCAGATCGGTTGAGGCTAGAAACACAGAAGATGTTCCCAATGAATGCAAGCCTACACCTGACCATGTGAAAGAAACTCTTTACAGTGAAAACTTCCCGCAAAAAACAAGGCCTTTCTTCCTTAGAAATGCATTACCTACAGCCATTACATAACTGTGACACCCAAGAGGACTGTGATTGAGCTAGCTAACAGTACTACCACACAATCCATCCAGACCTTATAGGGATGCCTTGTATTGAGATTCAGCTTCCTGTGGCAACAGGAAATGTCTTAATTCATCCTCAACATGGTCCTTCATTCTTTCCCTGCACAAAAACAATGTCTTCAATTCTCTGTAGAACGGTCATTTCTGAAACTCAGGGCATTGTTAAAGAGTGTCCACAGTAGGCCTTCAACTTCCTGCGATTACAGGAAGTCACTTAGTTGGGGATCATAGGGAAGGTTTCAAAGGGTTATAAAGATTGAATCTTCCCAAATTGTACATATTTGGGATCGGGGGACCATCATGACCCGGCATATGAAATTTGAAGTCAATCAACCCAAAACAATGTGTACCCCTTTTTCGTCATATCCAAATGGTAGTTACAGTCTTGTCCCATCGCTGCAACTCCCGTATGGACTCAGGAGAGGTGAAGGTTGAGAGCCATGTATCCTCCGAAACACAATCCGCCAAGCCGCATTGCTTCTTGACACAATGCACGCTTAACCCGGAAGCCAGCAGCCACACCAATGTGTCGGAGGAAACAACATACACCTGGCGACCGTGTCAGCGTGCATTCGTCCGGCCCGCCACAGGAGTCACTAGAGCGCGATGGGACAATGACATCCCGGCCGGCCAAACCCTCCCCTACCCCGGACAACGCTGGGCCAATTGTGCGTTGCCTCATGGGGATGTGTAGTAACGCAGCTGGCAGTGCCTTAGACTGCTGTGCCACTCGAGAGGCCCACCCCAAAAAAACATTTTTGACCTCCATTGGACTCAATGGTCTTGCAGTTCTAGAAACGAAGTATCAAACGTTTCAGGTAAGACCCAGGTGCAGACAACGTTGGAGTAACAACAGTTTATTAAACCAACAGGGGCAGGCAAAAGACAGGTCAGGGGCAGGCAGGGGTCAATAATCTAGATAGCGGGGCAAAGGTACATTCACTTTGGGGAGAATAATGAAGTGGGCGGCTTTGGAAAACCGGTCGACCACCATCAGGACGGCCTTGTTGCCCTCAGACGGGGCGAGAACTGTGAGGGATATATGGGACCAGGGACGATGAGGGACAGGCAGTGGTTGCAGAAGGGCAGCCGGAGTTTGTCGGGGGGTCTTGCTCTGTGCACAGATCGTGCAGGCGGCAACAAACGTGGCCACATCCGGAACCATGGTAGGCCACCAAAAGCGCTGGTGCAGAAAGGCCAGGGTCCAACGGGAGCCCGGATGGCAGGTAAGCCTGGAGGAATGGGCCCACTCCAGGACCGCGTAACATACAGCGTCCGGCACAAACATCCGGTTGTCTGGGCCCCCTCCAGGGTTCGGCTGGGACCGCTGCGCCTCCCGGACCTGTTTCCCTATACCCCAGCTGAGTGCCGTCACCAGGCACAAGGTGGGAAGAATGGTCTCGGGCTCCGGGGTGGTACCAGTGGGGCTATAGCGGCGAGACAGGGCATCCGGTTTGATGTTCTTGGACCCCGGCTGGTAGGAGAGGGAAAAGTTGCACCGGGTAAACAGCAGGGCCCACCTCACTTGCCTGGAGTTGAGGAGCTTGGCGGTGCGGAGCTACTCTAGGTTTTTGTGGTCGGTCCATACGATGAACGGATGTTCCGCCCCTTCTAGCCAGTGCCTCCATTCCTCCAAAGCCATCTTCAAGCTCTCGATTTCCCACATCGTAGTTCCTCTCCGTGGCGTTGAGGCGGTGGTAGAAGAAAGCACAGGGATGCAGCTTAAGGTTCAGGGCAGAGAGAGGACAGCCCCCACTCCGACATCCAAAGCATCGGCCTCCACCACGAACTGACGGGAAGGGTCAACATGGGGGAGGCCAGGGTGCTGTAACCACGGATAAACCCCAGGAAGAGTTGCAGCTGGACCCTGGACGTAGGCTGAGGCCAATCCACCACTGCTCTCATCTTCCCGGGCTCCATCTGGACATTCCCAGCGGAGATGATGTAGCCCAGAAAGGGAATGGTGGGACCTTAACGAACAGCTGATTCTCCAAAAGGCGCTGGAGAACCTGACGGACGTGGAGCACGTGTTCTTGGGGGGAGCGGGAGAAGACAAACCGGTTCAACATATCGCAGAGGACATCATTCACCAAAGCCTTGAACACCGCCGGGACGTTGGGGAGGCCGAAAGGCATGACCAGATACTCGTAGTGGCCGCTGGCCATGGTGAAGGCAGTCTTCCACTCGTACCTCTCGTATCCGCACCAGGTGGTAGGTGTTTTCCGAAGGTCCAGCTTAGAGAACACCGTGGCCCCCTGGAGCGGCTTGAAGACCAAGGAAATGCGTGGGAGCGGGTAACGATTCTTCACCATAATGTCATTAAGTCCCTGATAATCAATGCACGGGCACCGGCGGGAGAGGACAAGGGACGGATAAATCCTGCCGCTAGGGGGTCCCCAATGTAGGTCTCCATAGCCTTGTTCTCTGGTCCCGACAGAGAGTACAGACGTCCCTGGGGCGGCGTGGTGCTATGGAGAAGGTCAATCCCGCAGTCATAGGGGTGGTGCGGCGGAAGTGAAGTGGTCCGGGCCTTGCTGAATACATCCCGGAGGTCCTGGTACTCTGCTGGAACGGTGGAGAGGTCCAGAGAAGCCTCCAAGTCCCCAGGAAGACGTCCCAGGGCAGGTTGCGGCGACTTGAGACAGTGGGCGTGGCAGAACAGGCTCCATCCCATGATGGCACCCGTAGCCCAGTTGATGAGGGGATTGAGACGTTGGAGCCAGGAGAATCCCAACACCACAGGATTCTGAGGAGACTTGATTAGCAGGAATTGCATCATGTCGCTGTGATTCCCTGACACACGTAGGTTGATGGGAGTGGTGTTATGGGTGACCTGGCCAATAGAGCACCCGTCCAGCGCTCTAACCTCCATGGGTATGGAGAGGGGCTGAGTGGGGATATTCAGCTCGGAAGCCAGGGTGACGTCCAAAAAGCTCTCATCAGCCCCAGAGTCAATGAGGAACTGGAGAGATTTGGACTTATCTCCAACCAACAAAATGGCATGAAAAGGGGTGTGAGTACAGGAATCAGAAAAAGTCTCCATATGGCCCACTAGAGTACTCGCTCCTACCAGTGAGCCTGGTCTTTTAGCGGACAAGAGGACACAAAATGACCAAGAGTCCCGCAGTACAGACACCTCTTAGTACTGGTCCTGTACTGCCGTTCCACTGGTGACAGCCCCACTCTGCCTAGTAGCATAAGCTCGGGAAGCGGTGACTCTGCCTTCTTCTGCGATTCTCGGGGGAGGTCGGGAGACCTTGGGTTCTCTCGCAACGGGACCGTCGGGGACTTCCGGGATGCCGCGAAGGCAAGGTGGAATCCCTGTACGCGTGAAATCGAATTTCCTCTCCTCCCTTCGTTCCCGCAATCGTCCATCGATGCGATAGTCAAGGCGATGAGGGAATCAAGAGCCGTGTGTAACTCCCGAGCCGCTAGCTCATCCTTAACCTCCTCCGAGACTCTGTGCAGGAACATGTCGAAGAGTGCTTCCTGGTTCCAAGCACTCTCCACTGCCAACGTGCGGAAATCCACTGCATAATCAGCCACACTGCGGGACATAAGCGTGATGAGGTAGGCTATCTTGGAGCACTCCGAGGGGAAGAAGGAGGGCTGAAGCTCGAAAATGAGGGCACACTGAGCTAAAAACGCCCCGGCAGGTGCTCGGCTCTCCAATAAAGCGTTCTGGGTGAGGTAAGCGGGGCTCCCGGGAAGGTGGAGTGGCCGGTGGGGCGGCGATGCTAACCGGCGAGTTACTGAGAGGCTGTGGGGTCACCACCGTGACAGGGGTCAATAATCCAGATAGACGGGGCAAAGGTACAGGACGGCAGGCAGGCTCAGGGTCGGGGTAAGCAGAGTTTGGTAATCCAGAGTATTGGGGCAAAGGTACAAGACATCAGGCAGGCTCAGGGGCAGGCAGGAAAGGTCAAACTAGAAAACAGGAACTATAGAGAGACAGGAACAAAGGGGGAAAACGCTGGTAGGCTTGACGAAACAGAACTAACTGGCCACAGACAAACAGAGAACACAGGTGTAAATACATAGGGGATAATGAGGAAGATGGGCGTCAGGAGGAGGAGGAAGGGAAAGACAGAATGGAGGGGGAGGGAGAGCGAGAGAGAGAGAAGGGGTAGAGAAGAGGGTGAAGGGAGCAGAAGGGAGAAAGAGAGAGACAGTGAGGGTGGGGAGGGAGGGAGAGAGAGAGAGAGAGAGAGAGAGAGAGAAAGAGAGGTTTGTCTGCCTGCCTGCCTGTCTGTGTCTTTCATCACGCCTCAAAAAATAGTCAACCCTAGTACAACGACAGGTCTACAGGGCAGCACACTGGAGTGAACCCCCATATGGCTCCATCTGGGCTGAGTATGACCTACATCGCTCCCCTACCCAGAGTGAGCATCCATATGTATTACCCCGCAGACAGGTTTGAGGGGAGAGACAGTGGGCTGAGCATCCAGCTGCTGTGCCAATTGTGTGGTAAACACTGCTCCACTGTAAAATAAAATACAAATCTGATGTTTTTCATAAAAATGCAGGTTTCTGCTTTTACCTCAATATTTGAATACCTTACTTCATTTTTATCTGTTCAAAAATGCTAATTCAGTTTAATATACTACAAAATCTGAATAACTATTTGTGAGTAATAACAACAATACAAACGGAAGTTGTGTTTAATTCACTTAATTTTCATAATATTGTCTATGAACTTAACAATTGTTGTGTTATGCAAGTTTTTTTTGTTGCATTGTGGTCATTTAGAATTGTCAGACTTTATGATACTTTTACACAATGTTTGAAGAAAGACAATTACATTTCTATATTAGTATTAAGAAGCTTGTTGTGCCAAGGCAAATGCAGCAACATACATTGCTTGCAGCTCTACCTCCACTTAGGCTACTGCTAGTGGATTGAGCTAACAATAAAAAAACATAAAACTATGTTAAACAATAAGAAACAATCACTAACATTAACTAATCAAAACGGTGAAGTAGATCTAACAAAAAAAAAAATAGTTTTGGAATGGATTAAATTATGTTGAATATAAGGCATTTTTTAGATGCTGAACTTAATATACTGTATTAGTGTTTGTGAAACACCAAAAGTTAATTGGTATATTATACATAAGAATGCCTCAGGTTGGAAATACTCAAAAACTTGATGCAAATTGTTCAATTTTCTTTAAGTAGAACTAGCACAATATTTGTTAGAGTGTAGGATTAGTCCTCCCTGTGCTTTTAAGCTCAGAGATAATGATTTATAATGGAAGAGAGGTCAGAGGTTGATTACTTTTGCCCTGTACTGTGGACTGCATAATATGCTCCCCTTTCCGGTTGACGTGAATAGAGTTCTATTCAGAGTCTGTGTGTGTTGGCCTCTTAGTGTACACTGTCACACAGGACAAATGGAGAGGGAAAAACATGCTTGGATATGTTCTAGTATACGAGCACCAGTGGAGGTTCCTCAGAGGAGGACCATCCTACTCTGTGAATTTCATAAAAATAAAAATAGTGAAACATAAAAAAAAATCATTTTTAGATTAAACTATACTAAATATATTCACGTCACCAAATAACGAATTAAAACACACTGTTTTGCAATGAAGGTCTACAGTAGACTCAACAGCACCCTCTAGGGTAGCACCATGGTATAGCCAGAAGAAAGCTATTTTATGTCCTCCTCTGGGTACATTGACTTCAATTCAAAACATAGGAAGCTCAAGGTTCTCACCCCCTTCCATAGACTTACACAGTAATTATGATGACTTCTGGAGGATATCCTCCAACCTAGCATTGCTCTTGCAGCATGAACTGACATTTTGTCCACCCAATCAAAGGATCAGAGAATTAATCTAGTACTGAAAGCATAAACTGCAGCTAGCTAGCACTGCAGTGTATAACGTGGTGAGTAGTTGACACAAAATAGATGCAAAGTTGAATAGTTTCGCAAAGCAATAGTTGAATAGTTTCGAACAAATACATTTCTTCAAAAATTAAGGAGAAGCAAAGATCTACATTTCGAGAGCTATATTTGGTTGTACTTACTTAGCTAGCTAATGCAGCTAGCTAATTTAGCCTACTCAACCACCTGGCTCAAACAGAGAGGAATGCCATTTATGTTAGCGAGCTGGCTAAAGCTATCCAACACTGGAATGCTACCAAGTCGAGGTAGTATATACAGCGGGTGAAATAAGTATTGAACACGTCACCATTTTTCTCAGTAAATATATTTCCAAAGGTGCTATTGACATGAAAGGTGCTATTCACCAGATGTTGGTAACAACCCAAGTAATCCATAGATACAAAGAAACCAAAACAAATAAGTTCAGAAATTAAGTTATGTGTAATAATGTGAAATGACACAGGGAAAAAGTATTGAACACACTGATATTTATTTAATACTTTGTACAAAAGCCTTTGTTGGTAATGACAGCTTCAAGACGCCTCCTGTATGGAGAAACTAGTCGCATGCATTGCTCAGGTGTGATTTTGGCCCATTCTTCCACACAAACAGTCTTCAAATCTTGAAGGTTCCGTGGGCCTCTTCTATGAATCTTGATCTTCATGTATGGATTACTTGGGTTGTTACCAACATCTGGTGAAAATTTCATGTCAATAGCACCTTTGGAAATATATTTACTGAGAAGAATGGTGACGTGTTCAATACTTATTTCACCCGCTGTATACTTTTTTGTTGCCACCAGGGACTGCCAGTGTAACTGCTAAACTGCTTGCTGTACTCTTGTACTGCATGATTGGAGTGGGTTTACTACTATGTTGACTATGATGTTAGCTAATATGGTGACAAAGTATAACGGAGAAATTCCACAAAAATCTAAAACAAAAATATATATACAGTACAGGCTGTGTGTAGCGGTTAGCGTGCTTATGGTGTGAAGGTTTGGCTTGGAAAGGTTTTTTATCCTGGTCACAGAAAGCTGTTGTGTTGTGCACTGAAGTCCACAAGCTAAGGGAAAGGTGAGAGGAGGAGATCACATAGATGCAAGAAGGAATTATACAGTACAACGAGCAACCTACCTGAATTTGTTTAGACTAATGATTAAACCCTAGATCAGCTAGTTGCAGGCACGAGTGTGCATAGCCGGAATTGAATGTGTTACTTTCTGTCACCTTGATTACTCCAATTTGTCGATTGACCTGTGCACCTACGTTATAAACTTTCATTTCGTAAGCTAGGTTGTAGCAATCTCATGAAGGGTGAAGAGAAAAATTTTGAGTATCATATTATAGCTTAAACCTATCAATGATACATTGAGCTGGATGAATGGTAAATGAACGACAGCCAACATTCTGTAATAGAAAAAAGGCCATGCTCATAAAAAAAATAGTGTCCATCCTAATCAGCATTACCGCCACACACCCATTTTAACAGACACTCTTATCCCCAGCGATTTACAGTAGTGAAGTATACATTTTCATACCAGTCTCCATGGGAATCAAACCCATAACCCTGGTGTTTAAAGCACCATGCTCTACTAACAGAGCCACCCTTAAGCACTTCATAGAAAGTAATTCACTCTAGGTCACCCCAGGTCTCTGCAAGTCTAACGTAACGTAGCAGGCGTAAAAGAAACGCCTGAAACTAGATCCTCTACATACTGGTCTTGACAAGAACAAATCCGTCAGGGAGGTTCTCTTCTGCGCTGTTCAACCAATCAAGTAAATGTGGAGGAGGAGTTAAGATGTGGTGTCACCTTATTGACATCCATCACAGGCTCTCTTTTCATTTCCCCTAAAAACCGGAACGTCCGGTTGTTGAGGACTATGCAGAGGCTACTGCAAGTGTAATGGGATTTAATAAGCGGCCATTTTGTTTCATCAACTCATCACCACAGTTGATCCTTTAAGGTCAGGTTAATATGAACTGGCTTCACCTCGGATATATAACAGCTACAGTATTGCACAACATTAATATGTGGACTACAGGCTTAGAGCACGCATTAGATGTTCTTTTGCTATTAAGCACATTACATTTTATACACAGTATTCTTAGTTTTTGTCATATGTTAAGTCCCTTTGGGTTTGATCTCTGTGTTTTTTTATGTCTGGGGAGACAAGGACTGTAAATGATGATGACAAATGTATGAATAAATGGGTCCCTTTGTTTCTTACAGCAGTGGGGTTTCTCTAATAAGAGCCCAGACACACACACACACACACACACACACACACACACACATGCTCGACACATACTCACGCAAACACAAACAGACACGGACACACACACACTAGCAACGTGCCATGCTCCACCCACCTGAGGATCTGTCTTTCAGACATCTATTTTCTGTTTGAGAGGTACAAAATCCACTTGTCACTTAAATCTCGCTGGATTGATTGCTTTCATTTTCCTCCTGTGACTCTTTCAACGTTACAACCTCGGAAATGTTTCTAATGACCTGTCAAACACACCCTGGTAATGGCTGAAATGGGCTCAATGGGGTACATTGGCTTTCCGTTGAATCTATAAGAATGCTAAAGCTTCATCTGAGATTTAATGCACCGTCTCGACACTTACATCACAAGAAAGAGAAGAAAAATAACTTTACATTGATGGGTGTTCATTTTTTTGTGTAATAAAAAAAAAAGTAATAATTCAATACAGTTCAAATGTTTACAAATTAGATTAGCTGAAATGAAAGCAACTTCCAAAAATGAACACTTGGATTATAGGGATATTATGTCTGATTTTGCAAACAATGTAAAGTATGTTTAGATCAGTGGGAGCTCCTCGGAGGAGGAAGGGGAGGTCCATCCTCCTCAGTGAATTTCATAAAAAGCATGAACTGACATATTGTCCACCCAATCAAAGGATCAGAGAATTAATTTAGTACTGAAAGCATAAGCTACAACTAGCTAGCACTGCAGTGCATAAAATGTGGTGAGTAGTTGACTCAAAAGAGAGAGAAAGAAAATAGTTGAACAGTTTTGAACAAATTATTTTCTTTAAAAATAAAGGAGACGCAAGAAAGAGCAAGAGCGAGAACTAGCAATATTTTGTTGTATTTTTTCACTTTCATTTAGCTAGCTGGTGTAAATGCTAAACTGCTTGATGACTGTACACTGTACAGCATGATTGTTGGGGGTTGACTAACACGTTAGTTCTAATAGCTATGTTGACTACGACGTTAGCTAATATGGTGACAACGATGTAGGCTGTGTGTGGCGGTTAGCGGTTATGATATGAAGGTTTGGCTTTGAAAGGTTTTTTCGCTTGGTCACAGACAGCTGATGTGTTGTGCACTGAAAGCCACAAGCAAAGGGAAAAATCGAGAGGAGAAGAGCACATACAGTGGGGAGAACAAGTATTTGATACACTGCCGATTTTGCAGGTTTTCCCACTTACAAAGCATGTAGAAGTCTGTAATTTTTATCATAGGTACTCTTCAACTGTGAGTGACGGAATCTAAAACAAAAATCCAGAAAATCACATTGTATGATTTTTAAGTAATTAATTTGCATTTTATTGCATGACATAAGTATTTGATACATCAGAAAAGCAGAACTTAATATTTGGTACAGAAACCTTTGTTTGCAATTACAGAGATCATACGTTTCCTGTAGTTCTTGACCAGGTTTGCACACACTGCAGCAGGGATTTTGGCCCACTCCTCCATACAGATCCTTCAGGTTTCGGGGCTGTCGCTGAGCAAATCTCCCTCCAAAGATTTTCTATTGGGTTCAGGTCTGGAGACTGGCTAGGCCACTCCAGGACCTTGAGATGCTTCTTACGGAGCCACTCCTTAGTTGCCCTGGCTGTGTGTTTCGGGTCGTTGTCATGCTGGAAGACCCAGCCACGACCCATCTTCAATGCTCTTACTGAGGGAAGGAGGTTGTTGGCCAAAATCTCGCGATACATGGCCCCATCCATCCTCCCCTCAATACGGTGCAGTCCTCCTGTCCCCTTTGCAGAAAAGCATCCCCAAAGAATGATGTTTCCACCTCCATGCTTCACCGTTGGGATGGTGTTCTTGGGGTTGTACTCATCCTTCTTCTTCCTCCTAACATGGCGAGTGGAGTTTAGACCAAAAAGCTCTATTTTTGTCTCATCAGACCACATGACCTTCTCCCATTCCTCCTCTGGATCATCCAGATGGTTATTGGCAAACTTCAGACGGGCCTGGACATGCACTGGCTTGAGCAGGGGGACCTTGCGTGCGCTGCAGGATTTTAGTCCATGACAGCGTAGTGTGTTACTAATGGTTTTCTTTTGAGACTCCCAGCTCTCTTCAGGTCATTGACCAGGTCCTGCCGTGTAGTTCTGGGCTGATCCCTCACCTTCCTCATGATCATTGATGCCCCACGAGGTGAGATCTTGCATGGTGCCCCAGACCGAGGGAGATTGACCGTCATCTTGAACTTCTTCCATTTTCTAATAATTGCGCCAACAGTTGTTGCCTTCTCACCAAGCTGCTTGCCTATTGTCCTGTAGCCCATCCCAGCCTTGTGCAGGTCTACAATTTTATCCCTGATGTCCTTACACAGCTCTCTGGCCTTGGCCATTGTGGAGAGGTTGGAGTCTGTTTGATTGAGTGTGTGGACAGGTGTCTTGTATACTGTGTTTGTGTGTGATCAGGAGTGTATTCTTTCCGCTAATTCTGTTGAAAAACGGAAGCAAGTGGAATGAAATGGGGATAAACATAACTGAATTTGTCCAATAGAAACTCTCGTTTGCAACTGTTGGACTGATGATTACGCCCTAGATAAGCTAGATGCAGGCAAGAGTGTACAATGCGGTATTGAATGAGTCACTGTCTGTCACCTTGATTACTTATTTTTAATTTAACCTTTATTTAACTAGGCAAGTCAGTTAAAAACAAATTCTTATTTACAATGACGGCCTACACCGGCCAAACTCAGACGACGCTGGGCCAATTGTGCGCCGCCCTATGGGAATTACGCAATAATGAATTAGGCAGTCTAGACAGTGCAGGTGAGTGCAGGTAGGGTAGACAGAGAAAGTGTTTGTGGGTTGCAGCCTTGTTCCTCCCATTTATGTTAATGTATCCATATATGCAAATACACCCAGTGTATTTACGCAAATGAAGCAAATTTAATTTTCTTTATTTTAACACACAAACAAATACCTGATTCAAATAAGAAAATGTATTGTATATATGAGCGCATTCTAAATAAGAAAAGTGAAATTTGAAAACAAATTGAATACCTGAATTCCCAGCTGTCCCTGAACTGTCCGTGCCAGTTTATGTGCTATAACTCAGTCAATACAAATTCAAAATGTTTGAATCTTCATCCATTGTCCAACTATTGCATTTGTTAGAGTTGTTTTTAAAACCTTTTAACAATTTTGAGTACCATTGAAACACACACACACAATGCTTTCTACGCACCAACAAATGTGTTTTGAAGTATTCACTTTCTTTCCCGCTGCTAGGCAGCCGCAAAGTCACAAAGCCTAGTATGCATATTCATGGGTGTCACTTGCATTATCATGGCTGTCACTTGCAGTCGCATAGCCACATAGACATCAGGCAAAGTGCAGTGGCATATGCAGACTGACAAACAACAGTACATAATGCATAATGGTACGAATACACTGGAGGTATTGCAGTCAAATGATGGATCGAGACAATAATACATAGCGCCAACAGTGACTATCAAGGTGCCTGTTTAAAAAATGGATAGCTGAAACTGAGAGCCATTACATTTTGGGAACAGTTCCTTCAATCTCAATGTAACACCTGCTCACAGACACACACACACACACACACACACACTACAACCAAACACTGGAGCAGTGTGCGTAGTACTGTGTAGTACTGCGTACAGAGCAGGCTTCAGTTGGGGCTGCTGTGTGATTGTGTGAGGTGGAGAGTAGGGCCTCTCTAGGGCTGGGGGTCTTTGTTCCTCATTCATGTGCTCTGCTCTCCTCTGATGATGGGTCTATTGTCCCAGCCTCCACTGGACCTGCACCATTCAGCCACACTGATAAAGCCCCCGTTCACACAGCCACCCAGACAGGCAGGGAGGGAGAGAGGCAGAGTTTGCGAAAGAAAAAGCAGGGATGGGAGAGTGGAAAAGGGAAAGAGATGGGAAAGGGAAATATGGAGAGAAGCAGAGATGGTTACAGACATAGAGAGAGGGTGACGGCCCAAAAAAGGTCTGGAAAAGTGAGAGAGTTTAAAGGGAAATGACAAGAAGAGAAACATAGAAAAGGAAAGCTACTTAGCATTAAAACTGTGCTCATGGGAATTACTCAAACATGTCTATCATAGACTGATCCAAGATCAGCCCTCGGTAGAAAATTAAATGAATTACTCAAACATGTCTATCATAGACTGATCCAAGATCAGCCCTCGGTAGAAAATTAAATGAATTACTCAAACATGTCTATCATAGACTGATCCAAGATCAGCCCTCGGTAGAAAATTAAATGAATTACTCAAACATGTCTATCATAGACTGATCCAAGATCAGCCCTCGGTAGAAAATTAAATGAATTACTCAAACATGTCTATCATAGACTGATCCAAGATCAGCCCTCGGTAGAAAATTAAATGAATTACTCAAACATGTCTATCATAGACTGATCCAAGATCAGCCCTCGTAGAAAATGTAATTAATTACTCAAACAGTAGAAAAGACAAACCTACTGTAACATATACGCTTGGAGTCAGGAAGCAGGTGCAGAAGGTGAGTTTAATGATGAGAGAAGGCAGATAAACAAAACAGGAGAAGTGTACTGAATGTGACCAAAACCAATAGTGCCTGATGACTGAGGCTACTGAGGGATAAGTAAAGGGATAGTAATCAAGGTGATGATGAGGTCCAGGTGTGCATAACGATGGGGAGCAGGTGTGCGTAATGATGGTGCCGGGACCGGTGGTTAATAGACCGGCAACGTTGAGCACTGGAGAGGGGTAGCGGGAGTTGGCGTGACACCCAATCAACATGTCCCGTACAAAAATACTGCCGCTCTTGAATATTTGTACACCTTAGTAGTTTATCCAACCTTTAACATGCTCTTCGGAAAAATCAAATTTGTATAAAGCCTGACAAAAAAAGCGCAGATTTTGAACTCCTAAACTCAAGGACAGCTTTCTGCCCAATGAGCATTGGGTTCAAGCCTCTGACTTGCGATTCTCCTGGCACTCGCTCAACCAAACACTGCTCATATAATCATGCAAATTATTTATTTATTGTGTGTAACCATGTAACTGCAATCAAACATGTTTTTTCAGAGAGGAGGAGGAGGAAGAAGGAGAGTGTGGCCATTAGGCAGGATTAGGCGGCTGCCTATGGTGGCAGATTGAAAATATTTTGCATGTCCGTTCCCAGCGTGCCTCTGCAGGGTGCTGTTGGAGCCTATGGTAGAAAGAGTATGTGGCCTTTTCTGTAGCCTACAGGCTTGGAGATAAAATGTATTCAATGTAATGAGACGGACACTTTTTACATCATGCATGTTTTTTTCAAACAAATACCCTAACCTAATTTTAGTTAGCTGAAAAGATAACAAATGCTATATCATTAAAAACAGGAAAGGTCGAAGTAAAATGGACAATATGGAACGGACAATTAGACTAGTCACAAGTCCTGTCCAGGAGTTTCATTCCGTGGGCAAAATGTTCATGATCAGTGGTTTCAAGTTTGTATCAAGCTGATCATAGCGATAAAGAAAATAGTTCAGAACTTAAATAGCCAAATTGATTAGTCACAGGAATCACGACTAATAAAGCCAATGCAACTGCCCCGTTTTCAAAAACAGTAGGCCTACCACATGGATGAGCATTCACTAAATTCCATTGCTGGTTGACACTGTAGGTTACATCTCATTAAGCACGGCCAATGTCTTTTTTTGGTCCCGTCCAGACGTTTTCTTTGTGTGTTTTAGAAACGGTAGATCTACCATATGGATGGGCATTCATAAAATTCCATTGCAGGCCGACACAGTAGGCTACATCCCAGTAAGCACAGACCCACAGCGACGTCTTTTGGAAAAAAAACAATTTTTGGGTGCGGTCTGGACCAGCCTTGATTTGGCCCAAACATAGAACTCAATGTTTGGTTCAGATTTGATTATAAATTACCTCTTTTTAACTTTCATTCAGAAACAAATATTAACCTGATTTCAACATCTAGAAAATACGTATTTTCAACTTTATTCAGAACCTAAAATGAACTTGATATCAACGTCCAGAAAAAAAGTATTTTAAACATCTGTCTTTTCAATGTAACTTTGCTTACTAGAACTATTCTACAGTGGGGAGAACAAGTATTTGATACACTGCCGATTTTGCAGGTTTTCCCACTTACAAAGCATGTAGAAGTCTGTAATTTTTATCATAGGTACTCTTCAACTGTGAGTGACGGAATCTAAAACAAAAATCCAGAAAATCACATTGTATGATTTTTAAGTAATTCATTTGCATTTTATTGCATGACATAAGTATTTGATACATCAGAAACGCAGAACTTAATATTTGGTACAGAAACCTTTGTTTGCAATTACTGAGAACATACGTTTCCTGTAGTTCTTGACCAGGTTTGCACACACTGCAGCAGGGTTTTTGGCCCACTCCTCCATACAGACCTTCTCCAGATCCTTCAGGTTTCGGGGCTGTCGCTGGGCAATATGGACTTTCAGCTCCCTCCAAAGATGTTCTATTGGGTTCAGGTCTGGAGACTGGCTAGGCCACTCCAGGACCTTGAGATGCTTCTTACGGAGCCACTCCTTAGTTGCCCTGGCTGTGTGTTTCGGGTCGTTGTCATGCTGGAAGACCCAGCCACGACCCATCTTCAATGCTCTTACTGAGGGAAGGAGGTTGTTGGCCAACATCTCGCGATACATGGCCCCATCCATCCTCCCCTCAATACGGTGCAGTCGTCCTGTCCCCTTTGTAGAAAAGCATCCCCAAAGAATGATGTTTCCACCTCCATGCTTCACAGTTGGGATGGTGTTCTTGGGGTTGTACTCATCCTTCTTCTTCCTCCAAACACGGCGAGTGGAGTTTAGACCAAAAAGCTCTATTTTTGTCTCCTCAGACCACATGACCTTCTCCCATTCCTCCTCTGGATCATCCAGATGGTCATTGGCAAACTTCAGACGGGCCTGGACATGCACTGGCTTGAGCAGGGGGACCTTGCGTGCGCTGCAGGATTTTAATCCATGACGGCGTAGTGTGTTACTAAATGGTTTTCTTTGAGACTGTGGTCCCAGCTCTCTTCAGGTCATTGACCAGGTCCTGCCGTGTAGTTCTGGGCTGATCCCTCACCTTCCTCATGATCGTTGATGCCCCACGAGGTGAGATCTTGCATGGTGCCCCAGACCGAGGGAGATTGACCGTCATCTTGAACTTCTTCCATTTTCTAATAATTGCGACAACAGTTGTTGCCTTCTCACCAAACTGCTTGCCTATTGTCCTGTAGCCCATCCCAGCCTTGTACAGGTCTACAATTTTATCCCTGATGTCCTTACACAGCTCTCTGGTCTTGGCCATTGTGGAGAGGTTGGAGTCTGTTTGATTGAGTGTGTGGACAGGTGTCTTTTATACAGGTAACGAGTTCAAATAGGTGCAGTTAATACAGGTAATGAGTGGAGAACAGGAGGGCTTCTTAAAGAAAAACTAACAGGTCTGTGAGAGCCGGAATTCTTACTGGTTGGTAGGTGATCAAATACTTATGTCATGCAATAAAATGCAAATTAATTATAAAAAAATCATACAATGTGATTTTCTGGATTTTTGTTTTAGATTCCGTCTCTCACAGTTGAAGTGTACTTATGATAAAAATTACAGACCTCTACATGTAGGAAAACCTGCAAAATCGGCAGTGTATCAAATACTTGTTCTCCCCACTGTATATTTGAGGGTTACAGGAGGGCAATTTTTGGGCCTCAACTAAGACGGCAGAACAGCCTGGACCGCCTGAGGGAACGCTGTTGAGAATGTTGTGTGTTTCCACAGCCTGACACAGACACACACAGCGTACACACTCAGCATACACACACGCAGTACACATTGGCCTCTACCAGAAGAAGGGATGGGTTACCACCATAGACCAGGGGAAGAGAGAGATCAGCTGGTCATCCAGAGGTCATTCATGAGTCACCAGTCCTCTGTTATATGGCAAAGAGAGAGAGGAAATAGGACCTGAAAGGATTCATAAGAGGATTTGTCTGATAGGCATGAAAATGAACTTCCAACATCCATAATATCTTTCAAAGAAACACACTTCCACAAACATTTTACCAAAAAAAAAAATAGTTTAGATTATGTATTCAAAAATATCCTTGTTGATTTTGAACCAGTGTGCAAGAAGAGAAAGTGGTCATAGCTAAGCTCCCCTGAGTGAGGGGCTTGTCCTGAACTGTCCCTATTGATGTGATACTGTTTGGGCTTAAAGTGGAACTGACAGCATTTGAACTACTTTGCAGATATGAAACAAACAGACAATCATAATATCAGGCAAAAATGTAAAATTCCCAGTTTATTTACTTCATAAAAAAGGTTATATTTGACTCAACATTCCATGACTTACACTAAGGCATTGTTTGCAGAATAGATGGATGCCATTCAATGCATGATTCATATAATTCATAAAATAAATATTGTATTGATAGTCCCAAAAATATTGCTAAAATCACAGCTGGCCTGGTACATTGTTTGCTGACGCCATTCGGGATGCACTGGTTCAGTTACCATGACTCAATGTTTTGGACAAAAACTGACAAAAGTAACTAAGATTGGGAATGTCAATACAAACTAGGAAGGACAATGATCACAGTCAGTCATAACATGGCTAATAGGCTAATGTATATATTTATGTAGCAAGCTAAAAACACGGAGCCTAACATTAGTTAGCTAGCTGCTAGGAGGATGTCATTGGAGGAGTAGGTGAGTGACTGACTTTTTCCCCTCACAGCTAGAGATGCAGGTGTCATTTGGTTAGCTAGCAAAAACTTGCACGACTGTTATCCAGTTAGCATGTCTCTTACGTTCGCAAATTCACTCTGGCTATCTACTCCGATTTCAGAGCACACTCGTCTGAAACACGCAACACAGGCTGAATATGAACGGTGTCAGTAAACATAGGCAAAAATAGTAATAGTTAGTCATGAACACTCAAGATAGAGTGTAAACATCCTAGCTAACCAGCTCTGCTAAGGCAAGTAGAAGGGTCAGAGTGAGGTGTTCTCTCATTAGTGTCTGGAAGTTGCTAGGTAGCAAGCTAGCATACTTTAGCCAGTTAGCTTGGGTGCTTGGTTGGGTTCAAGCTGCAAGAAGGACGAGTAGGCAACAATTCCCCATCGTTTATCAGTGCAATTTTGACGACCAACTAGTTGAAAAAGTTTAAGGGGGTTTATCCAAGGCATTCTAATGATCTAAAGTCGTGCTGTTGCAACTGCCTGTAAACACACAGTCCAGTTCAAAATTAATGATGACAGGCCTGTGTGGCAAATGGCTTGTTTGCATGAAGGTCTACTGTAGCTCTAATTGGCTATGGTCTGTGTAGACTGGATGAGAGAGATGTTTTTATTAGGTTTTATTTACTGCAGTGTCTATTAATTGTCCAAACGCACGGCCGCTTTCCCACTCTATATTGCTATAGAATTTTCACAAATGCGTTAGTATACGTAATTCCCAAAAAAATGACCATATCTAAGTGCTTGCTTGTCAGAAAATGTTTTAAAAAGTGTCATATTTTTTCCAGGGGGTGCAATATAAAAATATTTTAATCATATTTTATGTTGGAAAAATGCTGTCAGTTCCACTTTAATGCATCACATATTACTGTGAATGTTTGGATAAACCATTTATGTAAAAGCAGGAGTACTTGAGAAGACAAAGTTATTCAAGCAAAACTGAATTGACATTTAGGTCAACACAATAAACAGATACTCCAAGGATTTCTAGAATGATCAACATAGTGGATAACCAAATGGCACCCTATTCCCTATATAGTGCACTACTTTTGGCCAGACCAGGACTCTTGGCTTTAAGACTCTCGGTTGGCTTTGTTGTTAACCTTCTTGTAAAAAAAGCTATCAAATGCAACCAATGTTCTTTTTCATGTGGAACTCAAACAACTCTGATGCGTCATAAAGGCAAAGTGACCTTTGTGCAAATTTTACTGTATTCAGTGATGACAAGCCTTGATGAACAATATGCGGAGTGTATTAGGAACACACTGAGTCATCTCTGGGATGTCCAGTTTACGGGTACCCACTGACAACCCCCATAAACAGTATAGATACAGCGGGTGAAATAAGTATTGAACACGTCACCATTTTTCTCAGTAAATATATTTCCAAAAGTGCTATTGACATGAAATTTTCACCAGATGTTGGTAACAACCCAAGTAATCCATACATACAAAGAAACCAAAACAAATAAGTTCAGAAATGAAGTTATGTGTAATAATGTGAAATGACACAGGGAAAAAGTATTGAACACACTTACTGATATTTATTTAATACTTTGTACAAAAGCCTTTGTTGGTAATGACAGCTTCAAGACGCCACCTATATGGAGAAACTAGTCGCATGCATTGCTCTGGTGTGATTTTGGCCCATTCTTCCACACAAACAGTCTTCAAATCGTGAAGGTTCCGTGGGCCTCTTCTATGAATCTTGATCTTAAGTTCTTTCCATAGATTTTCAATGGGATTTAAGTCAGGTGATTGGCTGGGCCATTCTAGCAGCTTTATTTTCTTTCTTTGAAACCAATTCAGAGTTTCCTTGGCTGTGTGTTTGGGATCATTGTCTTGCTGAAATGTCCACCCTCGTTTCATCTTCATCATCCTGGTAGATGGCAGCAGATTTTTGTCAAGAATGTCTCGGTAAATTTGCCCATTCATCCTTCCTTCAATTATGTTTGCCAGTACCATTTGCTGAAAAGCAGCCCCACACCATGATGTTCCCACCTCCAAACTTCACTGTTGGTATGGTGTTTTTAGGGTGATGTGCAGTGCCATTTCTCCTCCAAACATGGTGTGTATTATGACATCCAAACAGTTCAATTTTGCTCTCATCTGACCACACTATATTCTCCCAGTATTTCACTGGCTTTTCCAAATGTTGTGCAGCAAACTTTAAACGAGCTTCAACATGCTTTTTTTTTCAGCAATGGAGTCTTGCGTGGTGAGCGTGCATACAGGCCATGGCGGTGGAGTGCATTACTTACTGTTTTCTTTGAGACAACAGTACCTGCTAATTGCAGGTCTTTTTGAAGCTCTCCACAAGTGGTCCTTGGCTCTTGGACAACTCTTCTGATTATTCTTTTCACTCCTCTGTCAGAAATCTTGCAAGGAGCACCTGGTCGAGGCAAATTTATGGTGAAATGATTGTCTTTCCACTTCCGTATTATGGCCCCAACAGTGCTCACTGGAACATTCAGAAGCTTAGAAATGTGCCTATAACCAATGCCATCATTATGTTTTGCAACAATTAGGTTGCGAAGGTCTTGAGACAGCTCTTTGCTTTTACCCATCATGAGATGTGTCTTGTGTGACACCTTGGCAATGAGACCTTTTTGTAGGCCATCAGTTGGGACTGAACCAGCTGATATTACTTTGCACTGACAGGGGGCTGGATTGCTTTTTAATTACTGATAGTTTTCAGCTGTTGTCTTGGCTTTCCATGCCCTTTTGCAACTCCCTTTCTTCATGTGTTCAATACGTTTTCCCTGTGTCATTTCACATTATTACACATAACTTAATTTCTGGTGAAAAGTTCATGTCAATAGCACCTTTGGAAATATATTTACTGAGAAAAATGGTGACGTGTTCAATACTTATTTCACCCGCTTTATATGTAATTGGGCATAAGGTTATTCAGTCCACCAAAATAGATTTAACAGGTATTCAGGACAGAACTAAGGGATTATACAGACATAATAAACAGAAGCATTTGTACAAATACACACTCGTAATACCAAAAAAGGAGTACGCATGCACAAACACACCCTATCATAATCCCACACAAACACTCACAATGAGATGGCCCTGGGAGTGTGGTGCCAGGAAAATAACCTCTCACTCAACGTCAACAAACGGGGCCGCAGTGGAGAAGGTGAAAAGCTTCAAGTTCCTCGGCATACACATCACTGACAAACTGAAATGGTCCACCCACACAGACAGTGTGGTGAAGAAGGTGCAACAGCGCCTCTTCAACCTCAGGGTGCTGAAGAACTTTGATGCACCATTGAGAGCATCCTGTCGGGCTGTATCACCGCCTGGTATGGCAACTGCACCACCCGCAACCACAGGGCTCTCCAGAGGGTGGTGCAGTCTGCCCAACGTATCACCGGGGGTCAAATGACCTGCCCTCCAGGACACTTACAGCACCCGATGTCACAGGAAGGCCAAAAAGATCACGACAACCACCGAAGCCACTGCCTGTTCACCCCACTAACATCCAGAAGGCGAGGTCAGTACAGGTGCATCAAAACTGGGACCGATAGACTGAAAAACAGCTTCTATCTCAAGGCCATCAGACTGTTAAACAGCCATCACTAGCACATTAGAGGCTGCTGCCCTAAATACATAGACCTGAAATCACTGGCCACTTTATTACTGGAACACTAGCCACTTTAATAATGTTTACATATTTTGCATATATATGCATATACTGTATTCTATTATTTTATACTGTTTCTTAGTCTATGCCGCCCTGTCAGTGCTTGTCCAAATATTTATATATTCTTAATTCCATTCCTTTACTTTAGATTAGTGTGTATTGTGTATATTGTTGTAAATTTGTTAGATATTACTTGTTAGAAATTACTGCACTGCTGGAGCTAGAAACACAAGCATTTCGCTGCACCCGCAATAACATCTGCTAAACACGTGTATGTGACCAATAAAATGTTATTTTATTTTATTTAGCAGGTTTAAAAGAAACGCCTGAGCGGTGTTTCCTTCCTTCTGGTCCTGACGAGAAAAAATTAACTATCCGGGGAGGTTCTCTACTACACTGTTCAACCAATACAGTAAATGTAGAGGAGGAGTTAAGATGTTAACGCCCAAAAGCGGAAGTCACATCACAGGCTCTCTTCCATTTCCCATGAAAACCAGATGCATCCGGTTGTGTCCGACCCAGCTGAGGGTGCACAATTGTTAACATCTACACACACACACGCACACGCACACACACACACACACACACACACACACACACACACACACACACACACACACACACACACACACACACAGGGAAGTGGAGGGAAGTCATGTTTGTGAATGGCAAGTAGAGAGTATCGAAAGATCCATATGTTATATGATGCTAATTACTGTATAGAAGGAAGAGTGTTTTTAAAGGAGACATGGATGTATCATGAAATGCTCATGATATCTACAGCACATAGCAACAGGCTAACGGACAAAACCATTGAGAGCAAGAGAGAGAGAGACAAATGGGTAGGAGGGAGGAGAGAAGAAGTATTCAGGGAGTCGTATCGAAAGGGAACAGAAGAAAGTATATTTTAAAATTCAAACGACAAGAAAAGCAAGAGAATAAGATGTAGTGAGAGTGAGAAAGGAACGAGGAAGGTATAGAATGAGGGAAGTAGGGAGGCAGAGGGAGAGGGGTGGCACAGGAGGGGCAGGTTACGTACAAATTCTGAACCACACAAGCCAACCACACACTGAAAGACTGTAATTTGGACTTTCCCAGAATAGAGAGTAAACGAGGATGGGAGGAGGGACAGAACAACATATAACATAAACTCTTTAGTAGCACGCAACGTGCACAACACTCTCCCCTGGACGTACTCTCCCAAACACACACACACGGTACAGTAAGTGTGAAGAACATGCTCCCCACATGCCAGTGCACAAGCACACACAAGATCAAAGATGTTGATCAAATGTTACTCAGGCCTTGGGTTTCTTTAAATCTACTGTACATTACAATAAAATCTGTGTTGTCAGCAAAGCATTGGGGGGTTATGTTTTGCTTAATAAACACACAGCACCTATTTATTTGTGTACCGCTCAGCAGTTATTTTTCAAGGGTTAAGCTTTCAGCTTTGTTATCTTGGAGATTTACAGATGTAGGATCTTAAATGGGGAATCTGGGCTTGTTTTCATCACGTCTGAGGCAGTGAGATGTGTTTCACACACATAATTACCCAGGAGGAAGGCAGGTTAGGGCTTTGCGCGCTGAATGATACACCCTATGACGGCTTCCGGTGTATTGATGGATCTAGTCCTGCTTTGTGGCATTTCTCGAAGGCTTATTGTTATACTGATCGCACTATACCTTTTTGTGGGTGTAGATATGGTTGTCCTTGTTGGATAGAGCCATTAGGCATCTGTCAGCGATGTTCCTATCAGTGTTTTCATTGCTAAATATACAAGCAGACACATTTTTTTTCCAGTCTCTGAAAGATGCTTTGTGTTCTGGAACTGACTAGACGCAATGGCTTCAAGTGATTCCACTCACCAACACAAATTTGACGATGTAGCATCTATTAGCTACATGGTGCTATTCAACCATGCTATACCAACCTCAGCTACAGCCGATGCCAGCACCAGGCGGGCAGATGACAAATACGGTGCCTAGCTAAGTAAGTAATTTTTGGGGGTATTTACTGAAACCCATATTGTGTATTGCTGTGGAAAAATCTGTTATCTGTTTGCTAACTTAGGTAGTGTCTCGATTGTAAAACCTCTTGTCTTTTTATTCATAGATATGGCTAGCTACTAAACATCAAGTTTACTAACAAATAGTAAGGAGGAAAAATAATAAAACAATTTACTGTTGGAAATCTATAAAACTGATTCTGGTTTTACTATTTGCCTAAGCATGCCTTGATACACATAGCTGTAGGTAGACACTGTCTGCCTACCTAGGTACATTTGTGCAGTCTGGTCACTGTGCAAAGGTCAAGGGTTATGCCATAGGCTGGATATTGTTGTACATTTTATATCTGTGCCTGATGATGTTATGCTAGCACAGTTCAATTGTTGTTCAAATTCTACAGACAATATTGTGTGGTGCCTGGGCTTCTTCCTGGAGAGGATTCTATCCCTCTCAAGGGATGACACATATATGTTTACCAGGCAAGTCAGTTAAGAACAAATTCTTATTTACAATGACAGCCTTGGAACAGTGGGTTAACTGCCTTATTCAGGGGCAGTTACGGGCCTTTCAGTTACGGGCCCAACACTCTAACCACTCGGCTACCTGCCGCACATGAGGAGCTGAATGGCAATTTCATCATCTCCCATCATCTTCTGATAACCAGTTATCTTAGCTACAGATTATTACACCAGATAATGTGTTCTCTGCACTTCTGTGTCTCTACACCTGAGACACACTCTCACACACTGAACTGTACTACACTGTTCATACAGTTGTTTTTTTGTATGTTACTTTTAGCATATACCATTCCTGTTGAATACCCAGTTCTCTTCCGTTAGCATTAAATAGCGTACACTAAATAGCGTAATCTTTGGATATCTAAATGTCTACCATCTGTTTCATGCTACAGAGCACAGTACAGCTTCTGTCAATCCAAAAGGGCAGACACATTTCAGAGATTGATAGAAAATATCCATATATATTTTATGGTGGTTCTACATCAGGGCTCTCCAACCCTGTTCCTGGAGAGCTACTGTCCTGTAGAATTTCACTCCAACCCTAATCTAGCACACCTGACTAATAATTAGCTGGTTGAACCAGGTAAGTTACAACTGGGGTTGGAGCAAAAACCTACAGGATGGTAGCTCTCCAGGAACAGGGTTGGAGACACCTGTTCTACATGGTCTTATGCTGAGCCACACTGGCTGCGTTTACACATGCAGCCCAGTTCTGATCTTTTTTCCACTAATCTTAATCACATCAGATCTTTTTCAGAGCTGATCTGATTGGTCAAAAGACCAGTTAGTGCAAAAAATAACAGAATTGGGCTGCCTGTGTAAACGCAGCCATAGTCTTTTATCCGGCTTCGGTACACTGGCAATTGTGTTCAGTATGGTGGGCTGGGGAAGCTGAGACTCTTTGTGCTTATGGCGATGGGCTTGTCCTGTCTGCGGTGAACTGCCAGCTTGATAAGACTCTGCCAAAAGTGATGTAGGTCTTCTTAACCACCAACTGTTTGATCCTCTTCCAGAAGATTTGCTGGTACTACACATCTCCTGGAATGACATGGTTGTGGTGTTAGCATTTTACACTTTTTCTGGAAGGGACATAGGACAACACGCCTTTGTTGGTAAAGGTATCATCCGAATGGGACCGGCTAGCGTATTGTTTAGGGACAATGAGGGGACATTGGGAGCTGCTTTTGAGAGGAAAGATCAGTCAACAAAGTGAATGGGCTGGAGAAGGTGTGAAAAGTCTTCTTAGAGAACCAACTAACCATAGACGATTTATACACATTCATCATTGCTACCAACACACAAACAAAGAGTGAGTTAGCTAGCTATATCAACAAATCTATTTTTAGAAATGGAGTGTTTTCCAGACAAGGGTGGAACTTGAGATGCCAAATAAGAGTAACATTAGCTAGCTTACTTTAGCTAACGTCAGTCAAATATAGAATAAACAAACAAACATGTTTACTCTGCTGAAGGTAGCTACCAGTCTAGCAGTGACTACCATGGCATAAGCAAAATGTATTGACAGTGTGAATTCCAAAAGATAGCCATATGAACAACACCATTAATCAAGTTTGTGAGCACACCCCCTCTACCTAGCGGGCGGTATCAGCATTTGCTATGAATTCCGGACTTTGTGGTTCACTATGAGCGGAACAATACACAGAGGGTGTCGAAACTTCTCCATTCTACCAGTGAAATGAAAATGTGCGAGTTCTAGCTTGTGGTTTGGATAATTGTGATGTTTACGATACAAACGTAATGTTGTTAATACAGTATATTAATAACTATATGCCGTGGCAGAGACAGTTTTCTACAGCAAGAAAATGATCCTAGCAACAGGAAATGTGAATTATTATGTGGACTATAATTAATGGACATTTTTACGTTTAAAAGTTCCTGCATTGCAGGAAAGTTCTGCAACAGGGTGATCAAATAAAGGTCTTACATCTGTCATTTTCTCCTTGTTGTCGGCCATTTAAATCTAACCATGGGATTGGACTAAGAATCAAAACAGGGACAGTCCAAGCCCCAGAGGCTTTCTGCATATGGCCTCCCTGCGTCCCAAATGTTACACTATTCCCTATTTATTGCACTACTTCTGATCATAAGTAGGGCACTAAATAGGGAATATGGTGCCATTTGGGATGCGATCACTGTCAGCCGCCCGCATGGCATTCAGATTGCAGTAGGTCATGCGAAACATCTAGGTCACTAGTTCTGATATGAAGTGGGTCAGGCCTTGGGCTCTCATCGCTCTGATTGATATGATAGATAAAAGACTGTTGGATTATTTTCCAAGGCAGAGGAAGCTCGTTGCTGTGACTACTATATGTTCAGACAGACTCATACGGTTGCTCAATCCCAGCACTTTATGATTTACCAATGGGACGGCTATTGATATCTATTTCAATATTTTGACTGTGTTGTGCTATTTAAGCAAACAGCCTGAGGCCTTTTTAATGAATTAATAATTTAGAATATGGAGCAACAATGTCTCATTATATTACCATTATGTACTGGAGGCCCATATTTAGATGTTTGCCAACAGCTTGTGTATTTTCCCCAGCCCAGACTGTCTTTACTGAACAGTTTAATATCAAGACTGTTATTAACTTTTCA
This sequence comes from Thymallus thymallus, assembly GCA_023634145.1. NCBI lineage: Eukaryota > Metazoa > Chordata > Actinopteri > Salmoniformes > Salmonidae > Thymallus > Thymallus thymallus. The sequence continues at coordinate 5,546,043 of CM042396.1, read as the reverse complement.
TGTTGATGATTCAGTTGTGATTTAGTAGAAACCATTGTCCTCACCTTGATCCCTCCCTGCGTCATCACGTCTGGGATTCCCTGAACTGGTGGTTACAGTGTATCTCTCTGTCTCTGTCTCTGTCTCTGTCTCTGTCTCTGTCTCTGTCTCTGTCTCTGTCTCTGTCTCTGTCTCTCTCTCTCTGTCTCTCTGTCTCTCTCTCTGTCTCTCTATCTCTCTCTCTCTCTTTATCTGTCTGCATGGCTCATAACCTCAGACAGTATCTGGACCATGTCCAAGGCATCTGTGTGCTGTATCTCTCATTAAGTTACGCAAATAACCCAAGGTAGAACACCGGAGCGGGTCTGCCCAACTGACTGCCTGACTAACTCTAACAAGCCCAGTGTGCTCTCATTCTCCCACTCCATCTTTGATTTGATTGAAGATTTTGATTTGTTTAAAGATTATGAATAACAAGCCTCCTTGTCGTAACGAGTCAGGGGGAGCAGAGTTGATGGCATTGTTTTCCGACATGACTGGGACATCAGCAGAAAATGTCTGGGAAAGGAACAATATGCGGTATTGCTGCGACTGTGTGTTTTCTGGTGATTGCTCTTTTCCATTGTACCAAAATGAGGGGCATGGAGGATGGATGGATCATATTTATTATATGGTAGTCATTTGTCTGTTTCATAGATTCAATACCGTGAGATGTCATGGGTTTTGTCATTGTTTTTGCAACCTCCTATCATTATATAATTTTTTTGGCACTATTGTACAGTGTGTGTCTTGGGTTAATCATGTTTTGATCCAGGGACCAAGGGACAAACGCACAAACACAAGCCTACATCTCACATTTCACTCCCTTTGTGGGAACGCTTTTACACGTGACATGAAATCAAGCTCTTTCAGGAGTGTTTAAAAACCACACACCCATGATATCAATTGATTGAATTCCTTTGCTCTGGATATCATGTTTTATCACCCACACAATAGCAGCCATGGGTAACCTGTAGGTGAAAACAAATCTTCACCAAAATAATAGCAACAGTGCAGCTTTGAGTTTGCAAAAGATTAATTCTAAGATTTGTACTTCTGTTCCTTGTCCAAAATAATAGCAACAGTGCAGCTTGATTTGCCCTTTTGGTCCAAAATCAGGGCACCAACTTCATATTGATAGGTCAAAGGTCAGGTTAGAGGTTAGGTTCATGAGAGTGTCTCCACTCTGGACTGGACTGAGGGTTGTCTAGCTGGCCTGCGGCCCCTGATAAATATAAATACAAAATAGTAATAATAATAATAATAGTAATAAAAATATATATTAAAAAAAACATCTTCCTACTGCCATGGTCCTGCCCCGAGGTCATGGCAATGAGCGAGTGCAAGTCACTGTTGGACAGAGTCACTGTCCACGCTCTTGGAAAAACACCATTGACAGTGCGTAAGCTCTGGGAGAGTGTTTTTCCATTGATTTTACTAGCGTTAGCTCTTTCCATACTGGCTGTTGCTAAGTGCTTTTATCCAGTTATCTTTTTTGTATATTCGTCGTAATGTCAATAAAGTTTTAAGCGGTCTGACACCCACTTAAGTTCCGGGGGTCACAGGGCAACTGAGTTGAAAACAAAACCAAAAAAGATAGGAAATGCATTCTTGGAAATATTTTTATTGACATGTCATCCATGTAAATGAATGTTTTCCATTGATCATCTAAAACATATTGACCTCTTTTCCAAGAAAACTCTATATGAATTGTCAACCCCATTTGAATATATTGATATGACAACAGAGAGCTGGGTGGTTTGGGGTTCGAGCTTCACTGTGACCTCTGTGTCCTTATACTGATACAGAATAAACACCACAATATGTCTAAACTGACGCTGTTATTTAAATAAGTCGGTTTTCCTGGTATCCAATTCTAGGAAGCAATCTTAACGGCATTTGTGTGTGTGTGTGTGTGTGTGTGTTTGTGTGTGTGTGTGTGTGTGTCTCTATATTTGTGTTGGGAGAGACCTGGGACTGGCCTGAGCAGTCTGGACAGACAGACAGACGAACCGACAGACTCACAGACACGCCAAACCGAGGGGAAAGGGAGTGGGAGGCCGAGAAAACAAGGGAGGACAAGAAAAAGAAAGACAGAGAAAAGGAGTGGTGTAGAGAGAGAGGAAGGGAGAGAGAGACGGGGCCCCTGACCTGACCACACTGACACTCTGGTCTCTCTCTCCTTGCCAGCTGTGCACTGTGGTTAGGTCTGAGAGGACACACTCGCACACACATATACTTATCTATGCATGATGCAGATGAGGACATACTTGGCCTGTGTGTGTGTGTGTGTGTGCATTTACACATATGCTGCTTGTGTGATCTCGTTTCATTGTGTTTACCTTGCTACCCTACCTGAGTGGGGCAGGATATCAGTGGCCGTGTCCAAATACCCATATTAGCGTACTAAATAGTATGCGGAAAAAAGTTATAGTATGTGAAATTTCGAACTTAGTACTCTGAACGTGGCATCTAATCTGATTGTGTTGACTCCCGCCATTAGTTAATTTTGATACAGCGTGTCAATTGACCTAGTGAGCTGAGTCGGAAAAGACAAGTGAATTCTACTAGATCAAATGCCAAAATGAGTGTGCAGTTTAAGTATGTAGTATGCTAGTATGGTTATTTGGACACGGCCAGTGTGTGGAATGTCCCAGTACGGCTCTCCAATATCCCTGGTGCTCCATCATCCCTGGTGCTCCATCATCCCTGGTGCTCCGTCATCCCTGGTGCTCCGTCATCCCTGGTGCTCCATCATCCCTGGTGCTCTGTCATCCCTGGTGCTCCATCATCCCTGGTGCTCCTCCATCATCCCTGGTGCTCCATCATCCCTGGTGCTCCTTCTCCACGTGTGACATGTCTGTGAGCCATTAGTGCACTTAGCTCTAACTGGAGTCATTAAGATTAAAGACATTATAGGTGCAACTGTTGGACTTTCAGCCTCCAAACTCCAAAGATCCCATCCCACCAGCCCACCCCAGCCCGGCCCCTGCACTATGAGTTAGTAGCGGCTTCCAGAGCCTGACTGGGCCCAAAGCGTATGTCTCCTCAAATAGAAACCTCACTGCTAACAGGCAGTGCGGGCACCCTGTGTTTTCAGAGCGGAGCCTTGCTACTGCTTTCCGGGGGTTATTTTTACAGTGCGTGGAGTTCCGTTTAACTGGCAAGGGAGCGAGGTGCAAAAACGCAAATGGTCAAGTAGTCATGGAAATGTACTGTACGTTAGTGTGTGTGTGGGATGGTATGTGTGTGTTTTGTGTGTGTGCGTGTGTGTGTGTGTGTGTACGTCTGGGTGTGTTTGTGTATGACTGTGTATACGAGTGTGGGTGGGCATTTACATGTACACTACAGTGCCTCTTTTTATGCAAAGGGAACCGTCTCTTTGTGTGTATGAGTGTGTTTGACTGTGTGCTTGTCTCTCGATTTCTAAGAAACAGGCTTTCCTTGGCACACAAAGCGGGCCGCAATCTGTGTAACCTCGACAACCTCCACCCACCACCAGCACCACCTCCACTCTTAAAGAGAGGAGCAACACTGAGATTCAATACTCCACAATCTGGGGGAGTGAGCGTGCCAACATCCGTGAGATGAGGTTTGGGTACAGAACCTCTGTTTCTCTCTTCCCTCTCTTCTCTCTCTCTCTCTCTCTCTCTCTCTCTCTCTCTCTCTCTCTCTCGCTCTCTCTCTCTCTGTCTCTCTCTCTCACACACACACACATACAGTACCAGTCAAACGTTTGGACACACCTACTCATTCAAGTTAGTTTTTTTTACTATTTTCAACATTGTAGAATAATATTGAAGACATCAAAACTATAAAATAACACATATGGAATCATGTAATAACCGAAAAAAAAGTGTTAAACAAATCAAAATATATTTGAGATTCTTCAAAGTTGCCACCCTTTGCCTTGATGACAGCTTTGCACACTCTTGGCATTCTCGCAACCAGCTTAACCTGGAATGCTTTTCCAACCGTCTTGAAGGAGTTCCCACATATGTTCACCAACTCTGCGTCTCACAAAGATTGGCGATTGGAACCAAAAATCTCAAATTTGGACTCATCAGACCAAAGGACAGATTTCCACCGTTATAATGTTCATTGCCCGTGTTTCTTGGCCCAAGCAACTCTTCTTCTTATTGGTGTCCTTTAGTGGTGGTTTCTTTGTATAAATTTGACCATGAAGGCCTGATTCACGCAGTATCCTCTGAACAGTTGATGTTGAGATGTGTCTGTTACTTGAACTCTGTGAAGCATTTATTTTGGCTGCAATTTCTAAAGCTGGTAACTCTCTAATGAACGTATCCTCTGCAGCAGAGGGAACTCTGGGTCTTCCTTTCCTGTGGCAGTCCTCTTGAGAGCCAGTTTCATCATAGCGCTTGATGGTTTTTGCAACGGCACAAACCCATCAGGCGCTATGTATTGACTGACCTTCATGTCTTAAAGTAATGATGGACTGTCATTTCTCTTTGCTTATTTGAGCTGTTCTTGCCATAATTTGGTATTTTACCAAATAGGGCTATTTTCTGTATACCACCCCTACCTTGTCACAACACAACTGATTGGCTCAAACGCATTAAGAAGGAAAGAAATTCCACAAATTAACTTTTAACAAGGCACACCTGTTAATTGAAATGCATTCCAGGTGACTACCTCATGAAGCTGGTTGAGAGAATGCCAAGAGTGTGCAAAGCTGTCATCAAGGCAAAGGGTGGCTACTTTGAAGAATCGCAAATCTAAAATATATTTGGATTTGTTTAAGACGTTTTTGGTTACTACATGATTCCATATGTGTAATTTGCTAGTTTTGATGTCTTCACTATTATTGTACAATGTAGAAATAAAGAAAAAGCCTTGAATGAGTAGGTGTGTCCAAACTTTTGACTGGTACTGTACACACACAGACTAAGAAAGACTATCACACACACACACACACACACACACACACACACACACACACACACACACACACACACACACACGCACGCACGCACACACACACACACACACACCCTGTACAAGCATACTCACATCTGTGTGGCTGTGGACATGGGGACTTCCCACACAATCTCATGACATCTTAATTCAGCAACGAGGAGAGGCAGTACACTGCGGAGGGAAAACTGCAGCACTTTGGCTGAGGTCTGCTCTGGAGAAAAACCTGAAATATGTGCCTTAATCACGGTCCTTACATTGAGCCTCTAGAAAGACGGTACTTTCTCCAGTGAGACTAGGAGAGAAGCAGAGACATTTACATACACAGTACTACAATCAAACACACATTAACATTATTGAATCAAATCAATATACACACATGCCTGATCAGTTGTACACACATACAAATCTATCCTGGTATGCATGCACTTTACGAAATAACAAACACACACACAAACACACATACTGAGGCACCGTTTGCCACCATAAATTACAGTCAACCCATCATTAGGAAGCTGTTAATGAGTAGGGTACTGGAAGAGCCATCACAAGTGGAGTGAAGGAGGAGGAAGAGAGGAAGAGAGGAAGAGAGGGAGGAGGGGGAGAAGAAAGTGGGGGGTGAGTAGCATCTGGGATGCAGATACACTGTATTTGTAGCAATGTAAGAGAGGTTGTGGTAACTGTGTACTTCTAGGGGAGGAGAAGATTCAAAATAACTGTGTCATAACAAGTGCTCCATGACCCGTTTGAGCACAGACTGTCTTTGTTGTGTGACGTAAGCTCACACGGAAGCTACATTCTGTTGTATAGCCGTTGAAAGAAAAATCTCTGTGTAAGGTTAAATATGTGAGTTTTTAAAAGTTGGTTTGTAACATTACTTTTACGCGCTGGAAGACCAGGGTTCATACTCACAAAGCATCTTAGAACAGGTCTAGGGGTCAAATGATTATGTGAAAAAATATGTCTAGAATGCTAGGCAGCAGAAGTAATGGCCGTACCTAATTTAAGGAGGAGGGGTCAGAGGGAGTGTGGCAACAGAAGGGCCAGTTATCTTAAGTGACCTTTTAATACCGTCTATCAGTCACAATGGTCCCTCTGCACGCGCTCAAAGTGGACACATGGGCATCGCCGGGCAGAAGTGTTCCTGGTTGAGGGGGACAAAGGTTACCACCTGCTTGCTAAGGAAAATGGGGGCCCTCCGAGAGAGGGGCGAAGCAGCAATACAGTGATGAAGAAGAAGTGTGCCACTCTTTTGGAGTGTGGAGGGGTCATAAACTGGGTGATAGAGCAATAAATTGATTTTTCCCTCGTTTAAAAGTAAAAGGCGCCAGAAACAAGAAATGCAAAGTGTGCCACTTCTTTACGAGGGATGGGGGGGGGGGGGGTTGTAAAATGCCTTCACTCCCTCCTTAGGGAAAGAAACAATGGAGCCAGTGTGGGCTTGGTGGAGAAATGGTGGAGAGCAGAGCGGAGAAAGAAACGAAAGAGGCAGTGAAATTCATTTCCAATCTTTCAGTTAAGTAATGAGAGTAGGGGTGAGTGGTGGGGGGGAGGGGGTGGGGGGTGGGGGGGGTGAAGTGAACGATAGGGGCCCGGAGGAATATGGTGGAGTGTGCCGCTTTGGATACGAGCCCTTATCAATAACAGGGATGCAGGGGGAAAGGGAGAGGGGCAATACAATTAATTTCCTCGCTCATTCCTTTTTCTTATTTTCTTAAGAGGAGGAGAGAGGGAGTAGTGGAGTGTGCCATGGCAGAAGGGGGCTGTTGATGTGAAGCGAGAGAAAAGGTCAGGGGTTGTAAAATTCATTTTCTCATTGTCTTAAGTAATGTTTCAGCTTCAAGTTTCAAGTACAGTACAAACTCAAAACCCAACAATGCAATGATCAGTAATAATGTATTACTGGAAAAAAAAACACACGGGAAATAAGAACGGGAAATATGAAATACACAATAAAGTAAGTAAGCATACTATATACAGAAAGTACAAGTAGTTCCAATACCATATTTACATGTATACTGGAGTGATGGGGGTAGATGTGTATAGGGGTCAGGGGTCTAGGCATTAGGATATAAGATAAACAGAGTAGCAGCAGCTTGTGTGTGAGTGGGTGTGCGGGTGTGTAGAGTCAGTATAAATATATGTGAATATTATGTGTGAGTGAGCAAATTATGAGTGAGTGTCTGTGTGTGTATTGGAGTGACAGTGTGTGTGTGTGTGTGTGTGTGTGTGTGTGTGTGTGTGTGTGTGTGTGTGTGTGTGTGTGTGTGTGTGTGTGTGTGTGTGTGTGTGTGTGTGTGTGTGTGTGTGTGTGTGTGTGTGTGTGTGTGTAAATACAAGATCATTATAGACAGAAGGTAAACTGGACCACACATACATGCTGTATACTCACACACCGTAAACAGACTAAACACATGCTATCATTCTTTACAGTTTTATTTACTGGTTATACACTCTCTAAGAAAAAAAGGTTCCAAAGGGGTTCTTTGGCTGTCCCCATAAGAGGAACATTTTTGGTTCCAGGTAAAACCCTTTTGGGTTTCATGTAGAACCCTCTGTGGAAAGGGTTCTACATGGAACCCAAAATGGTTATAATTGGAACCAAAATGGTTCTACTTGGAACCAGAAAGGATTCTTCAAAGGTTTCTCCTATGGGGACAGCCGAAGAACCCTTTTAGGTTCTAGGTAGCACCTTTTTTTCTAAGAGTGTATATTCTAAACCTTCGATGCCGTGATTAAACAGAGTATCTATTTCCATTCATACTTCAATCTCAACTTGAAGGCATTAATCAGTATGCTTACATCATATGTTTCCTCATTGATGGACGTTGACTTTGAATTCCCTTTCAGTCAGCACAATAAGCTACAGGTTGTAACCTTTTGTAGTTGGGGCATTACTTCACATCACATCTGTCAGAGGAAGTGAACAACAATGTAATGTAATGGGAATGTAAATATTCTCTCTTGTTAGCACCGGTGTCAGTCACTGGCCCCGTCAATATGACAGGCCGGATCACAGACGTTGGTCCGGGTGCTTTGAACAGATCACTGCTCTATTGGGAGGAGAGATGCTCTGGCTTATGTTTCAACCATTTTATGAGGTAATGTGCAAATGCAGGGCTGGGACTCGTCCCAAATGGCACCCTATTTCCTATAGAGTGCACTACTTTTGACCAGAGGCATATGGGCCTATGGGCCATTTTCAGGCCTTGTGGCGGTTTGGTTGACTATGTACTTTTGTGTATGTGTAATGCGGTGATGTGTAATCATTTGGTTTTCCTTACACTGGTTGGGATGTAATGATGTAATTGTGTTGTTTGCAACAGCGAAGTGTTGTAATTTGGTGGGCAGGTTGTTTGAGTTGGGCTTCTGTACTCAGAGCTTGTTGTTTTGTTGTATCAGGGAAACACAGAGGTTTGTTAACGAGGCTTCTGGGTGGTCTCGTGTTTCTGCTTGTATCTCTTGGACATGTAGAAACATCCTTCTCCCTCTCTCTCTCTCTCTCTCTCTCTCTCTCTCTCTCTCTCTCTCTCTCTCTCTCTCTCCTCTCTCTCTCTCTCTCTCTCTCCTCTCTCTCTCTCTCTCTCTCTCTCTCTCTCCCTCTCTCTCTCTCTCTCTCTCTCTCTCACATCGCTATAGTCTCTACTAGCACGGAAAGCTCTCTCATACATATTGAAGTAGCTGTAGGAGTTTATTCTCTCTTCTTTCTTCCTTCCTTTCTTACTTTGTTTACTTATGTTTGTTTACTTATGTTTCCATTCCTTAATCTGTTTACGGTCAATTTGTGTCACAAACTCTCTCTCTCTCTCTCTCTCTCTCTCTCTCTCTCTCTCTCTCTCTCTCTCTCTCTCTCTCTCTCTCTCTCTCTCTCTCTCTCTCTCTCTGTCTCTCTGTCTCTCTCTGTCTCTCTCTCTCTCTCTCTCTGTCTCTCTCTCTCTCTCTCTCTTTCTCTCTTTCTCTCTCTCTCCTTTCCGTCTCTTGGTATCCCTCCCTCGCTCCGTCTCTCTTCTTCACTTTTTTTGTTTATATCTTTACATCTTTTCTTTCCTCTTCTCGACCTGCTCCGTCTCTTGAGCCTCACTCTTCCTCGCTCTCTTTCTCTCTCAATCTCTGCATTGCTCAGAGAAAGCTCTGGTTACCTAACACTGTGCATTTCGCCTCAATCCTCCTCCCCTCCTCTTCCTCTGGTCCGTTGTCCTTTTGTTCCTCTGCCCGGTTTGTTTCTTTCAGTGCTCTTAAAGCCTGAGAGCACACAGAGTGCTGAGCTCACCGTGAGACCTCTGACCGAGATGTGTCGTCTTAATAGGTTTACCTGAGCGCAACACTCCGTTGGCAGCACACTGATCATTTACTTCCTATCCCTATAATGAGCTGCCACGCTCATCCCACCCACTCATAATTGACCGGGTTATTTACAACTTAACTGTTGCTATAGCTTATAGGTGCTCACTCACTGATTATTCACTATTATTCACTAAGGCTATATTGCATGACTAGCTGCCACTAATCATTTACCACCTTTGTACTTTCTGCTGCCTTTGGTGAATTGAATTGAGAGAAATGTGGCTTTGATGCTAGAATATGGGCAAACATAGCAGGAACAAACTTGTCCCCATAGATATAGTCTATGCTTGTTCCTCCCTAACCCCATTCTGTCCGTGAAGGTGAAGGTACAGATCTATATTAAAAACAAAAAATAAGCTGATTTGTAGATGCTAAAAACACTTTCTTTTTTTTTTTTTTTTAGAAAAGGAAGTCAAGATACAGATAAATCCAGGATAAGCAAAGTTAAGCATTGACCTACTTTACACTAATTACCCATTAGAGTAACAGCAGGGCAGTTATAGAAATATAATCTTGTCGTTGTGTTTCTATGCTAGCAGCAGCATTCCAGGGAGACCCATTATAGAATTATTTATTTCTATTATGTTAATGCTGTTGTACATTAGCAGAGCCATAACAGTCCAGGCTAAAACCATTGTTATTCACAGTAGAGGGAGGCAACGTCCCCAGAACGAGACGCAAAACCCCAAGGCACTGTAGACCTCACCTTCTAACTTCATTCATTGTATTCTGACTGATGCGCCCTGGTAGCAGTAGAACTCCAGAACTAGCCTTCCTATAGAAAACAACCTCAGTCATGCATTGTCCAAGATGACGTGACAGTGCGTACGTGTTTTTTTTGTCCTGTCTCATGTCCTGTGTAAATAGTTAGTAATTAGTCTGTTTTTCCATAGATTTTATTATTCCCCATATACTTTTCCTGCAACCCGCCTCACCAAACGTGGAATGGATCTACTATCTTATTTATTTTCTTTATTTCTTAACTACTTTATCATTTAACTGAACTGCCAACAGAAGCTAGCCTGCTAGCTAGCTTGCTAACTAGCTACTAGCCATTGCTAGCCACTGCCAGCGGTCCTCACCACTCCTCTGCCTGCATCAGCCAGCTTTTAGTTCGGACAATATCAGCCAAACTGCATAGCGCACGACCAACCCAGCGCATATCGGATTGCGTTCCCTTCCACTTCACCGGATTCCTACCGAAATCACAGGGCCATCACACCGAATCATCGCAGCTAGCTAGCTGCAACCGAGTGGCTGCTGTTGTTTGGCTACCACCATTGTCCAGAAGCTACCACCAGTTGCCTTGAGCTAGTCTCGAGCTAGGCCCATCTCCCAGCCAGAAGACGTGTACTAGCTAATTCCCGGGCTACAGTACCTTTGTCAACCGGCCTGGACCTTCTACTGTCGACACGGAGCCCCGCCGAGCCATCACGACTGGTCTGCCGACGTAATCATCCGACGTGGTCTCAACAGGCTTTTCCTCTGCGACGTCGCCGAAGATCCATCTGCTAGGCCCGGCCCGCTAGTATTCTGAATGCTGTGCCTCCTGCTCACCTAGTGCAGCGCCCACAGAACTGCTCCCTGGCTCACCTCTTTGCTGCTCATCGGACCTTATGATTACTCGGCTACACAGCTGATGCCTGCTGGACTGTTCCGTTACATGGTACCTCATACTGTTTATCCGCTAGGCCTCAGGTCTGAACTCAGGTCCTGTGTGTAGCACAACAAATTCTCTAACTGACCCTCTTTGTCCATTCATCGCCATTACCCGTTGTTGTCTTAGCTCTCTTGATTAACTGTGTTTGTTTTATGCCTCTTTCTTATTTCAATATGCCTTGTCTGTTGCTGTTTAGGTTAGTTCTTATTGTTTTATTTCACTGTAGAGCCCCCAGTCCCACTCAACATGCCTCAGACAGCTCCTTTGTCCCACCCCCCACACATGCGGAGACCTCACCTGGCTTAACTGGTGTCTCCAGAGATGCAACCTCTCTCATTATTACCCAACGCCTAGGTTTACCTCCACAGAACTCACATCCTACCATATCCCTGTCTGTACATTATGCCCTCAATCTATTCTATCGCGCCCAGAAATCTGCTCCTTTTATTCTCTGTACCCAACGCACTAGACAACCAGTTCTTAATGCCTTTAGCCGTACCCTTATCCTACTTCTCCTCTGTTCCTCTGGTGATGTAGAGGTAAACCCAGGTCCTGTAGCCCCCAGTACTACACCTATTCCCCAGGCACTCTCATTTGTTGACTTCTGTAACCGTAAAAGCCTGGGTTTCATGCATGTTAACATCAGAAGCCTCCTCCCTAAGTTTGATTTATTCACTGCTTTAGCACACTCCGCCAACTCTGAGGTCCTAGCTGTGTCTGAATCCTGGCTCAGGAAGGCCACCAAAAATTCTGAAATTTCCATCCCCAACTACAATATTTCCCGTCAAGATAGAACTGCCAAAGGAGGCGGAGTTGCAATCTACTGCAGAGATAACCTGCAGAGTTCTGTCATACTGTCCAGGTCTGTGCCCAAACAGTTTGAGATTCTACTCTTAAAAATAAACCTTTCCAGAAATAAGTCTCTTACTGTTGCCGTCTGTTACAGACCCCGCTCAGCCCCCAGCTGTGCCCTGGACACCATATGTGAATTGATTGCCCCCCATCTAACTTCAGAGTTTGTACTGTTAGGTGACTTAAACTGGGCTAAGCTAAGCTAGATGCCCTCAATCTCACACAAATTATCAAGGAACCTACCAGGTACAACCCTAAATCCGTAAACATGGGTACCATCATAGATATCATCCTGACTAACTTGCCCTCCAAATACACCTCCTCTGTTTTCAACATGGATCTCAGCGGTCACTGCCTCATTGCCTGCGATCGCAATGGGTCCGCGGTCAAACGACCACCCCTTATCACTGTCAAACACTCCCTAAAACACTTCTGCGAGCAGGTCTTTCTAATCGATCTGGCCCGGGTATCCTGGAAGGATATTGACCTCATTCCGTTAGTAGAGGATGCCTGGTTGTTCTTTAAAAGTGCTTTCCTCAACATCCTAAATAAGCATGCCCCAGATATAGCCTTTGGTTCACCCCAGACTTGACTGCCCTTGACCAACACAAAAACATCCTGTGGCACACTGCATTAACATCGAATAGCCCCCGCGATATGCTACTTTTCAGGGAAGTCAGGAACCAATATACACAGTCAGTTAGAAAAGCAAAGGCTAGCTTTTTCAAACAGAAATTTGCATCCTGTAGTACTAATTCCAAAACGTTATGGGACACTGTAAAGTCCATGGAGAATAAGAGCATCACCTCCCAGTTGCCCACTGCATTGAGGCTAGGAAACACTGTCACCACCGATAAATTTACTATAATCAAAAATGCTTTCCACCTGGCTACCCCTACCCCGGCAAACAGCTCTGTACCCCCCGCAGCAACTTGCCCAAGCCTCTCCTTCACCCATATCCAGATAGCTGATGTTCTGAAAGAGCTGCAAAATCTGGACCCCTACAAATCAGCTGGGCTAGACAATCTGGACCCTGTCTTTCTAGAATTATCAGCCGAAATTGTTGCAACCCCTATTATTAGCCTGACCCAAACTGTTACAGACCTATATTCATCCTGCCCTGCCTTTCTAAAGTCTTCGAAAGCCAAGTTAACAAACAGATCACTGATCACTTCGAATCCCACCGTACCTTCTCTGGTATGCAATCTGGTTTCCGAGCTGGTCATGGGTGCACCTCAGCCACTCTCAAGGTACTAAACGATATCATAACCGCCATCGATAAAAGATAGTACTGTGCAGCCGTCTTCATCGACCTGGCCAAGGCTTTTGACTCTGTCAATCACCGCATTCTTATTGGCAGACTCAACAGCCTTGGTTTCTCAAGTGACTGCCTGGTTCTCCAACTACTTCTCAGATAGAGTTCAGTGTGTCAAATCGGAGGGCCTGTTGTCCGGTCCTCTGGCAGTCTCTATGGGGATGCCACAGGGTTCAATTCTTGGGCCAACTCTATTCTCTATATATGTCAACGATGTCGCTCTCGCTGCTGGTGACTCTCTGATGCATCTCTACGCAGACGACACCATTCTGTATACATCTGGCCCCTCTTTGGACACTGTGTTAACTAACCTTCAAACAAGCTTCAATGCCATACAACACTCCTTTCATGGCCTCCAACTGCTCTTAAATGCTAGTCAAACTAAATGGTCTGACTTAGAATACGTGGACACCTACAAATACCTAGGCTTCTGGTTAGACTGTAAACCTTCCTTCCAGACTCACATTAAGCATCTCCAATCCAAAATTAAATCTAGAATCGGTTTCCTATTTCGCAACAAAGCCTCCTTCACTCATGCTGCCAAACATGCCCTTGTAAAACTGACCATCCTACCGGTCCTTGTCTTCGGCGATGTCATTTACAAAATAGCCTCCAATACTCTACTAAGCAAATTGGATGTAGTCTATCACAGTGCCATCCGTTTTGTTACCAAAGCCCCATATACTACCCACCACTGCGACCTGTACGCTCTGGTTGGCTGGCCCTCATTACATATTCGTTGATGAACCCACTGGCTCCAGGTCATCTATAAGTCTTTGCTAGGTAAATCCCCACCTTATCTCAGCTCGCTGGTCACCATAGCAACACCAATCCGTAGCGTGCGCTCCAGCAGGTATATTTCACTGGTCATCCCCAAAGCCAACACCTCCTTTGGCCGCCATTCCTTCCAATTCTCTTCTGCCAATGACTGGAACGAATTGCAAAAATCACTGAAGATGGAGACTACCATCTCCCTCAATAACTTTAAGCATCAGCTGTCAGAGCAGCTTACCGATCACTGCACCTGTACACAGCCCATCTGTAAATAGCCCACCCTACTACCTCATCCCCATATTGTTATTTTTGCTCATTTGCACCCCAGTATCTCTATTTGCACATCATCACTCCAGTGTTAATGCTAATTTGTAATTATTTCGCCACTATGGCCTATTTATTGCCTTACCTTCCTAATCTTACTACATTTGCACACTCTGTACATATATTTCTATTGTGTTATTGACTGTACGTTTGTTTATTCCCATGTGTAACTCTGTGTTGTTGTTTTTGTCGCACTTCTTTGCTTTGTCTTGGCCAGGTCGCAGTTGTAAATGAGAACTTGTTCTCAACTGGCCTACCTAGTTAAATAAAGGTGAAATAAAATAAAATAAAAATGCATTTAGCTACCTGTGAGCCCACTGGGATTCACAGTACAGGGAGGCAGGAAGGCAGACAACATCCCCGGAATGATCCGCACGCTCCCAAGGAGGAGGAACTCTGTCAGTCAGTTGACTGACTGACAGATTAAGTTCAGCTTGTGGATCTAGTAAATATAGAGCTAATGACCCTGTGAGCTGCTGCTAATCCAGACCCATCCGGCCCCAGACTGGGGATGTCATCATAGTCAAGATGACCCAGGAGTCATCCGCACCGCCACCGATTCCAGGAGTCATCCGCACCGCCACCGATTCCAGGAGTCATCCGCACCGCCACCGATTCCAGGAGTCATCCGCACCGCCAGTGATTCCAAGGAGCAGAAAATTGTCTGTCTGGGCCACTGTCAGATAAGTCACAGAAAGGCCAAGAGAAATCATGAATGTGCCCTAAATGGCACGCATTGGGTCAATAGTAGTACACTATATACAGCGTATTTATCTATAAGTGTACATTTTGTGTGTCCATGAAAGGTGTAGCACAAGAATGAAAACTAATTAAGATAGGGCTACAGTCCACTTGGAAAGTATTCAGACCCGTTCACTTTTTTTTAAAGTTACAGCCTTATTCTAAAATGTATTAAATAATGTTTTCCCCTGATCTATCTACACACAATAATGACAAAGTGAAAACAGGTTTTAAGACATTTTTGCAGATGTATTAAAAATAAAAACAGAAATACATTACTAAGTATTCATCCCCTTTGGTATGAGTCTCGAAAATGAGCTCAGGTACTCCCTGTTTCCATTGATCATCCTTGAGATGTTTCTAAAACTTGATTGGAGTCCACCTGTGGTAAATTCAAATGATTGGACATGATTTGGAAAGGTACACACCTGTCTAAATAAGGTCCCACTGTTGACAGGACAATGACCCTATGCACACAGTTAAGACAACGCAGGAGTGGCTTCGGGACAAGTCTCTGAATGTCTTTGAGTGGCCCAGCCAGAGCCCGGACTTGAACCCGATCTAACATCTCTGGAGAGGCGTGGAAATAGTGTCATACCCGAGAAGACTCAAGGCTGTAATCGCTGCCAAAGGTGCTTCAACAAAGTAAAGGGTCTGAATACTTATGTGATATATCAATTTTTGCTTTTTTATAAATGTGACATGACGGACCCAGCAGACTTGGACCATCTCCGCAACGCCATTGCCTCCCAAGGAGCCATCATTGGAAGGCACGAGGAGTTGCTTCGTGGTCTTAGGGAAGGGGTCCAGACCTTGGCCGAACGCCATGACCAAGGGTTGAATACGGTGCTGGAGCAAGTCCACGAGTTGTCTGTTAGGCAGCCCACCACGACTGTACCCTCACAGCCCCTCAGTAACCCAGCTGTTAGCAGCGCCGCCTCCCCGTCTACCCCGGTTTCCCGGGAACCCTGCTTACCTCCCCCTGAACGCTTCGATGGAGAGTCGGGAACCTGTCAGGCATTTATCGCTCAGTGATTTCTCATCATCGAGCTGCAGCCATCATCCTTTCCCTCGAACCGCTCTAAGTTAGCGTACCTCATCACGCTGATGTCCAGTCGGCCATATGCTTCAGTCTGGAGGAATTTGTGGCGGAGGTGAAAAAAAAGTTTTAGAGGCTCTGTTGTCCGGGAGAGAGGCTGTCTGGAAGTTACTCCAGCTTTGGCAGGACTCCCTCAATGTGGCAGACTATGTAGTGGATTTCCGCACGCTGCCAGCAAAAAGTGTCAGGAAGCCAGAAGCGCGGTTCTTCGGCTTTCCCCATAGGAGAACCGTTTTTGGTTCCAGGAAGAACTATTTTGGGTTCCATGTAGAACCCTCTGTGTAAAGGGTTCTACATGGAACTCAAAAAGGTTCTGCCTGGAACCAAAAAGGTTCTGCCTGGAACCAAAAAGGGTTCTTCAAAGGGTTCTCCTATGGGGACAGCCGAAGAACCCTTTTAGGTTATAGATAGCACCTTTACTTGTTGTCTCCAGCCGAACGTGTACGCAGACTTGACACCCAGAGTTGTCTGTATTGCGGAACTGCCAGCCATTATGTGTCTACCTGTCCTTTAAAGAGACCTAGCTCATCTGTAGGAGTGAGTACTCTGGTGGGTCTTACGGATAATTTTTCTTCTCCCCTTACTCACCCTACTGCTATGGGGCGACCAGTCCAAGTCTCTCCAGGTACTCATCGACTCGGGGGCAGATGAGAGATTTATGGACGCTACCTTGGCGTCCGAGTTGGGCATCCCCACTTAACCCCTCTCGATTCCCATGGATGTTAGAGCACTGGACAGGTGCTCTATAGGCCAGGTCACCCACCATACCACCCCCATCAACCTACGAGTGTCAGGGAACCACAGCGAGACGATCCAATTCCTGCTAGTTAAGTCTCCGCAGGTCCCTGTGGTATTTTGCCTGCCCCTGTGCTAGTAATAAACATTTGTTACTTCAACATTGTCTGTATCTGGGTCTTACCTGAAATGTGATAGTAACATAACAAAATGTGGAAAAAGTCAAGGGGTCTGTCACGCCTACTCCCGCTCCCCCACTCCAGTGCTCGACGTCGCCGGTGTACTAACCACCAGTCCTGGCAATCATTAGGCAGTATTGGTTTTGTTCACGTTCAGTACACTCCTGTTTTGTTTATGTCTTTTCTTATCATTAAAGTTACCTTCTGCACCTGCTTCCTCACTCCCAGATTATACGCTACAGAATACTGCTTCACATATTATGGAAGAAGCAGACGGTCGACGAACAGGGACCCCTACACCGCCAACACCATGATCAACTAGCACAACTGGGTGCAACTGTGCAAGGGGTCCTCCTCATCCACCGCTGCCTTGACACCACCCGAGAGGATAAATGTGAAAACATGTCTAAAAACCTGTTTTTGCTTTGTCATTATGAGGTACTGTGTGAAAATTGATGAGGGGAAAAAAATATTTAATACATTTTAGAATAAGGCTGTAACGTAACAAAATGTGGAAAAAGTCAAGGGGTCTGAATACTTTCCAAATGCACTGTATATTGGGCCTAGATTGATTGATTGATTGATTGATTGATTGATTGATTGATTGATTGATTGTGTGATAAATCATATTCCAATTGGTTGAAATTAGAAACAAACGTTGAGAATTTAAAGGTAATGTTACCTACCTGCTAGACTCAGAACCATATTACTTTGCTACATGAGGTAGGTAAAGTGTTTCAGTTTGTATGTAGGCCTACTACTTACATTAGGGTCTGCCCAAGGTGAATTAAATAAATTAACTAAACTCAATTATTTTATTGATATCTTAGTGAAAGTGAAATGTAAGGTCCTCAACATCCAAACAGGTCATACATTAACCAAACAGAGCTCTGGTCCTATACACTATCCAATATGATGTATTTGCGCTTTATGTCCTCATTAGTACGTCACAGCTCAGAGGTTTATACCCCAGAAGTAACATTTGGAACAGATCTTCGCTGTGTTTTACTACATTTTAGGTAGACCATAATCTGCATCTACTTGTAACGGATCTAAAACGAGCCAACTGAGGTCTTTTGACCTGTGCACTTTGTAGGGAATAGGGTGCCATTCGCGAAGTAAAATAGCCTAAAGGTCAGGTGGTCTGTTAATTAACTGACCACTATAAAGTGGCTGTAATGGTAAACTATTATTATACAATGTACTTCCCTCAGATTGGGTCGTTTGATTCTGTGAAAATCATGTTAGTTATTAATCGATATATCTATCCTACTGTGAACAAGTCTGGAAAAATAAATCGTCAATAGAAAAGATCCTAATACTTCTTAGAAATTTCCCTTCTCGGAGGGGGGAGGGACGACGACGAATAGGCGCTTTGTCCTCCCATTGGTTTAGCATTGATGATGAGGCGTGGTTAACGACAGTAGTCGTTCCACAAAGCTAGAAACCACGCACATTGTTGTTCATTCAATACCGACTGCGCTTGATTGAAACAGCCCGATATTATTTTGCCGAGTG
This sequence comes from Thymallus thymallus, assembly GCA_023634145.1. Lineage (NCBI taxonomy): Eukaryota > Metazoa > Chordata > Actinopteri > Salmoniformes > Salmonidae > Thymallus > Thymallus thymallus. The sequence goes on along the minus strand of CM042396.1, from coordinate 5,527,549 downwards.
CTTCGTATTTTTACTCCTGTTTTCAAGCTATTGCTTGCATAAGTAAATGTATTGACTGAACAACCTACTTGAACGCATAGATATTTTCCAAAGTTTGTTTTGTCTGCAAGACCTCATCTGAACGCAAACTCTCCACTCCATAATGGACTTGGTCTGGAGCCTGTCCTTCGTTGGGAGTCTCTGCGCTTGGTTTGCTTCTGCAGAAAGGCACAGCGTGTATTGGAATAGCACAAACACCAAGTAAGTTCAACTTTTTGTGACCGCTTAAGTTTTTTTTTTATCATTCTATTTCATTACTGTTAATTTGTAACCGTTTTGCAAATCCCATTCGCAAGTGCAACAAGGTAATACAATGTATCGACAGCTGTGATAGTTAACGTTACTTGAATGATTTGCTTATATGATTGTCGGCTAACTCGTCTATGCTCAACAATGCTACAGTACCTGTTTATATCTGGTGCATATCAATGACTATGCAATAGCCTATACCTTTTAATGAAACGAATTAATGTGATTGTTAGGGTATTTCAATGCATTATGTTGTTGTAGCCTACTTCATCAACGGGTTTAAATTCTGATTCTATTGGATCTGATGCAGTTGGCCACTGCTATTGTCATGATAATGCAAAACACTTACAGTATCTTCTTGGTCACTGGCTTCACTACTGCCTGTAATTCCTTGTATAGCCTGGTCAATTTATCTGTGTCACAATCTGTATGTCTACCCTTGGAGTGAGTTGGTAGTTACACATAGTTATACCATAAATCTGATGTATTGATAGGCTACCATCTAAATTACACCACTTTCAAGGACATATGGTAAAACCAGCAACTATTAACAGTTATTAAGCTTGTGTAATATCTATGTAATAATCAGCAATGATAATAAAATGTCCCAACCACACGAACAGTACATTTAATTCCACATTCCATTTGTATCAACATATATCACATTTTAATTGGGTATGCCTATCTTTACCCAAGGCGTTATAACAGTCACCCAGAGACGTGACCGTGGTAGTAAATATTGGTTACAAACCCGTCCCCACTGATGGCGTTGATATCACCATCTTCCATTTTCATTAGGCGTGTCTGCCTGTCCACTAAATCACTGGATATATGATGGGCTGACGGGACAGGACAGGGAGACATATGACCGTTCATATTTCAGATGGTAAGATGAGGAATAATGGTGTATGATGGAGACAGAGGATGTAACCTGAAGCCTGCCCAGTAGGTCATATTGTGGGAGTGAGATTGGGAGGATAAATGGAGCCCAAATTGTTGGGGTTTGGAGCCCACTCTGAATAAATGGAGGTCTGTTAGAGTAGTTGGGGTGAAAAGTTGGGAATGTGTGGGAGGGTGAGATTGAAACACACTCACTCACTCATACACTAACACACTCTGGCACAAACTCACTCAATAGCACACAGACAAACAAGACAACTGCCCAATCAATCACAGCAAGGCATACACTCTCACTTGTATGCAAACACATGTCCCGTCTTGTAGACTCACTCACACATACACAGATATTTATTCACATTCCTACAGTACTAAACTCAGTTTATCTCGCTGGGATCAATGGAGATTTCCCATAAGGCCATGCCACTGCAGTCATTGTTCTCAGAAACACATCCATGTCATAATTGCAGAGAATGAAGTTACGAGTCCCGGATGTAAGCGTCGTCAATTCAGTGACAACAATGGTCATCATTTCTGCAAATAAACGCGTAATCCCCACGCTTGCTATTTTTACTGGAAAACTGCACTAAATCTCTCCCTCTGGCTGCACTTAATCCCACGTTCGCAGAAATAAAGGAGATTTTTTTTTTTCATTAATTCTCCTCCTCTTTTCTTGGTTATCTCTCAATCTGTTTTTCCCCCTCCCACCCGTTGCTTGATAAGCCTACTGTTGTTGATTTGTTCATGTCTCTCTCTCAATCAGTCCTTTTTGGGTCGACGCCCTCCCCTTTCCCCCAGTTTGTGTGGCCGATCAATCGATGGTCTTGATTAGAGAGCTATAGCTAATCTAATTGACAACACACTACTCATCTTGGTCAGTTAGGTGGTAACGATTTACCCTGTCTGCTTCCCTATGGAATAAACAGTGTGTGTGTGTCATTTACAGATGCCCTACTATGCATTGGTGTGTACTATGTGTGTGTCTTGGGACATGTTGACTGCAAGGGTGATGCTGCCCTGTGATCTAGCTGTGTTTCAGTCCAACAGAGATCCGTTTCTGGCTGTGTGCGCGTGCCCAGGGCTCTAAAGTACGGCCAATTCTGTTGCATGCGACAAAAATAATTTGCTGTGTGACCAGGAAATGTATTTTAGAAGCACCGTGCGAATATGAAAAAGATCTCTTCGATAATAATTGTTGTAATGATAAGGCTATCCTGTAGTGTTTCCGAGTGCCCTAGAGAAACAAGCGAGTGCAGACTTGTTCGAGTCATTGTTGCACCATTACTACAACGAAAAAGGCTTGCTTCTAGACCAACCAGGTCAAAAGATCTGACCCATAATACCAGCGCAAAATGTTTATCTTCCTATAGGGGAACGCCGTGGGCAGTTCTAAAACTACTTGTGCGTCGTTAAACATTAATTTACACTTTTTTCAGCTATGTTACCTCATTGGCTAGCTAGCTAACAACCTGGTAACTTGACCACTATATACAAACATTTGGGGCCACAGAAAAAAAGTTAAAGTGATTAGCTTCTTCAGTAAATCAAAGATCATAGCAATGAAATAATGAATGACAGACCTCTTGGATGTTGTCATTGCAAACCAGACTGATTTTTTTTAAAGAGAGAGTGTACAATTGTCAATCTAATGCATCTAAATAGGAAAATAGTGATTTTACACATTGTAGAAACCTATTCCACAAATAACTTTTTCATATCAACATTTTAGCTTTTATAATAAACACATGTATTTACAGGGTTACATATTAGTTTATATGGCACAACATGTAGCTATAATTCATATCGGCCCAATATAGGCTGTATCTCTATAAATTTAACCCCGCAAAAATTCTAGTGCTCCTAACTTTTTTAAATTGGGAGCACCAATGCTACCAATTACATGTTTTTTTATTTACAGCCGTGTGTCCCTATATGTGTCAATCTGTAAGCTTGCATCATAGGTTAAGAAGGGCTTTATCATTCACACTTGTTCCCAGAAGTTGCTCTACCAATATGCTTTGCTCTGTGTGTGTGTGTGTGTGTGTGTGTGTGTGTGTGTGTGTGTGTGTGTGTGTGAAAGGTGTGTCCCATGGGGGAGGCAGTGTGTTAAAGCACCAGCTCCTAAATCACTGACTGACTCGCTGGCTCGCTCACACACACTAACCCAGACTTCCACACTGCATTGCGCTGCTGTGATTGATGTTAACATTCATAACGTCAAAACTAAAGCAATACTGAGCCTACTCATTCAGCTTGCTTCTTCTCAATCTTTTACCCATTTTTTTTTTCTTCTGACAGAGCATGAGTAAAAACCTCCCTCCTCCGTCCCGTACCTGTTTCTCCCTCTCTCCACCGCCTCCTCTCTCATTTTGGTTCCCCGTTCAAGCTGGTTTAGTGGCAGAAAGTTTGATGTGTCTCAATGTTAACTCTTTCCTTACTTCCTCAAGCTAGAGTGAACTTTCTTTTTGATCTTTTTTTCCCCTATTTTATTTACACCTCTTTTCCAACTTAATGACTTTTTCCTATCACATATAATTGCAACATAATCGCTTTTTCTCGCTGCACATTTGATCTTTTTCGGGGGTTTAATCTTCTTCGCTAATGTTTCGCTTTTTTTTTTTTACTTAAATGAGCTTTGCGATATTTTCACTCAAGACTTATCGCTCTATAGTGTATTTCATCGAAAGAAGTGACCTCTACGGAGTATTTGCCTCGAATTAGTGATTTTTGTGGAAAGTTTCACCCATACGTGATTTTTGCTAGTATTATCCAGACAATTTGGCAGTTTTTGTAGTGCTTCCCATACAAATTGGGGGTATTCTCTTGATGGAGTGCTACATAATAGTAACTGGTGTGACTGATTGGGGGTCAGAGTGCACACGGTGATGAAGTGCCATTGCCTCTGTCAGTCATTCTGTCACTGCGGTGGTCTCTGAATGCTGGCCGCCGCTCCGGCCTCCCCTCTTCACAGGGCTTTGGAACTGCCTCAGGGAGAGATTCATTCTTCTTCCTGTCTCTGGGTCCCTCTACTCTCTCTCTCTCTCCACCTTTTATCTCATCTTTACATGCTGCCCCTTTTCAGTCCATTATTTCCTCACCTCCTAGTCTCCCTCTCAAAGGGGGGAAGAAGTAAAGAATGGTAAGAGGTGTGGATTTTTTATTTTATATAGTTTTTGGCAGCCATAGCCATTCGTCACAAGGCACTTTGCTCCTTCGTTCTCTCTTTCTCCTGGCATTACCTCTCCCTCGAGCAAACTCCTCCACCTCTCCTTCCTGCCGCCATGGGTTTTTCAATGAACTCAAGCAATTTCGACCCCTCTTTCAGTTGTTGGTCTCACTCTGTATGCTTTTCTCTTCTTGTGTTTTTTTATGAGGCAGTGGAAGTGGTTGAGCCAGTCTGAGAACTCTGCTCTGACACTCAGAAAGCAGTAAAATAGAGAAAAACAAAGGTGTGTAGAGAGAGAGAGAACGGGCTGGTGTGTGTGTAGAGAGAGTGAGAGAAAGGGTTGGATAGCTGTGTGTAGAGAGAGAGAGAAAGGGTTGGATGGCCACATCTTCTGGTGTCAGTAGGTGTGTGTAGAGAGAGAGAGAAAGGGTTGGATAGCCACATCTTCTGGTGTCAGTAGGTGTGTGTGTAGAGAGAGAGAGAGAGAAAGGGTTGGATAGCCACGTCTTCTGGTGTCAGTAGGTGTGTGTGTAGAGAGAGAGAGAGAAAGGGTTGGATAGCCACGTCTTCTGGTGTCATTAGGTGTATGTGTAGAGAGAGAGAGAGAAAGGGTTGGATAGCCACGTCTTCTGGTGTCAGTAGGTGGTGTGTGAGAATGGATTGTTACATTGTCTAAACAATCTAAATTGTATCTCCCTCATGTCCTATTTTTTTCGGAAAAGGGCAGTTTTTTTCCCCCTTTTCTCGCAAATATCATATTATTCCATTTTTTCACCACCTTTCTAGTAATTTCTGTGAATGTCTCTTCCATCCCATTCTCTCTGTTTCTCAATCTGCCCCTCCCCCATAATCTGCTCCCTAATCTCTGTCTAGTGAATTGGAATAGGAGAAAACGAACTGAGATTGCGGACTACCGGTAATCTGATGTGATAGGCTCAATGGTATTTTTTGGTGGGGGGGGGGGGGGGGGGGTTTATTAGGATCCCCAATAGCTGTTGCCAAGCAGTAGCTACTCATCCTGGGCTCCACACAAAACATGAAACATGACCTAATACAGAACATTAATAAACAAGAACAGCTCAAGGACAGAACCATTTATTTATTTATTTATTTTTCTCCAAAAGGCACATGTAGCCTACATATCAATACAATACATATCAATACATACACACAAACTATCTAGGTCAATCATCATTGGCGTGTGAGAAGGGATGACTGGGTGTGTAGTAGGGCTGGGCGGAATCCAGATTTAAATACCGTCATACCGTTTCTGTACCATTCCGGGGTATATGGTATTACCACAATGGCCCTATTTATAAAAATATATATATATAACTTTAAAAACAAACAACACAATTTAGGCAACAAAGGATCTTGATCCAGGAGGAGATTGAATGTCTCTGCTGTAACCAAGAAGCTTGATCTTGACATCTAGCCACTTAGCTAGCAAGTTAGAAAACCAAATGCATAACTGGGATGGATATAATTTATTTACATCTTAAATTTCTTATAGTTATACTCAACTAATAGTTATAAGCAGTGGCGTAGCACTAATAATATTATTTTGGGTTGTCTTGTGAGGGCTGTGGTGGTGTGTGCTACGCCACTGCTTATAACTATTAGTTGAGTTACCAGCCTCAGAAATTGCAGACCAAATAAATGCTTCACGGAGTTCAAGTAACAGACACATCTCAACATCAACTGTTCAGAGGAGACTGCGTACCAATCAAAAGTTTGGACACACCTACTCATTCAAGAAGACATCAAAACTATGAAATAACACATATGGAATCATGTAGTAAACAAATAAATGATTTTACGATTTCAGATTCTTCAAAATAGCCACCCTTTGCCTTGATGACAGCTTTCCACACTTGTCATTCTCTCAACCAGTTTCACCTTGAATGCTTTCTAACAGTCTTGAAGGAGTTCCCACATATGCTGAGCACTTGTTGGCTGCTTTTCCTCCACTCAGTAGTCCAACTCATCCCAAACCATCTCAATTGGGTTGAGGTCAGGTGATTGTGGAGGCCAGGTCATCTGATGCAGCACTCCATCACTCTCCTTCTTGGTCAAATAGCCCTTACACAGCCTGAAGGTGTGTTGGGTTATTGTCCTGTTGAAAAACAAATGATAGTCTCGCTAAACTCAAACCAGATGGGATGGCGTATCGCTGCAGAATGCTGTGGTAGCCATGCTGGCTACGTGTGCCTTGAATTCTAAATAAATCACCAACAGTGTCACCAGCAAAGCACCCGCACACCATCACTCCTCCTCCTCCATGTTTTCACGGTGGGACCCACACATGCAGATCATCCGTTCACCTACTCTGCGTCTCACAAAGACATGGCAGTTTGAAACAAAAATCTTAGATTTAGACTCATCAGACCAAAGGACAGATTTCCACCGATCTAATGTCCATTACTCGTGTTTCTTGCTACGCAGTCTCCTCTGAACAGTTGATGTTGAGATGTGTCTGTTACTTGAACTCTGTGAAGCATTTATTTGGGCTAGAATTTCTGAGGCTGGTAACTCCAAAACTTAACTTTTAACAAGGCACACCTGTTAATTGAAATGCATTCCAGGTGACTACCTCATGAAGCTGATTGAGAGGATGCCAAGAGTGTGCAAAGCTGTCATCAAGGCATAGTCTCATATATCAAATGTATTTTTATTTGTTTAACACTTTTTTGGATACTACATTAGTCCGTGTGTTATTTCATAGTTTTGATGTCTTCACTTTTATTGTACAATGTAGAAAATAGTAAAAATAAAGAAAACCCTGGAATGAGTAGGTGTACTGTATATAAATATTTTGACTGGAACTGTATATACCTTATTGTGTTGATGATGCTTCCTAGAGGCAGTTTGGAAAATCGGTAGTGAGTGATGCAACCGAGGACAGACAATTTTTACGCTCTATGTGCTTCAGCAATCGGCGGACTCATTCTGTGAGATTGTGTAGCTTACCACTTTGCGGCCGAGCCGTTGTTGCTCCTAGACGTTTCCACTTCATAATAACAGCACTTATAGTTGACTGTGGCAGCTCTAACTGACTTGTTGGAAAGGTGGCATCCTATGACGGTGCCACGTTGAATGTCACTGAGCTCTTCAGTAAGGCCATTCTACTGCCAACGTTTGTCTATGGAGATTGCATGGCGGTGTGCTCGATTTTATACACCTGTCAGCAAATAGCCGAATCCACTAATTTGAAGGGGTGTCCACATACTTTTATACTGTGTGTGTGTATATATATATATATATATATATATATATATATATTTTTTTTTTTTTTATTGACGGTATTGAAAATCATACCATCAGTATTTTGAAATACTACAGTATATCAGTATATCACCCAAACAAGACTTCATATATTTATTTATTAGATTTTTTACAATTGTTTTTTTTAAATATATTTGTATTTTAAAAATGTCCTGTCTGTCTAGGTGGGAGAAAGAAGGTTGCTAAGTTCTTGAGTACAGAAAGATAGTGAATCTGGCCAAAGGTTTTCACAGAGGCAGTGTTACAAGAGCGTGTATGTGCGTGTTTCCCTACGAGTGTGAGTTTCCCTGCCTAGTCTTTTCCCGGGAAATGGCATATCCTGTCAACACAATAAACAATACCGTTCTCACACTCGCATACGCAACTACCAAACCCTGTATTTATTACTTATGCTACAAACTGAGGAGTTGATGCAATTTTCTCAGGATCATTTCAGAAATTAACACAATGGGTTTCCTGCCAGTGAGAGTAATTGGATGAATAGTGATTGGTTGTTTGATAAGGTGTGTGTGTTTTTCTCTGTCTCTCTCTGTCTGTCTCTCTAAGATTTTCCTTCTGATCATTTTCACCTCAATCAACCCCATGGGTGTTTTTCTGCCCCTGTCCCTCCTGCCTCTTCCTTATCTACGCACCAGACTTCCTCCTCTACCTCAATGTTTTACAACCTCTCAAACCCAAATACTGTGGATGAAAGGTCTTCCTGGTAAACAGGCGTAGGAATATGATAAACATGGAACTGTGTGTGTGTTTCCAGACTTGTCCAAATACGTTGTCTTTTTGTTTTGCTGTGTTTGTCCTGTTGGTGAACTGGTCTGGACTGTTAATTTGTTCCTACAGCGATTGCATGCGTATTGTCGCTCATCTACAGTCTATCTTTCTCTCGCTCTCGCGCCCCCTGGAGGTCAAGATGTGTAATGATGACCTCTGCGTTGAATAGAAAATCTCAGCCAAACCTACTTGTACGGTCTCAAAGCTACTGGCAGGCAAACAATGGGGAATGATGAAAAAATATTCCTAGCACCGATATTTGCCTCTTGAGTAATGTAATTTCAGTGGTGACATTTTTGGTCAGGCTCTTACGGAAGTACAAATGACTCCGGGACTGTGTTAGAAAGAGCACACATTCATCTAACCAGCGGTTTTCCAAAATAAGGTAATTATGTTGCTGGTGTACTCTGGGGTTACTTTGTGGGAGGGAACGAGTTAAAATCTTTGGCCAAGGGCGCTGTCAGAATGAACAATGGGCAAAGGTAAAAAGTGACAGATATAGAAAGGAGAGAGTTGGACCATTCCTGTTTCTACTAACTGTTAGCCTCTCTACAAACAGCGGGTCACAAACTCACATATTTGGCATTCCAACAAGGCCGGCTCTGATTTGTTCGGCATGTATTAGGGGTGGGGTCAGAATGAAATGGGGATCTATTGGGCTTATTGAGTGATGCAAGATGGACAGGGAGAGGGTGGGGAGACCTGACAGAGATGGATGAATGGAGAGATGAAACGAAAGGGAAATTTAGCTGTGTAGAAAAATGTGAACTAGCACTACAGCACAGCCAGACTTATATTTCAGTATATAATCTCAATTTTATCAATCTAACTTTTTCAATTTCCAGAGGATATATTCAGAAAGAAATGCCACCCCTGTAACCTGTGTCTTTCATCTCTCTTTTTTTAACACCTCTCACTTTCCCATTTTCCCTCCATGGTTTTATGAACATACACAGGACACACACATTGTGTTCAGTCCTTTTTGAAGTCCCAAAGTCCAGAGTAATACCCCCTCTCTGTTTGGGAACAATGGACCCAGGGCCCCACCCTGACCCTCTCCCCTCTCTCCCCCTCTCTGGGCCTCGGTGTCGGCTCTAAGCCCTTGTATTAGGCAGAGTCTGGTGCCGCTGAATGGACCCGAGTTTTAGCCGCTGCTCCACCCGATAATCCGTGCTCGGGCGAGCCGATTAGGCGCCCCGCGGCATTCCGATCCACTCAGCCGTAACGCCGACCAGTCATCTCTTAGGCCGTATTAGTGTGGCATTATAACCTGATGGGGGAAAAAAATTATATCTGAGGTTAGCGTGATTGCTCTAGGTTTGAGTGATGGCTCTACACTAGTAGTAGGGCTCTGATGGTAATTGCTGTGGAGTTTCACAGTGGTCAGGTATTGCGAGCTTGTCAGCTGGTGGAACCTTTTAAATAGACAAGCTGAACCTCAAAGCAGGTGATTCTCCACACATCCATCTTTGGGCTTTCAAATGCACAGGAGCAGCACATTACTTGCTGACCTTGTGTGTGTCCAAGGACCCTCTGGTGCTGACTCTGCGATTGTCCGAATTTTGATCCTAAGTGAGCCCTCCTCCCCTCAGATGTCCAACATTCCACAGGGCGATAGAGTGCAGAGATGAGAGAGAGAGGGAGGTGGAGATAGAGGTAGGGGGTAGAGGTGAAGAAGAAATCAAAACGCTGGCCAGAGAGATTAAAATAGATAGATCAGGCTCCTGTTCCTGAACAGACTAATAAATCAAGAATTAACTCTAGAGGAGGAGCACACAATCGTAGTTGCATATCTGTCATAGTTCCACAAATCATCCATAAGCAGAGAATGCAGTCACACCTCCCTGGAGTTATTTCTGTAAACGTTGCCGTCATTAAAACTGAGCATCCCCGGAACAATAGAGGGCATAAATCAGGTATGTAACCATAGTGAGAAGCAATTCAGGCGCCATTTTCAATATGGAGTCTGAAATCAAAAGAGAGAAGCTGTTTAGAGTCTGCCAGAGTGATGGTGACAATGTTTGACATTGTTAAATTTTTTTCAGTCAGGCATTCTTTGAAGTGCCTTTAATCAGTCGGGCTGCAAAAGCCCCTGGGATAATTCAACTATTTACAATTAATAAAGGGGCCCCTCATGGGTGTGCATTCAGCCCCCTGTTCATTTGGGTTAGTAAGATATTCCATCAGATGAGGGTTTGAATGGTACGACTGCATGAAACGGTGGCATTGATGAAGCAACTGCAACAGTCACACACAAAGTTTAACACAGAGCAAAAGCCATTTGCAGCTAGAGACCCCTGAACCCTCTCATTCACTCCCAGCCTGAGGGGGCAGGGTGGGGGAGTGGGAAGCATAATTACCCCCCTCCAGGGTGACTTTATTACCCCTTTTTGTGTTTTAATTGCACCATCCTTCAACCCCCTTTTGATGAATACTTTGGGACCATACCACAAACAGCTTTTAATCAGGGGGAGGGTAGAGAGGGAGAAAGAGTGTGTGTGTGCGTCCTTGGTTGTGTGGTTACTGTTTGAGGATGATACTAGGTCAAACACAGCATACAAACATGTTTGCTCAATAGTATTATCGAATAAGCTGGAATTGTGAGTGGCAGGCAAATTGGCCACTCTACAGTGGAACTTGTAAACAGCGTGTGGCAGCTAGGCAAACTGTAGATAAGCACTAAGCTGTCCTAGAACACAGTCAGTGGAAAAATAATTACTGACCCTGTGTTTGCTTAATATGCTACTATTATGCAGCTAGATGGAAGTTTGATGCGCTTCATTAGTATACAGAGAGAAACAGTTGCTCTTTTTACCGGCCCAACACTACCCTCATCACAGTTCTGTTAATCTGGTCATCTGCATTGAGAGAAAGCAGTGAAGCGGGGAGGTAGAGGGGGTTGTGCTGGAGAAGAGGGGGGAAGGGTAGTGGGCACTAGGAGTTTGGAGACACAGCGTCTGTCCTTTAACCAGGGGGTCCACCGGTAACAAACAACACCAGCTAATGAGCGACAAGGGCCTCTCTGCTCATGCACTTTGATCGTTACTCACACATATGGACCTTGTCACACCAAAACACACTTCCCCCCCCCCCCGGAACACACCCCAAATGTCACTTGTTGAATTCATTGCTTTCATGGGATGAAGCTGGAAACAAATACCCAAGAGCCAAAATGGCTCCAATGTGGAGTTTTCATTGGCAGATGTGCAAATACCCACCCCAGGACTATGGAGCAACCCATCTCTCACAGAGCGGTGTGGTGTAAAGGCGTCAGCATGCTCCAGTTCGACTTCGGCTAGCCAAACTGAATGAGTGTGCTCACATGCTCCCTGAATAGATGTTCGCTTGAAAAAAGACTGGGAAAGTGTCAATATTACCCCGGTTCAATATAGGGGGATGAGCTGGTAATAATCTTCAGCCAAACAAGGAAGTGACGACACACCCAACCAAGGAAGACAAGCACAGGAGAATAAAATAGTTTACACAGAGAGACACTTGACTGGCGATTTGCCTGGGATCTACTAGATTTGATCTACCCAGCAACACATATAATAGGGGAGATACAGAGACATAGATGCCCGCTACAGGTTCACAATGGTGGATGTAGGGGCATATGGCCGAAAGACCTATGGTGGAGTGTTTCAAAAGTTGTTCTTCTTTTTCGTACTGGTCCCCCATGGGAATCAAACCCACAAACCTGGCATTACAAGCGCCATGCTCTACCATCTGAGGTACATGGGACTAGTCAAAATGGGGCTTTGGTGTCTTATAGGGCTGGGTGATTTGGCCTAAAAATCATATATATTTTTTTTTATTATGGTCGATTCACTATATCTAAAGTTAAAAAAATTGTTTTCTCTAAATAAGCGTTGTACAATTAAAGGTGAAATACACTGCATTTCAAACAGTTGTCAATAATCTAATGGATTCAGGGCTTGTAAAGTTATACCATGGATATACTATATAAGCCTTCCATAGCCATAATTATTTTTATTATTTTTATTTCACCTTTATTTAACCAGATAGGCCAGTTGAGAACAAGTTCTCAATAACAACTGCAACCTGGCCAAGACAAAGCAAAGCAGTGCGACAAAAACAACAACACAGAGTTACACATGGGATAAACACACGTACAGTCAATAACACAATAGAAAATCTATGTACAGTGTGTGCAAATGTAGTAAGATTAGGAAGGTAAGGCAATAAATAGGCCATAGTGGCGAAATAATTACAATTTAGCATTAACACTGGAGTGATAGATGTGCAGATGATGATGTGCAAATAGAGATACTGGGGTGCAAATGAGCAACCATAACAATATGGGGTAGTAGGGTGGGCTATTTACAGATGGCTTGTGTACAGGTGCAGTGAACGGTAAGCTGCTCTGACAGCTGATGCTTAAAGTTATTGAGGGAGATGGTAGTCTCCAGCTTCAATGATTTTTGCAATTCGTTCCAGTCATTGGCATCAGAGAACTGGAAGGAATGGCGGCCAAACGGAAGTGTTTGCTTTGGGGATGACCAGTGAAACGTACCACGACGCTAAGTGCGTTTGGAGATGAAAACACAAGTTTTGAGGGAATGTCCACCAGAGCTGTTGCCAGAGAATTTAATGTTAATTTCTCTACCAATGTTGTTTTAGAGAATTTTGGCAGTGCGTCCAGTCGGCCACACAACTGCAGACCACGTGTATGGTGTTGTTTGGGCGAGCAGTTTTCTGATGTCAACGTTGTGAACAGAGTGCCCCATGGTGGCGGTGGGGTTATGGTATGGGCAAGCATAAGCCACGGACAACGAACACAATTGCATTTTATCGATGGCAATTTGAATGCACATAGATACCGTGGCGAGATCCTGAGGCCCATTGTCGTGCCAGTCATCCGCCGCCATCACCTCATGTTTCAGCATGATAATGCACAGCCTCACGTGGCAAGGATCTGTACACAATTCCTGGGAGCTGAACATTTCCCATTTCTTCCAGATGTGTTACCCATTGAGCATGTTTGGGATGCTCTGGATTGACATGTAAGATAGCGTGTTCCAGTTCCCGCCAATATCCAGCAACTTTGCACAGACATTGAAGAGCAGTGGGACAACATTCCACAGGCCACAATCAACAGCCTGATCATCTCTATGCGAAGGAGATGTCAGGCTGCATGAGGAAAATGTTGGTCACACCAGATAGACTGGTTTTCTGATCCACTCCCCTACCTTTTTTTTAAAGGTACAGTATCTGTGACCAACAGATGCATAACTGTATTTCCAGATATGTTAAATCCATAGATTAGGACCGAATGAATTTTTCAATTGACTATTGTATTGAGAGGAAGAAATGCCAACAGAGCTTTTTCAGCACACAAAAAACCCTTTATTCTTGCTTCCGAAAGTATAACCATAATACAAAACTGAGAACAGACGTAAACAAGTGTCTATGGAGTAAAATGTAAGTGTCAGAGTGTAGTTACAAATATTTCTGATTATAAATATTTCTGAACAATAGTACAACAGTTTCTGCTATGAACATACATGTAAGTAATTAAAGTGTCTAGTGTCTGACTCCTGAGATGTCTGAACAACAACATAACAAGTTGTTTATTTCCCAGTCGTTTGGTCCATGTCCTTTTGGCGAGAGTTTATCCATGAAAATCGGCTATAGGTGCCAGGATCCTATGGAGAGGATGAGACGAGAGGGTAAATTACGAGTGTCTGGAGAGCAGTGTGCATGGTGAGGTGAGGAAAAAGGACAACAGAAGAGGGGATCAGAGTAAAGTAAAAAAAATAAAAAATATATATATTTACCTCTGGGAGACGCTGGTGGCTCTGTGCATGACGTTCTCCAGATCTTGAGGTATGTTTTCAATAATTTGCAGTGAAGTAATGTGTCAAGGACTGAGTCTGCAGCTCTTTTTTTCCATTCTACCAAACTTGGACTTTGGTGTTACCAATGTGGGAAGCTTATGATTTTCTTTCTATGACAAAATTCAGTTTGATCAAAAGTTGTAAAGATCTTTAGTTTAGTTTGTTGGCTTGTTTTTCCCTACATGAGTATGCTGCTAGGTTAGCTAGCCACGAGCCAGCCAAGTAGCTAGTGCTAGCTGGCTAGATATTGATATTGTTAGTGCATGAGCACTTTTTGTCAACTACAATAGAAAATACAACTATATACCCCATCCTTTGGTGAAGACGGCATGTTGCTTTCAGTATTCCCATCCTTCATTTGCCGAACACACCAGCAGCAACATTTCTGGAGTAGCCTTTCCACCGGCATCTTCATCTCCACTGCGGCCCTTGTTTCTTTTCTTTGACGAACCTGTTGCAAACCCTACCCCACTTTTTCGAACAAGTGGTTGGGTCGGACCCCAGCATTTACGCAATCTACCTCCATGAATTGGCATTGACATGCTGGTCTTTATATAAAGCATGGTTGGAATCGTACTGGTGAAGGTACTTTTGTATCTCCTCTGTCAATTGACGCTCGAAGTTGTTGTTCGCCATGTTGAATCCACACCAAGTTTCAGGCTGAATCGACAAGAAGCAGTAACTCGTGTCAACCCTACAGTTGACCAATCACGGACAAAGGGGTTTCGATTTCTGGCCCTTGAGAAAAGAACAGCCGACAAAACCCTAACCAAACTCCAAAACGAACAAAAACGGCACAAAATGTCATATGCACAAACTGTAAAGAACGGTTTTGATTGGGAAGCATGCGGCCGCCTTAAAAGGGGGTGGATATAACATACTAGCTGGTTTGTGAGAGTCCCCCAAATGCAGAGTTGCACATGTATTCATTGCAAAAGCAATAAAACTCTATCTAAGACACACATTCGGCGTGCGTGTTGTGAAAACATTTAAGCCGGGTGAGTTTACTCCACTTCCCTGTTACTCTGGGAACCCTGGTGATGCAGACAGATTCAGGCAGGAGGAGTTGGTAATGGATAAGCACAGCTTAAGTAACTGAACACTGAGGGGGTGGTGGTTGTGTTGCTAGAGGCTAGAGCTAGCTACTGCTCCCTCCAGGTTGGTGTGTGTGTGGTGATGGATGGGGATGAACACATATCTCTGTGAGAAAGAATGATGGGGAAGAAAGAAAGGTAGAAAGAGAAAGAGGAGGAGGGTGGGAGTGTAGGAGAGTTTTACTTTGTGGAACTAGGGGCCTTTTTACACTGCATTACTTTGATGACAAAAATCAGGTCCGGGGGAGATGCTTGTGTAGTTTAGAGAGAAATATTGAAATCTCTCTATAAGAGACCTCTGAAAGTAGTGTGGGAAACATCTACACCACATACCTCCCTTTGAGTGTAACAGTGTGAAGACAACCTCTCCCACACCACATGTCCCCTAAAGAATTACCTTAATATCAGTAGACAGCGTTTTTGCTCTGTTAGCCAAATAGAAAATTAAAGGCTTTTTAAAATATCCACACATTTGTGTATCATTGCATTAATCAAGTGTGCAAACCTATGTGCAATATGGTTTAGATGAGAAGCTCCTGTATAGTTTGAATTTCTATCCTTATTTTGTTTGTCTGTATACTATGGCATTTCCGGGATGCTAATAGCTGCACTCACACATGAAGCAGGAATCTCATCCCAAGGCTAGTGTAAACAGAAAAGTTGATTTTGAAGAGACATACTTGTAGATCTCACTAGACATATTTTACAAATGTAAATCCACCCAAGGACTGCTGGTGTAAAAAGCTTGGAGGAGGACGGGGAGGGAGGGAGGACAGGCAGATAGTCTGACTGTATCTGCAATGAGAGGGGGAGTGTGGCAGTAGACAGAAACAGGCAGGGACCAGACGTGTGTCCGTCTGTCCTTAATGAAAGGGGCCAATGCTCAGGAGAGACCTGGCCTCTTCATATTCATGCCTCTCACTCTTTCGGGTGGCGGCGGTGGTGTGCGTTTGCGATTAGGCATTCTGCACCCCTTGTCTGTGACTGCCTGGTGTCTAGCTCTGGCTGCATTTTAGTGTCGATACTCATCTCCCGGCCCGGTGGCCTGAATGACTGCTAATGTTTCTCTGTAAACATATGCTGGGTTCCAGGGGGAGCCGGGATCAATGTGCGCTCAGGACTAGCTCCCAACACAGACAGAACAGCCCAGAACTTTTTCTGCTGCTGTCCGCAATCATCCATATTTATACACACACATCCACCCAGCTCACTTTCCCACGTATTGTGTTTTCCCCCCTGCTTACTGCTCATGCCTCTCCTTCTCCTCCGTGATTTCCCCTGTTGAATCCGGGGCACACGCCACCGGCCGATACATAATCCAGAATTTGATAGTTCTGCTATTTTATTGCCGCTCCAAAGCCATCTCCATACTTAATCAATCCCGACGCCACTTGTGACTTGACTAACCCCCTCCTTCCCCACTTTGATCTTCGCCCTCAGGTTCCTATGGGACAACTATGCGGTGGAGGTGCGGCTGAACGACTACCTGGACATCGTGTGCCCCCACTACCCGCTGGGCGATCTGGCATCGCAGGACGCTGAGCGCTACGTGCTCTACATGGTGGAGCTTGAGGACTACGACGCTTGCAAGCCTCAGTCCTACGACCAGATGCGCTGGGAGTGTGGCCACCCCTTCGCCCCCCACGCGGCCGAGAAGTTCTCCGAGAAGTTCCAGCGTTTCACCCCCTTCACCCTGGGCAAGGAGTTCCGCCAGGGGGAGAGCTACTACTATATCTGTAAGTGTCTAGCTATTTATTTATCAATGTGAATAAATTATTTCTAGAGAATTTGTAAGAGAACTTCAAAAAGGGACACCTCACCCGAAAGTCAACATTTTGTTTGATGTTTTCAGACCTCAAAAGTAGTCATGTCAAAATGAGAGTGAGGTGAAATGTCCCTTTAAGTAAGGGAAAATGTGAGGGAATAGCACTGCCGATGATATAGAAGTCTATGACCCTTGGCAAAGCACCCAGACAAACAAGTCGCCATCTTGAAGGCTTATGTTAATATTCAGTGAATGTTGACATGCTATGTTGTGTTCTCGGCATGGTGTGTTGTGCATTAGCGCTCACATGCTAGCTAGCTAGCAGATAGCCGGTGGCCCAATCACCCAGAGAGAGGCAATGCTGTGACCCTGAGTGTGTTCTAATTAGATGAGCGACGGGACGCACTCCGCCTGTTCACAGATGTCTGCAGGCCATGTGTGCGCGTGCGTCTGTCGGTGGAGGTGGATTAGGCCACACAGGAGGATAAGTGCATTAGTTTGTCTGTAATTAACACTTGTGTTTGTTTGTTCCTTCCCCTCTCCAGCCAAACCTCTGCACCACCATGGACAGGAGTGCCTCAGGCTCAGGGTAGATGTCGTAGCTACTGATGGTAAGTTTCACTTCCCTAGTGGTTGGGTGGAGAACTGTACTGTATAGGCTTTTGTGTACGTCCCAAATGGCACCCTATTCCCTATATAGTGCTATTTGGAATGGGGTGCTATTTGGAATGTAACCTCTGTCTGATAATGACGATTTTAGCTCCAGGCTGCAGAGGGATTGAATGTTATTTTTTTCCATCCAGGTTCTCAAGAGGCCAGGGTTGCAACTGGAGGAGTTGCACCTGGAGCTGGGGGTGGAGCACACAACCCCTCCAACAGACTGCCTGCAGGTATGTTGATGAACAAACCATTGGGCCAGTTGTACTCTCTATGGGCCAGTTGTACTTGATCCTGGGACTGAATGTTTAGGGCCTGTTTCCCAGACACGTGATGATACTTTAAAATACAGTGCATTCGGAAAGTATTCAGACCCCTTGACTTTTCCCACATTTTGTTAAGTCACAGCCTTATTCAAAAATGGATTCAATTGTTTTTTCCCATCAATCTACACACAATACCCCATAATTTTTTAGATATGTTTGTATTCAGACCCTTTACTCAGTGCTTTGTTGAAGCACCTTTGGCAGCGATTTCTTGGGTATGATGCTACAAGCTTGGCATATCTGTATGGGGAGCATAGTTGCATAGCTATTTTCAGGTCTCTCCAGAGATATTCAGTCAGGTTCAAGTCTGGGCTCTGGCTGGGCCACTCAAGGACATTCAGAGACGTCCCAAAGCCACTCCTGCGTTGTCTTCGCTGTGTGCCTAGAGTCGTTGTTCTGTTGGAAAGTGAACCTTCGCCCCAGTCTGAGGTCCTGAGCAGGTTTTCATCAAGGATCTCTCTGTATTTTTCTCCGTTCATAATTCCCTCGGTCCTTACTATTCTCTCAGTCCCTGCCGCTGAAAAACATCCGCACAGCATGATGCTGCCACCACGATGCTTTACCATAGGGATGGTGCCAAGTTTCCTCCAGACGTGACGCTTGGCATTCAGGCCAAAGTGTTCAATCTTGGTTTCATCACACCAGAGAATCTTGTTC
The DNA here is from genome assembly GCA_023634145.1 of Thymallus thymallus. Taxonomy (NCBI): domain Eukaryota; kingdom Metazoa; phylum Chordata; class Actinopteri; order Salmoniformes; family Salmonidae; genus Thymallus; species Thymallus thymallus. The sequence goes on along the minus strand of CM042396.1, from coordinate 5,508,788 downwards.
TAAGAGACCTTTAGGCGCCTTTTGGCAAATTCCAAGTGGGCTGTTATGTGCCTTTTACTGAGAAGTGGCTTCCGTCTGGCCACTCTACCATAAAGGCCTGATTGGTGGAGTGCTGCAGAGATCTGGCGCTTTGACAGAGTGACGGGTTCTTGGTCACCTCCCTGACCAAGGCCCTTCTCCCCCGATTGCTCAGTTTAGCCAGGCGGCCAGCTATAGAAAGAGTCTTGGTGGTTCCAAACTTATTCCATTTAAGAATGATGGAGGCCACGGTGTTCTTGGGGACCTTCAATGCTGCAGAAATGTTTTGGTACCCTTCCCCAGATCTGTGCCTCGACACAATCCTGTCTCAGAGCTCTACGGACAATTCCTTCGACCTCATGGCTTGGTTTTTGCTCTGACACTCACTGTCAACTGTGGGACCTTATATAGACAGGTGTGTGCGCCTTTCCAAATCATGTCCAATCAATTGAATTTACTACAGGTGGACTCCAAACAAGTTGTAGAAACATCAAGGATGATCAATGGAAACAGGATGCACCTGAGCTCAATTTCAAGTCTCATAGCAAAGGGTCTGAATACTTATGTAAATAAGGTATCCGTTTATTTTTAATACATTTGCCAACATTTCAAAAAACAGTTTTCGCTTTGTCATTATGGGGTATTGTGTGTAGATTGCTGGGAAACATTTTCTTTATCCATTTTAGAATAAGGCTGTAACGTAACAAAATGTGGAAAAAGTCAAGGGGTCTGAATACATTCCAAATGCATTGTATATTTCAATGGAGATTCTTCATTGATGCTTTTTAATCCAGGACTAGGATTAATCTGTGTCTGGGAAACCGGCCCTTGAAATTCAGATTAAGGATGGGTTAACATGGACTAATGTATATTCTATATTTTCTCCATACAGATGACCCAGTGGTAATCCTGCCTGAGGTCCAGAAAAGTGTGCGGACAAATTCGGCGGTGTCAAAGGCATCCTTCTCCATCCTGTCATTGATGATCCCAGTCTTATTGTTACTGTTGTTACAGTGAGACTCTGAAATAATTACAAATCCCATAGACTTGGAGGGCACACAAAGAAGTTGGTTTGTGGGGAACCACAGACACAAAAGACAGTTCTCAAAGCCAAGTGCTGGTCACTGGGAGAGGGACCTTTTTAAATCTTGTAAGTACTGATGGACACACATTCTCTAAGCGTGCTGAGTGAGACTTTGGTTGGTGTTTTTTTTTTCTTTTTTTTTTCTCCTCTCTTTTTTAAGATGTCAGTATTTCTTGGAGAGATTTTGTTTTCTTTCATGTTAGCCTTTTTTACTCGCCTCCCAAAAAACTTAACTCATTTTGGAAAAGTGGGGAAGAAAATAAATGAATGGACAAAGAACAATCACTGAAGACAAAGCTAAAGGACCTTCTTATAATGGACAACTATTTGGATATTATATATAATTTGCATTAGAAAAAACTGCATTTAGTGAATCATCTTCTCTAAACTTTTGAGTTTAAGAATACACTGACCATCTCAGTATGTAACTATTCTATTCCGACCTTGTCTATTGTGTACTGTTTGTGGTATTGTTATTGAGTGGCACTAACTGTCAAGTGATTCTTTCTCAATGTAGCATCGAGACAAAAGCAGGGGATGTGTTAGCTAACTATTAATGTTCCTGTGCAGACTCAACCATGTGCTTTCATAGCACTAACCATATAGCACAACAACAAGACAGACTATTCAGTTGTACAGACTGACTGACTGATGCACAGACTCACTGACATCACAATAGAGATCCATAACACTGTAGACACTACATGGAAAGGTAAGGTATGTGTACATTCTGTGAAAATAAGTTATACAAGTTTGCAGCTTAAAGGTTTACTGTATACTGTATGTTTAACAAATGCTTTGTTTACTGTTGTTAAGGGAGAGTGATCACGCGATTGGTAGAATTAGTGTTTCAGTGAGAGAGAGAGAGAGAGAGAGAGAGAGAGAGAGAGAGAGAGAGAGAGAGAAAGTGTGCGAGGGAGAGCTAGCGGTCAAACAAAATGTTAAAACTGCCAAAAGCAAACACTGATACAGTATGTTGTGTCTAGCAGTGGAAGGCGGGCCTTCTCTGTATGTCAGATCATGCACCCGTACCGTCTAAACTGACCAATAAAATAACCCAGACTAAACGATGCTCACCACAGTACTTGCCAGAGCAGTGTTTCACTATGCAACACTGTTCTCTGCCTCTATTGACACTAAAAAGGTCAACCAAGTAAAAATAGTTTTTTTTCAAAAACGATTGTAAATTTGGTTGGACATACACTATATATATTTATAAAAATATATGTGGACACCCCTTCAAATGAGTGGATTTGGCTATTTCAGCCACACCTGACCGGTGTATAAAATTGAGCGCAATGCAATCTCCATAGACAAACATTGGCAGTAGAATGGCCTTACTGAAGAGCTCAGTGACTTTCAACGTGGCACCGTCATAGGATGCCACCTAACCAACAACTCAGTTTGTAAAATGTCTGCCCTGCTAGAGATGCCCCGGTCAACTGTAAGTGCTGTTATTGTGAAGTGGAAACGTCTAGGAGCCGAATCGCCCAACATCAGTGCCCGACCTCACTAATGCTCGTGGCTGAATGGAGGCAAGTCCGGGGCAGCAATGTTCCATCTAGTGGAAAGCCTTCCCAGAAGAGTGGAGGCTGTTACAACAGCAAAGTGGGGACTCACTTTATATTAATGCTCATGAGTTTGGAATGAGGTGTCCACATACTTTTGGTCATGTAGAGTAATTTACAATTTGGTTGTATCATAATGCAATTTGCCAGTCAGAATAAAGCAGAGGTCTTGGGATATACTTCTCTGGTAAGATTATAGACCTACACACTCAGTCAGGCACGCAGAATCCACAAGACGCAGCGTCAATAACAGCTGCCAAGCCCCACTTCACAGGGTGGTTTGAAAAACGGACAACGTTATATGACTAACATTGAGTAAATCCTTATTTTGTACATGTGTAAGTAGTGTATTATATGTACATATATAGAAGATTATATAAAGAACCCATTTGATAATTATGATAAATGTGAAATAAAATCTATTTTTTGTGAAAACAAGAACAGCATCCTCCCAATGCTTTCTCTTCTCTTCATCCCCTCCTAACGGATTTATATTATATTACAGTGGAAAGAACATCAGAGATCAGTGTATAACTGTTATAATGATCACTCATATTAATATTGAGTTAAATACAGATGTTCAAGCCCGTTTTTTCAGAGGCCAAAGGATTACACTGGAGAGAGCTGTGTATGTCATTCACAATAGGCTTGGCCTTTTTGGCAAGGCGGTCTAAAATCACAAGTATGATTCTACTCTTCTTTCTTTATCTCAGGTTTTGTGGACATCCTTCTCATTTCGCCTTCATATCCTCTCCTAATCCGTTTTTTGTGTTTCCATCCATTGTTCTCCTTTCTCTCTTCCCAGAGGAGCTTTATGGCTGTGACAGTAAAAGCAGCTGTGGCACCAAAGTGTGGTGGTGCCACAGCACTCCACTGTGTTTTCAAAGTGATTGTCATAAATTAGGCCCGGCAGACGGTTGACCCTTCAGAGAACCTCAACATAATGGGAGCCTGTCGAGGAGAACTGCTCCTCTGTTGACTGCCCTGACATGAGTAAACGTGAAGAGCGATGAGGAACAAGTGTAAAATCTTTTAAAAAACGTGCTGAATGTAAGGGCAGTCTAGACACTGAGCGAAGACATGAAAAGCCAGGCTGAGAACAATGTCTTCAACTGTAAAAAAAAAAAAAAAAAAAAAGGGCAAGGCAGGTAGTGCACAATTCTCTGAATAATAACAAAACAAAAAAAGTTTTTAGTCTGTAAACATCAAGTACCAGTACGGTTAGACATGTGGCCACATACAGTGCATTCAGAAAGTATTCAGACCCCTTCCCTTTTTCCACATTTTGTTACGTTGCAGCCTTATTCTAAAATGGATTAAATGAAATGTTTTCATCAATCTACACACAATATCCCATAATGACAAAGCGAAAAACAGAATTACCTTATTTACATAAGTATTCAGACCCTTTGCTATGGGACTTGAAATTGAATCCTGTTTCCTTTGATCATCCTTGAGATGTTTCTACCACTTGATTGGAGTCCACCTGTGGTAAATTCTATTGATTGGACATTATTTGGAAAGGCACACACCTGTCTATAGTTGACAGTGAATGTCAGAGCTCCGAGACAGTATTGTGTCGAGGCACAGATCTGGGGAAGGGTACCAAAACATTTCTGCAGCATTGAAGGTCCACAAGAACACCGTGGCCTCTATCATTCTTAAATGGACGAAGTTTGGAACCACCAAGACTCTTCCTAGAGCTGGCTGCTCGGCCAAACTGAGCAATCGCAGGAGAAGGGCCTTGGTCAGGGAGGTGACCAAGAACATCTCTGTGGAGATGGAAGAACCTTCCAGAAATACAACCATCTCTGCAGCACTCCACCAATCAGGCCTTTATGGTAGAGTGGCCAGACAGAAGTACATGACAGCCCGCTTGGAGTTTGCCTAAAGGCACCTAAAGACTCTCAGATCATGAGAAACAAGATTCTGTGTTCTGATGAAACCAAGAGTGAACCAAGAGTGAATGCCAAGCGTCACGTCTGGAGGAAACCTGGCACCATCCCTATGGTGAAGCATGGTGGTGGCAGCATCATGCTGTGGGGATGTTTTTAGCATCAGGGATTAGTCAGGATCAAGGGAAAGATGAACGGCGCAAAATACAGAGAGATCCTTGATGAAGTCCTGAGAGCTCTGGAGCAGGTTCTCAGACTGGGGCGAAGGTTCACCTTCCAACAGTGCAGGATTGGCTTCGGGACAAGTCTTTGAATGTCCTTGAGTTGCCCAACCAGAGCCTGGACTTGAACCTGATCGAACATCTATGGAGAGACCTGAAAATAGCTGTGCAGCGACACTCCCCATCCAACCTGACAGAGCTTGAGAGGATCTGCAGAGAAGAATGGGAGAAACTCCTCAAATACAGGTGTGCCAAGCTTGTAGTGTCATACCCAAGAATACTCAATGCTGTAATCGCTGCCAAAGGTGCTTAAACAAAGTACTGAGTAAATGGTCTGAATAGTTACGTACAGTAAATGTGATATTTACAAAACAATCTAAAGTCAAAGGGTCTGAATAGTTTCCAAATGCACTCATTTGCAGTCAACCATTTCCTAAAACTATTAACTATTCATAGGTCAGGACAAATACATATTCATAGGCATAGTTGAACTGAACAAGAGCTGCATGTACAACACAAAAGCAGGACTAACGCCAGAGACACAGGGAGATGATAACATTAGGATTACAACAGAGAGGGTTTGGCAAAGCCAGCACATCTAGCCCTGTGGACCGAGTTAGAATGAGTCGACCAACCAACCAATCAGCAGGACACAGCATGGGTCGTCGCCATCTTGCGTTAACCCAATCGCGGAGTAGGGAGGATACAAGAATCTGGAGTTTTCAAGAGTTATCTAAAGTTATGGTAGTCGTTGAGTGTGTCCAAAATGGCACCCTATTCACACTTCTGACCAGAGCCCTAGTCAAAAAGTAGTGCACTATATAGGGAGCCATTTGTGGCACAGCCATGTTGTAGTGTCTGTTACCTTGCTAGGCAGTACTGTGGTTGTGGAAACGGAACCGTGTCAACACAATAGGCTGATCTGTGGCTGATTTTATCATCTCATTCTAATTATTTATTATGCAGTTGTGTGTTCAGATTACATTTACATCAATGTCAAATTAACACAGAGCGTAGCTCGCCAAAGTGTTAGGAAGGAGAGCCCCCTGAGCTGTTGCCTAGCCTACTGGCTAAAAATGACAGAGAGAGAGAGAGAGTAGGCCTACGGGTCAAGGTCACAGGGGGCTGAGGGAAAGGAAGACTGACTGGTCACTGTCAACCACACAGCCAGCTCGACTCATACTCTCTTTCCAATCAGGGCACATCCTGGCACCCTGCCATCGGAGCGCGGTCTGGGTGTGGTCTACTCTTCCCGGCAAATAGTCCTGTCACGCACTCTTCTCACCCATCATGCCTCTGCTAGGGTCATCCATCTTGTTTTCCAGCTCAAGCTCAGATTTTCTGACCTTGTCACTTACCCTGGCGTTCTCTTTCTCTCTGCCTGACCATCTCTCTTGCGTCTCTTTTTAGCCCAGTTCATCCCTTTCTTTCTGTCTTTCTGTCCTCCTACCTCTCTGACTTCGCCATATTCCTATCTTTTCCAAGGTTCTGAGGTTTACTGTGAAATGTGTAAGAGGGGAAATAGTTTTTATGTATGGTAGAAGGATAAGCTTTACTTTCTCTGGCTTTAAACTCTTCTCTTTAATGACTCCAATCTTAGTGCTGTCAATGTCTCTGGATCCCAGTAGGCCTGGCGAGGACCCAAGTGTGACCCTCTATCCTTCCCTTCTTGCTCGACCTCTGGTTTGTTTGTTCCTAGTTTTCGGCGCTCCTCTCACACTGCTGTAGCCTTAGCCTCTCACCAGCTCAGCTAGCAGAGGGAGTGCCGAAAAATGGGGAACATTCTGTGTGCATAAGTCATCTCTCTCTCTCTCTCTGTGTCAGATCCTCCCATGCCAAAACCATGAAATTGTTAGGTGAAATCTCAAAACAAAAAAATGCTACAGAAAGAGCACGCAAAACCACTAGGCAGTGACTGCAACAAAAATAATTCTTAAGTAACACTTAGCGTCTTTCTGTGAGAGAACTCAGATGAGTTTGACTCACACGGAACGTATCACTTTGTGTTACAAAACAAATGAATAATTCAAAAGGAACCATCCATTTACCAGCAATGTAGAAACAATGATGTGTCAGCTATAAATCTATCAAACATACTTAATATAATATGTAATTTAGCAGAAGCAATTTACAGTCAGGCGCGCATACATTTAACATACAGGTGGTCCCAGGAGTCGAACCCAGGGCGGCAGGTGGCCTGGAGGGTAGAAGCATTGTGTCAGGAACTGAAAGTTTGCTCGATCGAATCCCCGAGCTGACAAGGTAAAAACAAATGCCCCTGAACAAGGCAGTTAACCTACTGTTCCCCGGGCGCCATGTCGATTAAATGTGGAAGACACATTTCAGTTGAATGTATTCAGTTGTACAACTGACTAGTATCTCCCTTTCCCACTAAGCTGGCAACTAAGCCACAGAGGACCAGAAGGACAATATTTCATACAAAGAACATTTGTTCAAGGTAATTCATGATTTGACGTTGATGTTATGGGTTAACGTTTGGCTTCCAGGCCAACAGCTTATGGTTCAGAGAAAGGGGAGTATTTGATAGTTGGGCGTGTTCGTGACTAGATCGATCAATTATCTGGTATCAGATAATGAATACACAGATTCATACAATTCCACATAAAATCATATGAAAATAACCTTTCTTTGGATAGAATTTAAGTTTAGATTGAATCGGTTGAATATTCTATGCAAAGAATGAATTTAGTCTGTTGGCTATTCTATTCAAATATCATTTTCATACACTTTTCTGTGGACACTCATTTCCACAAAAACATATTACATTTAATATGTTTTTATATCCTTTTCTGTGGACATGTATAAACCTGTGTCACGGGTAGGTGTAGGCATTATCTAATACCAATAACTAAGCATTCATTCATGAACATGATACACAATTTATTTGTTACTAAAATGAAGTGCTTCATTGCACTGGAACTTGTGGCAACTGAAGGTAGGCATATACCACATTCTCCTATCTCAGGACCAGGAGCAATTGGCCTGGAGGTCAAAGGTTAATTCATAACATCAACCTCACATCATAAATGACCTCGAATGAATATACTCTGTACAATGCAACTCAACACATGCTTTCCACGTGAGAAACCGTATGGACGGTAGCTGTGGGTTTGAGTTGTCAATCTCAATGCTTCTCTTCCAAACATCACATGGAGTTATAACAGTCCTGAAAGTTGATATCACAAAACCTGTCGGAGGTACATTGAAATGCAATGGTAGCATTCCACTGCCTTTTGAGGTTTGAGTCAGAACTCTCACCTCTACGCCTAGTCAGTGGGCAGGCCGGAAGAGACTTTTCATTATTACGTGTTCACTATTATGGATTTGGCTCGGTGTTTCAAGTTATAGTACTGTACTAAATCAAAAGCTTCCCTCTTGTGAATAGCCTTTTGCCCCAACACACAGCAATAACACTAATGGTAATCCTCTCAAGGAGATTTAACAAAGACCTCTAGCAGTGGAAAGGTCATTTCTAATGGGAGAGCTTTGTGTATTACTGGCTCTAGGCTACATTAGATTGCAGATTTATCGCTAAAACATAAACATACTCAAAACTGGTGTTGAAGGCAATGTCATTTTTGAAACATCAACAAGGATATGTTTCTGTATTAGGCCAAGGTTAACTAACACACTATTTGTGTAAGCATACAGGCTAGCAAACAAAGTTGGATCAAAAGTTGAAGATAAAAGACCAACAGATGAAAAAGAGAACCGATGAAGTCAAAGTTCCGCATGAATGTGGTTATGAGTGGAAAGTGAAAATCTGCCAGACTAGAGATCTGTTTCTCTGTGGTGTATCACAGGTTCCTTTTCATCATTGAGCCAGTCAGCGCTCAGTCAACAGCTTGCAACAGATCCATAGGGGGGTGGCAAGGCAGAGCTTGATCCCGTGCCAATCAGGCACATGGAACACGTTCGTAGAAAACAGCCAGTTCGTTTGCAGTCGTTCTGAAGTTATAAGAGGGTATTTAAACCCTTTAATGATGCCTTTGCTCAGATTAAGCTTTGTTTGTGCACAGCAGGGGTCACTGAAAATGAGCATAGGCAGCCATTTTAGCCTGACAAGAGAGAAAGAGACACTTAATGCCAAAAACATCAGATTTGTTCTGAGCTATATATTTGCGCCTATTTATTTCAGCTGAAACCAGTGCTTGACTTGGACTGAAATGAGTGCCGGTACTGTTTATACACATGACCAAAAGTATGTGGACACCTGCTCGTCGAACATCTCATTCTAAAACCATGGGCATTAATATGGAGTTGGCCCCCCCTTTGCTGCTATAACAGCCTCCACTCTTCTGGGAAGGCTTTCCACTAGATGTTGGAACAGTGCTATGGGGGCTTTCATTCAGCCATAAGAGCATTAGTGAGGTTGTTGCCACAAAGTTGGAAGCACAGAAATGTATAGAATGTCATTGTATGCTGTAGCGTTAAGATTTCCCTTCACTGGAACTAAGGGGCCTAGTCCGAACCATGAAAAACAGCCCCAGACCATTATTCCTCCTCCACCAAACTTTACAGTTGGCACTATGCAATGGGGCAGGTAGCGTTCTCCTGGCACCCACCAAACCCAGATTCATCCGTCGGACTGCCAGATGGTGAAGTGTGATTTATCACTCATATGAATGTGTTTCCACAACCCCAGAGTCCAATGGCGGCGAGCTTTACACCACTCCAGCCAACGCTTGGCATTGTGCATGGTGTTCTTTCGCTTGTGTGCGGCTGCGCTGCCATTTCATGAAGCTCCAGAGGAACAGTTCTTGTGCTGACGATGCTTCCAGAGGCAGTTTGGAACTCGGTAGTGTGTTGCAACCGAGGACTACGAACTTCAGCACTCGGCGGTCCCGGTCTGTGAGCTTGTGTGGCTGAGCCGTTGTTGCTCCTAGACGTTTCCACTTCACAATAACAGCACTTATAGTTGACCAGGGCAGCTCTAACAGGGCAGACATTTTACGAAACAGACTTATTGGAAAGATGGCATCCTATGACGGTGCCACATTGAAAGTCACCAAGCTCTTCAGTAAGGCCACTGCTAATATTTTAAGCTAATATTCTATAAGATGAACAGAAGCTCAAGCAATAGAACATTTTAATCTCCTGCCCAAGTCAAGCACAGTCTGAAACCGATTCTAGAAGGGAAACAGTATGTATTTTTATGTTGCCAAATATACAAATACTATAGAAGACCATTCCATAGAACAGTACAGAGCATTCATTCTGTGGTTGAAATAAAGAGGGCCCCTAAGCCAAATGTTGAGATATTCATCAAACACACACACACACACACAGAGAGGTAGATACACACAGAGACAGAGCTATGGGAAAAAATTGCCAGTATTTATTAAGTCACAACCGCCTCAGGACACAAGTCAGAAACATCACAATGGAATGTGCACTTCTTGAACACAAAAACTAACCGACGCCATCAACAGCTGAATCTCCAGACACACTACTCAATTAGCTAGACAGTATACAAGTGTTTGACATTCCTGGGGCGCAAACTAATCCTAGTCACGTTCCGTATCAGCATGACCCTCGAGTGTTATTAGTAGGCATTTCACAATGAACTACATTTGGCCACAGAACAGTGATTTGACTGTGCTTTATGCTTCAGACTTCCCAAAAGGGTCTTGTCTATTTCCTTAACAGCGCACAAAGTTTCCTTTATAGGGTTGACGTAATAGTACAAGCACTAGTGATGTAATAGTACAAACATTTTATGTGTTCGCTGTTTCCCCCTTGATGTTATTGGTTGAAACTGGTACTGGATAGCGGTCAGTTATGGATGATGGATGAGTCAGCCGAGTGACTAGGAATCTGAATAGGGTTAATCGTAAATACAGAACAGGGACAACAGCATCCAATGGCGTATGTAACTAAGCAAGAACCTCTGACTTTAAGACTTTATCCACTATGGACATTGGGAACTGTACGAAATAAAATAACAACCTGGTCCATGATAAGAACTTTGATTTGTGTACATCTTTGTGGTGTCTATCGTCTCTCAAGAGTCTCTACATTTCACATCTTCAACCCTTTTTTCCTCAGGTCCTCCTTGGCCTCCTTTATCTGAGCCTGTAGTTCTTTGGATGCCTCCTCACAGTCGTTGAAGGTGGCCACCCTGTATCCAACAGTAGCCAGGGAGTAGCAGCCAAACACCACCAGAAGATACACAGGCATGGGCCAGGCCACCTCCCTGTAGGCCTCTGGGAGCCTTAAGTCCAGAAGGTCAAAAGTCACAAGAGCCCAAGCTGCGCCTATTACCGAGACGCCAAAAACCCACTCCAGGAGCTTGGTCATGGTGAGCAGGATGGGGAACTTCAAGCCAGGTGACCAGATGTCAATAAGCCTGAGGAAAAGAGGAACTTAAGGTTGAAAAGAAAACTCAGATCTTGAGCGTTTTACTAACTCATTTATTCAATGCAGTCCAGTGATTGGCCTTATTATTAATGGATTTATCAGCAAGAAAAAAAAAATCACGCGTCTTAATCATATCAATCTCAAATTCTCCCTAGCTAGCTACATCTTTTTTTCTACAGTCATGTTCAGCAGTGTTGCCAAAACAAATGTAGCCAAAATGATGTGTATGCTCTGGGCTTAGCTGAACGAGTATCTCAGCAGAGGCAGAGATGATGAAAATGACAAGTCTCCTCTCTAGCCCAGTTAGCTACCATTAATTTTCCCATTAGACAGCTCTGCAAGTGTTATAATGTCAAAATACGTTTGTTACTCACCAAATATGACGTTTCGCTGACACTGGTGTAAAGTACTTAAGTCCAAATATTTGAAAGTACTACTTAAGTAGTTTTCTTTGGAGTGTGCCCCTGGCTATCCAAAAAAATGAAGTAATAATAATTATGTTTTGGTTTACTTTATATAAGGAATTTGAAACCATTTATACTTTTACTTTTGATACTTAAGTATATTTAAAGCCAAATACTTTTAGACTTTTACTCAAATAGTATTTTACTGGGTAACTTTCACTTTTACTTGAGTCATTTTCTATTAAGGTATCTTTACTTTTATTCAAGTATGACAAAATAATCCAGCCACCTGACAAGTGTGGCATATCAAGTAGCTGATCAAACATCATGATCATTACACGTGCGCCTTGTGCGGGGGACAATAAAGGCCACTCTAAAATGTGCAGTTTTGTCACACAACAATTCCACAGATGTCTCAAGTTGAGGGAGCGTGCAATTGGCATGCTGACTGCAGGAATGTCCACCAGAGCTGTTGCCAGTGAACTGAATGTTAATTTCTCAACCATAAGCTGCCTCCAACG